>VZTH01013869.1:174046-225807 GCA_013397815.1 Aleadryas rufinucha
CTCAAATGTCTGTCTGAAAGACATTAATCATGGCTTTTTCACTAAAAAAAAAAAAAAAAAAAAAAAAAAAGACCAGAAAGTTGTTTGTATCAGCACAAGACAACAAAGTTTTCACTAAATAACCCCTCCCATTCCTCAGTGCAATGTTCCTTGGGTTTATATGTCAAGCATGGGCATGGTTACAATACATGCAGGCGAGAGCCCACAGCAAGGTGGGGATCTCCCTGTTCCCACTGCAGGATACTCCCTATTACTGGCTGGGAAGGTGGGTTTGGTGCTGCTCTGCCTCCCAGTCTGTGTTCCTGCAAGGGGTGTTACCAAGCAGGCTGCTCCCAGGTGTACTATACTGAGGGTGAGAGAGGCACTTGGCTCTGCCCCATTCTGTTTTCTCTGTCTGTCGAGTCTGATTGGGCTTCCTCTTTCACAAGTGTTTTGCATACTGCTTGTATGTTTTGTCAAAATAGGGAAGTTTTAAAGTCAGAAAAACAGACATTCAGCAGTCAGAAATGGACTTATATGCAGAGTCATGTTCTTCAAATTCCTTTCTCGTAATCGTTTTTGCATGAAACATGGTAATAGGAACATCACTGCTCATTGCCTTAGGCAGCTAGTCATGCTAGTTTCTTGAATTAATATTTGATTGTTGCACAGAAAAAGTATATAGACTTAGGGTTCAAGTAACTGCATAATTATCTCCTTTGAGATAGATGGACCTCCAACTACCATTAACTATTCATCTCCTCTGCCAGTGTGGTGATAAGAAGGGTCAGGTGATGGCTGGATTGGCAAAGGAGGGGTTGTGTTAGAGTATGTGGAGAGAGGCAGGAACCTAAGAAAGGTATAAGCCTCTACTCACCTCTCTGAGGTGGACTCAAATTGTGATTCTTTTTCCAGACTAAGGATGCTTTTTGGGAAAGGGCTGTAAAGTCTGTGTGAGCTTTAAAGCTCCATGCTGAGCCCTGTGGTTGTTTACAACACTCTGTGTGTGGTTGCAGGGTCTCCTTCCCTGTTTGTGAGAAAACATGCCATTCTTTGCCCTCATGGCCAGCTCAGCACAGCTCAGACTGCTCTCCATCCTGTTTAACAAGGTCTGTGCAGTCCAGCAAGGGGAGGAGGTTCATTCCGTGAAGCAGGTACATCCAAGCTGCACAAATGAGGAGCTGTTGTGGTTTGGATCCAGAGCAGGCTGCAATACCATGAAATTGAGACCAAGTGCCCACAAAGCTGTCTGGGGGGACAGATGCCTTGAGCTTGTCTTTTGCACCCATAGTTCGTCAGAAACACAAGTCTGACCCTTGAAAGCTCATGGTTCTGATAAATGCACTCTCAGACACTTGGTATAATCTCACTTTATGCTGAAGAAACTCCCTCTGCCCATCCCCAAGGTTTGTCACCACCACTGACCCCAGCAGTGTGGAATGTGTTCCCTAGCAGGTCAAAGAGTATTGCCAGAGATAGCTCTCAAAAAGGTTCCCCATTCCTGGGGCATTAGAGGGTTCCAAAGGTATATGTGGAGTGTGTTTCACTGCTTCATTTTTAAGTTATTGGAGTTAGCAGAGCCATTATGTGTGAAACATAAACTGGCAACAAACTAGCATGTGCCTTGGGCAACAAGCAGTTCTTGGGTTTTTTGATATCGTTCATCTCTGGAGTGTCTGTCAGTGATGCATTATATGACAAAAGCCTCATCTTTAGATACTAACTTCTTAGCACAGAATAAATTAGCAAGAGTAGAAAATTCCCCTCCTGTAAACTTCCACAGAGCACTGAAGATTTGGCTTGTCCATGGATCACAGTGCTGGGTTTGGCTTGGTCCAAGACACTCCTGCCCAAGCAGGAAGGGAGAAACAAGTATGTATGAAGAGGGAATGAACCCAGTATTACTATTCCATGTTTGCCTCTTCATCTTCTATTTTTACAGTTAAATATTAATGAGCAGCAATCCCTGGATTTATCAGTACTTTAATTACAGGTAAGATAATTAGGGTTACTGTTTGTATTCCCCTGTGGTTTTAGGTGTAGTGTCAAGTTTCTCACTAGATCGTTAAATTTTCATTTTCTTTAATGTTTTATTTCAGCACAAGCTACTCCTTTAACTTCAAGATCTACCCAGTTACTCTAACTCAAAGGATGAATGGCTAGGAAAGGGTAGTAAAGTATAACATCAGTTATCCTTTAGCAAAGTCATAGGTTGCATTAATTATCAAATTAGAGTCTTTATTGCACTTGGCTCCAACTCCTCAGTTCACAAATGTGAACAGGACTGTCAGGACGAGCTCTTTGCTTATCCTTCATAAATTCTCTTTTACCGAGGCACAAGCTGAAAATAGTGAGTTGGGCGATGAGATACAGAAAAGAAATGAACTACACTGCTGAAAATGCATCGAAACTTACGAATTTCTAATAGAGTAGTCACTCACAACCTATACATACATCCATGTGCTTAAAATCTGTGAGATCTACAGAAGTCAAAAGGTCTCTTTCTGTGCAACTTTCTGAACATTTTTGTAATGTTTTTGCACAAGTTCTAATTTTCTGTTCTTGCTTCTACTTTCTATTCAGTATCATCAAATCACTGTGAAATAGATTGAAGAGAGGTAAACATTTCATCAAAAATTAACAAACAATTTTGCATTTAGAATGCTGTACAAAAGTTCATATTGGGGAGTTGGCTAGTGATTTCCTGTCTTATATTAAAAATGGTTTGCTGTGGTAGGGGATACTCTCAAGGGATGCCCACTGGCACTGATATTTTCTGCAAAACCAGAACGTCTGCATGTGAAATTTACTCTCAATGTCGAAGAGTCAGGCAGAATTGAAGGCACAACCAGAGTCCCCAGAGATGAAGACATTGCCTGAAATAAACCCATCTCTGATTTATAAGGCTCTCCTGTAGTATCAGTGTTCTGGCAGGCTGAATTGGAAGTATCTGTTTTTCCATGGCCTTTCGGCTACAGTGTGTATACTTGTGGCCAGGAAGTTGAGTACTGCTCCAAAGAGCACAGAACTGCTCCAGCGAGAACTTCAGACTGCAGGAACCTATTTTTTTGCTGTTCAGAACAATGATGTGTATAACTTACTCCTCTTCCTCTGTGCTTTGGCTGCTGTGAAGCTGTGGCTGTGACTCAGCTGGTACAGTCTACAGACAAAGTACTCAGCTCTGAATGTTGTCCAGAGTAGCTGTAGCTGAAGTTAATGTGTGCACATTCACTACACACACAATAACAACATTTTACATGGATATAAACCAGAAGATATTATGGAGAAAATAGAGAAGAAAAAAAAAATAAAAATCAATGTTTGGTATCCCCATCCTGAACGTTGTATTTAGGGGCATAAGTACCTCCCCTCCACTGCAGAGGTGGCTGAGTTTGGGTGACGTTGTGAGGCTGCTGGAGACATGGGTAAAAGCTGCTGCCCATGTGTCTCTGACAGAGCACCAGTTGGCCAGCTTTGTTCCAAAAGATTTACATAAAGCTGGTATTTGCAGAATTCTGTCAGTCCATCGAAATTGCCCAGGGACTTTGTACATGTGTTTTTTCCAGAATTCTACCCATAAAGGTAACCACTATTGCACGGCATTATGTAGCTGTAATGCAAGCAATCATTCATGTGGCACAACAAGCCTGTAAGACAACACTGGTAATCCATTTGCTGTGAGATTTTCATCTTTAACCTAAAGACTTTCCATATTAAGAAGAAATTCTAAGTGGAATCTTTTGTATGTAAGAATGCTATGTTTCTTGAGTTCCTTTGCTCATAAGCATGAGAGAGCATGTTCATGCAATGTGACCCTGCGCTGTTGTTTGAACTCATACAGCTAGTTTTAAGCAAAAGCATCTTTTATTCACTAAAGTCAGTAGTAAAGGGTGGCCACCTCATGAAAGCTACTCTCAGAACTCCAGAAAGTAGAAAACTTCCTATAATTCCCAAGCTGTGCTTTTGTGGTTTTTAAAAGAATGCTGTTGAATCTGCACTTGGAACAGGGTAGCTGAATCTTATTTATAGCTCTGTTCTGTCTGGTGCACTTCCTCTCACTTTCCTACAGAATTATATGAATGAAAATGACACTATTGGCTATGTGGGTAACAATAAAAGAGCTTATAGAAATAAGATTTTTATAGATTCAAGACTAAGGGAGTCAAACCCCAAAGTTATGATTTTTGAGAATAGGGGAAGGATCAGGCTGTGCTAGTTGGAGAGGCCCCACTGGTGGGTCTTCTTCCTTGTAAAGGTGCTAGGTTTACACTTTCTCTCAGACCTTCTAAACCTGACTAGAATTGGCTGTAATGAATGTCTAAGTGACGAAAAGAAAAGCAGAATGTAAAAGATGCTAATCAGTCTTTGTTCTTTTCAGGCATCACAGACAGAACCTGGAGTAAAGATTTTGTATGGAGAGAGATAGATTTTAATTAAGCATCTTAATAGAGAAATCCTTCTTGTTTTTTTCAGAATAAATTAAGGAAGTAACTTTGATGCAATATCATTTTCATCTAATCAGTAACATTCTGAAATTACCATGTTGTTTTCCATTAGAAATACCATCATCCAACAAATCAGATAAAATAATTTAACATAGCTATATTGCAACCTCAGCTAACATTAGCTTGGGCATGTATATACACAGAGCAGCAGACGGCAAGTGAATTGACAAATGTTTATAGGGAGAAAAGGGCAGACAGTATCAACAATTTTATATACTCCTTTGAAAAAGATGCCTGTATTCGATCTCAAGTCACTAATAATCAAATAAAGGCTTATCAGGGTTTTGCCATCTGCATATAGTGAATACTGATTACTGACACCAATAAAAGGCAAATGTCTTTGGCCTTTACTTGTATGCACAAATTATTAATATCTCCATTAAAAATTTTGACTTCATATTTGGCATGAATTCAGAGGTTTTTATTTGATGTAAACCAATATGTTGACAGAGAGCTTTTACACCAGAGTGTCTGCCACTTTTTAAACACACAAAACAAAGTGCATGAAGATAAATCAGCTTGCAAACCTGGGACAACAGTTACAGTCTGGAAAAGCAATGAGGTTGCTGCTGCATGACTGTGTTGTCAATAAATGTGGGTGGTGGTTATGGCAGTTTTACACAGCTGTAGTTTCTGTGGGCAAATTTGCAACACTCATTCCTGACAGCCAGAGGCAGGCCACAGTTAGCCTTGCATGTCCAAGCACTATTAATTGTTATTAATATTTATTTTCTATTACAGTAATGCCTTGAGGTGAAGTCAAGTGGGTGCTGCGTTTGCCCAAAGTGAGAGCTTGACAAAGTGAGCAGGAGTGGGAAGCTGAAATACCTGGTGATAAGTGATTTACTCAAGAGTCCAGAGAACGGTTATGTGAGCTGGAAACAGAACACTGCTTATCCAGATAGACTCTGTCTTGACCCACAATATACACTTCTCTTTCTAGTGGAAGTTCTCCCAAGGGGAAGACATTCTCAACTGAGTTGTAGGGAGTGTTATCTCTTGATCATATAATTCAGTCACATGAGGATCTGACTTAGTAAAAAGCAAGGAAGGCAGCACTAATCACATGTCCCATTTTTTCACCTACCACAGAAGCTGAACTAAGGAGTTTGGGTGTATGAATATGCATTACAAGAACCATGCAAATGTCGCTCTCAGGACAGATTTTCATTATTGTTTGTCACATTGATTTCTTTAGTTTGGCTAGATTTCCACCAGTTCAAGCAACAGGAAAACCTAAAACTGTCAGTATTTTTTGATACGACTTGAAATCCTGTGTAATAGGTTCCATCAAAAAAAAAGAGTTGCTTTTATTGCCATCATAGCTGTAATGCAATTTCATGTGGTGTCCTTACACATACTATAATATCTCATATAGAGCTGTCAGCAATAACCTTTTGTGGCAGCAGAGAGAAAAAAAATCCCCAAAATACATACTTGTCTAACATATATTTGTAGACCTTAAATCCTGTCTAACCATATACAGCTGTGTTTCTCTGATCTTTTGTGTAGTTGAGGAGTTTTGTGCTTTTGACTTGTAGGTAGAGCAGAAGCAGCTGACAGAGCTTGTGCAAATAGGATCTTGGAGGAAAGTCGCAGTCCAGCCTTAGTTCTGCTCACCTGGTGCATGAAAGGACTTGGCACCCTCTGCAGTCCTATGTATGCACAAGAACACAAAATATTTTGTGGCTTTGTCATTCAGTTTTCCTTGTTCAATTCTGATCACAAACAACAGCTCAACCTAACGAGAAGTCATAGGAAAAAAATCCTAGAAAGTTGGTATACATCAAGAACAGAGGAAGGCTGCAGGACCTATGAGCCTCAAATACCCAGCAGTGTGTCTCACTCCCTGCTGCCTCTCCTCCTGTCACAGACCAATTTATACTTTATGCCTCAATAGGAGATGTTCCAGTGCTGGCAGAAAGTTTTAATGATCCTCAGCCTCACATGCTGCTCTGGAAACAAGTTCTGAAGGATACAGAAGAATTTGCAACATATTATTCCTATAAATAAAAATGTATTTCTCACCAGGAATTCATATTCAGATACTCTTCCACATTTTAGCATTGTAGGTTTTTTCCTCGTCTGGAGATGCATGATCCCTTGTTCACATTCTTTTGTTTTTTCAGATATCTCTTTGTCTTCTGATGAACTCTGGTAAGTTGTAGTATTGCTAGTGAGATTTTAGATGATTGATTAATGTTAAGATTCTTCCTAGTTTCCTTCTTCTTATGAAGTTGTAACGAGTCCTTTCCAACCTGTAATAAATACATTATCTGAGCAGGAAGATAGAACTATTGTAATGAGAAAGCTCTAGGTAGTAAGTTACTGACTTAGAGCAGGGTGGCCAGGGAGCTGTCTTGGGGTGATTTTATGATGATTAGTCTATTCCCTGATCATCTGCTTTATGCCCAGAAATGGTTGCTGTAGCTTCAAGATGGGTCCGGGGGGAGGGGGGAGCCTTGGGGCTGTTCAGAGGGCTTTTTCAAAGCCTCACTCCCCAGGTGTCTGGGTGCCATTGGGCCTGGTTTGTTGTTGTTTTGGTTTTTTTTTTTTTGCTTGGCTAGCTTGGCTTTTTGTTAGCTTAGGTAAGAAGTATTTTTCCTTTCCCTGGCCTTGGAGAAGCTGCAGCAGCAATCCTTCAATGGCTTTTTCGAAGTGAACTGGACTGTTTGGTTTTGGTCCGAGATCAGAGACAGTGACCGGCGGAAGAGTTGGCCAGGACTGGCAGGATAGGCAAGGTGCCACTTTGGTTCAGCCCCAGGTCTCAGAAAAGCCGAGCTAGCGAGAGAAAAGCACACCAAACCCACCTGCCTCATCTGCTGTGAAGATGGTATCAACACCAGAGATTCACCAGGTTCCCATCTGTTTGCCCGAGCTGCTGCATGAACCTTTTGGGGTTTTTTTCTCCCTGAGCCAGGAGCCGGCACCATTTTTCTCCCCACCACATGGCCGGGTTTTTTTCTTTCCCCGATATTTTGGGGTTTTGTTCTGATGGGGGGGGGGGAGCAGCAGTAAGGTCTGACAGTTCAATAGCTAGCATTTATCTACCTTTTCCCGTGCTGCATGGGCACTCTGTCAATTAACAGGGGAGGGGGTTTCACTTTCATCCCCTAGTATTCATGCAGAAAGGGATTATTGGAACCCTTTTTTTTTTTTTTTTTTTTTGTAAAGAGGATACACTCATTCCAGAGTGTTTTTCTCCTAAACTTGTCTCTAAACTGAGACAGGAGCCATTCCCACAAATCATACCAAACCTGATAAATAATGGAGCTTAGTACTCAGGCCTCCCTGACTACAGCAGATCATTTCTGAACTGGAGTGCCCCACATGCTGGTTTGATGTTTCAAGGTAAAATGCAGACAACATTTGCTGTGAAACTGGAGTCTGCTCGCCAGTTTACAGGGAAACTGGGTTCACTTGTTTACCTTACCTTCCTGACACACAGTTATTGGCACACAGGAAATGAGGCCTTTTTGGCTGAGCAGCAGATGTTGGTGTTACATACAAAGATGGTACCTTGTCAGTGCTGTGGTTGGCAGTGCAAGCCAAGGCTTTAGCACATTTCCAAGTGTGTTGCTTCAGGCAGAGTAAGGGGGTTTTGTGATTAAGTCCTGCAGTTGTTTGATGCTGAATGTGACCATGGCTGTGGGACTGCATGGAGAAGACATGTAGATAAACAGTAGAGATTTCAAAAAGATCATATGTTAGTTGCACATGTATTTACATCAGTTAAATTATAAAATTATATTAATTATCAAATCTCCTTTCGATATAAGTTGATAACTAGCTTAGTTCATGAGGAAACTTCTCCTTGAGCAAGGAACAGCCTAGCATGACAAATTGGTCCATCCCTTTTTCTGGAACATCTGGTTCAACATCAAGGTTCAACCACCTTGGAATCACAGAAAAACAGGATAATTTCGAAGAGACCTCTAGATGCATTTAGTTTAACCACACAGTCAAAGCATGACCAACTATTGTGGCAGGACATCTAACCCCCCCCCACCCCACTGATAACGGGAGCATAACGAGATGATAGGCCAAAGGATTAAAGGCNTTTTGGGGTGCTGGCTGCCTCAATGAAGATACTACCTGCTGCCAGAGGCCTGGGCAGGAGGTAGGGTTAATCTAAACCCCACATCCGATTCGTGACAACTATGACCAGATTGGCTAAGGTTATACTGCAAGACACCAAGGGAGCATAACCTAATCCATGACTGTAATGGAAAGGCCAGACCTGGAGTTGTGAGAAGATGAGCTTAGATGAAGCTCTTTAGTCTGAGGTAGATAATGCTCAGTATGGATAACAACCTTGCCGTCTTTCTCATGATATGTCAGTGGAATTAGCCATCTAGGTTGTCAAATTTTATATGAGAAGAAGACTTTTAACTAAGGTAAGATCAGCTACAGAGAGACTCGCTTAACAGAACTGAGTCTTAGTTCACTTCATGCCTTGTCTGATATCATACAGGTCACCTACACAGTGCTTTCCTGTTAAGCGGCCTTGCTGACTTTTTGAAGCTCATGTATCTTCCTGAGTCTCCGTCTTCCTCAGCTGCATGTTTAGCCCATTTTTATTCTCTCTACTTTGGCTCCAGCACTCCCTAAAGCTGTTCAGGGGGTTTTATGCTTCCCTTTTATGAATACTGTACTCAAGCAGTATATAGCTAGCAGGCACACAGATTTTGCAGATGATAATGTTCTTTATTTTCTCAATGTGGTTCATTTAAAGGCACTTAAAGAAAACATTTTCCTGGAGATTGCTAGTGAAAGGAGATTGCTTTGGGTAGTTTCTTTATATTCAGTTTATCTTGACTTTTACGTGAAGTGGAAATGTACATTTTTAATACAGGGGAACGGTCAAAAGGAGAAATTATAACTGCTTGCATATGCTTTTTTAAGTGTGTTTCTTCTCTGAAAAACAATCGTGTGAATTTGACCTGGCCTCACTTAGCTCTTCTTCTCCATGAGAGTGAGGGCTACTGATATTAGTGGAATGGTTACTGTTGTCAGAATGGTCTTCCTGGCTACTCTTGGGGAGACTGAATTACATTTGAGATTTTATGCATGATCAATAATTTCTTTTTCCTGTAAATTGCAATTTCAGGAATACCTCAAGCACTCCTGTGCCTTCTGGATATGGTTGACAGCACTGCTTGAGTGTGACTGAAATCCTGATAAGCAAATGAAGTGACATGGATGCAGAAGTTTACCAAAAAAGAGAGCTAAGAGGTGACAGGTGGAACAACACTTTGGTGAATGTGGATTGAGGATGCTTTGGCACCTGTTACAGCTAAGAGTACTATGTAAATTCGTACACATCTGGAAGTGTGCTGCACATACCTACACCTCTGAATTTTTTCTGAATCCATGAAGAATCCTAAAGAACATGCGCTTGGCCACATTTCTTATTTATTTTTGAAATTTGGACATGAGTTTGAATGTGCAAATTTTGGCTTAGGAAGATCAGGTTTGTCTTTTCAAAAATCAGAGGTTATTAGAAGAATTTCCTTTTCCCCTTGAAAATTGCCACCAGCTACCCCACAATGTCTCTTGGCTTGGGAACATTAATTAGTGTTTTGCTTTGTATGTTCAAAGCTGATATCCTTTGCCTCTCTGAAAGAAGAGAAACCAATGACCACTTCAGAACCAATCCATTTCAATCTGCTCTTACCACTGATGCTCCTACCTTGCATGTAAAGGGAACCAGCTGTTACTAGGTTTCACAGCAGAAAGATGCACACTAAGTGATTGTCAGAAGATTGTGTCTATTCCAATTTGCATAGGCTTCTCCTTTTTGCCCTCCTTCGCCGGACTAAAGAAATTAAAATGTGTGAGTTTAGAAGCAGCATATAATATATATTCCCATTTCAGTGATTCAGAAATACGTGGTCAAACCCCTATTTTATTCAAAATAACATGCAGTTAAGGGGTTTTTATTGCATAAGAAATAGTAACAGTAAATATGATCTGTGCTTAGATTGTACACAGTTGTTTTTTACCTGAAGTGAGAAAGACAACTTAGTAAATGGATAGTATTAGAGTGTGGTGTGTCAGGCAGTACATTGCAGGATTTATTAAAACTAATATCTGTTAAGAAAATACACTGTTAGCCTTTCTTTACATATAGATTCAAACCTTTCTATTGATATCCTACTGTAGAAATAAACCTGTTTAAAAGAATTTACTTCTGTGGCACAGCACGCCTTAAAATTTGAACAAAAGTCAGCATGATAAAAAAATTGATCAGTTCAGTGAACACATTTCTTTGCCTTAAACTGAAATGTGCATTCTAGAAGAGCATGGCTTGTGAATTGGAGATCCATGAACGGAACAGACCTGCTAAAAGAATAACATTTTGACGAAACAACCTTATTTGCTTAACAGCTTTCCACTGCAATTAACATATGCAGCAAATGTGTCTATTTAATGTGACAGTCTGCTCAAATAACCCTCTTTCAAGAGTGGGATTATATAATCTGGAAATAGCAGAATTACACTGAGATTAAAATTATTGAATGTCTTGCTTATCAAAGATGCCAGCAGCACTGGCTCCTCCTTTCCTCTGTACTTCATGCTGACTTGCAAATGATCTGCTTGAGCTCTGGTGTCCTTAAATTAATGAACTGTCTGACAGCAGCATTCAGCACAGGACTGCTATTTGGAACAAAAGAAAGAGAAACTGAAAGAAACCCTGGGGAAGGCAATCTGTGCAGTAGCAGTTCTGGAAGTATTTGGCCTTATCAGGCTCCATGGGATGGCAGTTGTATTGGTCCTACAAGACTGAAACTATGAGGATGCAAATGGCAAGGCATGAAAAAATAAACTGACAAGATGTATAGTCAGGGATCAGCTGGTCCCTTGGGCTTGGCTAATCAGTGGTTAGCCCATGATCATGGCTCCATTGAGACCATTTGCTCCTGGGACACATGCTGGGGGTCTTCTGACCAGAGTATTGGCTTGGGCTGAGAACGGGGACACAGACAGTGTGGCCTTCTGCCCACTGCACAAAATGCCGTGTGGGATATCCTACGCAGAGTGTGGCTGGAAGTCACAGCAGCTGCCCTCAGGTGGATGCTGTAGGCAAGATTTGGACTTGCTATTTTCAGGAATTACCATGCTGGTGAGGGTGGGAACATTCACCAGCCAAGGCCCTGTCACTGCCATTGTCACAATCCCATTCTGCACACCTGTGTCAGAGACTTGCTCCCTCCAACCTCCTAAACAGTGTTTAAAAAATACACCGATTGGTTTAATCTCATGTTATGAAATAAACCAATCAAAGGGGAGGGTGGTCTAATATCTATTAGCTAATTGGTACACAGAAATGACTGGCCCAGCACTCATCAAGGATGAGGATTTGGCATGGACGGGGACTCATCAGATGGTAGCCAATAGAGCACTGCAAGGAGCAAGGAAGGTGATGCAAACCTCCTAGAGCAACAGAGGCTTCTAAGCCTCAGGAAAAGGCAGTGGGGCTGCTGCTTCCTTGCCTGGGAATGGGGCAATTTTCATTATTATTGATATAATTCCCATGGCCCAGAGTGACCAGCTTTTGAGCTGTTGCCCTGTTGTTTGACCCTAAGATCCTTTCTACCTCAATTGCAGGGTATGGAAAGGAGGGGAGAAGGGTGCTGTGTGCTTCTCCATAGGCTGGCTAGAGACACTGGAACCCTGAAGTAAAGTCAAAACACAGCTTTCAGATCAGAAATCGTCTGTGAAAAAAGACTTCTCCCTGCAGCTGTTTAGAGAGGGGAGCTGGTGAAACACAAAACTGGAGATAGCTCTAGCCCATGTGCCCTTGAAAGGGGTCCGAGTCATTGAGAGCTCATGGGCACACTCACTGTTAAGCCAAGAGACAATATCCAGGTTCAGTTAATTTTAGAGCTGTGACAAATTCCCCTTCCCAATACCTCAAAAGGTGGGGATTTTCTACAGCCCACTGTGAAGTACCCTGACAACAGCCTGCCCACTCAGGAGTTCACTGCATAAACATTTGTAAAATTGTAAGGAACAAGGTAAGGAACCAGATCTTTCCCCTTATCTGACAAAAACCCCCTTCTTTGGTCAGCGCTCTGCTGGCAGAAGCTCCATTTTAAACACCCTCCAAGACCCTCAAAATCACAGTATCTGTCTCATTACATGGGGGTTTTTAATGAGAGTCTGGAAAACTCCTTGAGTTGTCCCCAACCCTGGAAAACTTCCAAGTGTTCCTAAAAGAATGTAATGAGGCTCTAACTCTGAGGCATTGTGTTTTCAGCAGTGGAGGAGGCTGTTTTCCTTCTTGTCAGAGGATTTGGCTGTCACTGTGTCTCATTTGGACCATGACCCATTTCAATTGGAAGATGCAAACTCTTTCAGTGTAGTCATTGTACTATGGAACATGCAGATCACTATCTGGGCAACATGGAAAAAGCTTTTTCTTACAGCTAGAGGATAAAGAGAGCAACCACAAAATTCATTTTTTAGCCCCCTTGTCCCCACATTTTTAAAAAGTCTGAATTACCAACTTGTGTTGCCTGTTGCCTAGAGAATGTCAGGTCACGTCTAAGGCAGTAATGGTGTCTCTTCTACATGCTAAACTTGCAGACTCTTCAGGCTGCAGCACCCGAATTTCCCTCAGGTGTACTGAACATTTCAGGTGATGATTGACCGCTCTCCCTGATATTTGTATGATTATTAGTCTCGTCTCTGTGTGCTGTTCAGAGGACAGCACTGCTCATAAAAAGCAGATAGGAGTAAGCTGGGCTGCTGCCCCTGGTGAGTAGGAGAGAGGATGGGCTGATTGATGACCCTTGGCTGTTTTCTGATGTTGCAGTTGTTTTTTATGATGTCATTAGGAGGCTATAGTCATATTAAGGAATCCCTCATGACATCATAAAGGACTTGATATTTCACTAATGTTATTTCAGCACAGTGAAGCTCTGGCATTTTATAGTCTTTGCTTTCCCCATAGAATTAGGAGTTGTCTAACTACAACCTGCAAGAAATGCAAAAGTAGTCAAATGTCGACTTCAAAAGTTATGGTTAAAGAATGCTAATATATTTGGCTCTTTTGGAGCACATAGCACCTTTAGGTGGAGGACATGATGTGTTTATAAAAGATGCCATCTGTGAATCATATCCTCACACAAAGGAAGAATCACACATGGCTTCCACTTTTTCTTGGTGCACAGAAACAAAGAATTATTTTTCCTGAACGCTGACAAACATACCATAGGACAGCACCATGACACCATTTAGTGTACGAGCACTGAGTTGTGATGTAATGGTGTGATCAGGAAAACATTGACAATGGAGCCCAAAGCTACCATTTCCTAACATAAGAGGGAAATCAAAATCCTGTACTGAGAAGAGATACTGATTTGATGGGTTTGGTGTAGGTGGAAAAATCAGTATGAGTGTTGTTGCCAACTGTACCATCAGGGGTATGTGAGGACTGAGGTTGGTCAGCCTTAGTGACACCTCCCTGTGCAAGCTCAGCATCCTCGTCGCAGCAACACAAACATTTCCCCTGGTGAAAGTGCTATTAGTTAAGGATAGGGATTGCATGCCCAAGGGAGAAATCAAATTACAGTTTGCTTTACTGCAGTATTAAGAGATTCTTTGACAAATCTTTATGCTGGTCTCTCCTGCCTTCCTGTCCTAATGCACTCAATAGTATAGAAATATTTTTCATGGTTCCTTAACCTTTCCTTTTTTCTCAGAGCAATTACACCTCTCATTTTATCTTCATTTTCTTTGTTCTCTGAGAGTTCCCAATGCAAAGGAATTTATTTTTAATCTACATTCCTATGATTTTTGCACTCTTTTCTCTGGTTGCTCCCAATTTATGTAGTAAACAGCAGTAACATTTATTGTATCATTTTAAGATTTTTCATTACTTCGTATCCATGATTTTGGAATGGTGCTGGAAAGCCAGCTAAGTAGCAGAGCACCTGAAGCCCCACTGAATTGAACCTTTACCTTACACAGATGCTTCCAAAAATCCTTGCTGTTGTCTGCAAAATTCCACTTGAAGCTGTTTTAAAAGCTGTTGAAAATTTTACCCATAATGACAGGCAGAAAACTCCAGAATCTAAAAGACTGCCACGTGCAATGTTAATCTGAAATGAACACTGTTTTATTTCACATAGAGAAGTACACAAAATTAAAAAGTCCCTCTGAGAACCCAGCTGGATTTGTGGGAGATCCTTTTTGGCCCGAATCCATCTGCATTCTGAAAAATCAGTAAATTAGAATGAAAGGGGTTTTTTATTCCAGAAATGCTACTGCAAGTATGAGTATATAACACCTCGAAGTTATTTCACAACCCTCAAAATGGCTAATTGAACTGTTTCATCTGAGGCACAATGCCAGCCCTGCCTGTAACTCTGCATCCTGTTCTTAGATCTGAAGAGAGGAGGAGAGGCAAGAGAAGAGTTTGCATTTCCGAAGCACACCAGCAGCTCAAGGTATCCGAAATCTTGCTGAGGAGACTGTCCTTCCTCAGTCCTTGTGGTCCTAAGCCATGTCTTTCTGCCTGTCTGAAAGTGCCCTACACATCACACTGATGCTGAGCTGTGGCCCCTTGACAATCATAACCCCTGAAGCATAAGATTTTTATTATTGTCAAGGGCACAAAAATGTGTGTCCAGGAGCCTCCCATCTCCATTGTTCAGCCTGCCAGCTGATGGAAGAGTCACTGACTTACAATCCTGCAATCCAAAGTCTGTCCCTTGCTCTTCCCTGCACTGGGAAGCTCAGGTGTTGCATCAGAAGTGAAAGGGCTCCAGGGATCAGCAGACACTTTGGCAATGAGTTCCAGTGCTGTTCTCCTGTGGTCAGTGACGAGCTCTGCCTGTAAGAAGACGGTGCGTTGTAGGCATTTGCTGCTTTGCACTCAGCTGAAGCCAATCCCTGCTGTGTGATTTCACAGGCAGCTGGCAGTTCTACTGCAGGTAGCTTGGTACTTCAGACAGCTGAGGACACAACCCTCTGAGGAACAAACAGTCTCATTTTGTGTACCAACAGTGGCATGAACAGTGAAGATGAATACAAAAGAGAGCCCTGAGAGGAAGTCCTGGCACTTGGCATTTTGCAGGGTCATTGGTGGCTTTGTGATCCCCTTTTTAACTTTATAAATCACCAATTAAATGTGTGTTTGATGGGCTCCACCACCCTGGACATGTCTGGAGATGCCCCAAAGGAGGAGGTGGGAAAGGGGGAGAGTTGCCTGAAGCCTGGGATAGTTATCTGTTTGCTTTGAACAGAGCAACCAATCTACCTCTGGGGATTTGCTTTCACACAAGTTCATCCAGTTCACCTACTTACACTGCTCGTTATTAATAGAATTGTTAGCAGGTTCACTCCACAGCTAGTAGGGAAGGTGTGCACATGGGTGGCACCTGAAGACAGAAAGTATCTGATTATATCTAATACTATTTGGCTCATCTTCCCAGGTGTTCTGTTTTGCAGATAATAAACCAGACAACTTCACAGAGGGAGGTACAGGCACACCCTAGCTGTGGGCTCCAGCTGTATTCCAGCATCAGCTCACAAGTGGGGTACCTGTGCTGGTGAGGAGTTAGGACTATGCCTGCATATACAAGGGAACACACACATGGATGCTATGACCTGCGCAAATGTCACACGTGAACAGACTTGTCACTGATCAGTAGGTCTTCAGGGGCACCTGTGCTCTCAGCCAATCACTGACACTGAGATGCTCCATTGTCTATGGACACATCCTTCCTCTTGTGCACCTTTTCCGTCACTCATTTGTGGCCATTTATACATAAGCTCATCATGGCATGATATGCTTTCCACGGGTGTAACGCAGCAAGCTATGTTTGCAGCATGGGCTATACCTGCTTGGGGTACAATGGCTGCATAGATGTGACCTGTGTGCTGGAGCAAAATGTCATGTGACAGAAATCAGGTGTGACATGTGGATAGGAGGAATGGATCATGCACACCATTCCTGATGAGAGGTTGCTCTGTGTCATGGTACAAACAAGGAGAAGGAGGTCTGCCATGGACCTGAGGCTGAGTATTCTGCTCTGTCATAAATTCTGCATCATCTGTGGTCTTCCTCTGGCTGTGAGGCTGAGTACTGATACTGAGAGATCAGGTGCAAGATTTTCAGCTAGAGGAAGTTGAAGAACGGACAGGAAACAGAGGAAAGAAAGTCTCTCAAAACAATCGCAGTTCCCCACCTCTCTCAGTGTTATGTACAGTGGTACATACAACCTGCTACACTACATCTGAGCATGTAAGGGTGAGCAGTTCATTGGTACTGAATGCTCCATCCTGCCCTCACATGCAGATAGAGATCTTGATTTAGCTTTTCAGCCATGGATGCCTTTGAACTCAGACCTAGCAGAGAGGGATGAATCTTTTCCATCTGATTCATATCCAGAGCTTCTGCTATTTACTCAAGCCTCTTGGGTGGAGACATTGGGCTGGAAAGCTTGTGGGAACAACTCCCTTCAAGTTCTAGCTGCAATTTGAAAGCTGTGGTGTAGGAAGAAAAACAGGGTAACCAGCCTGTCTTCAAAAGTGAGCCTTTCTTCTCCCCAGAGCAAATGTAGCTCTGACCCCATTTAACACCAGCTCTCTCACAGAGGTTGGTACATGTAGTTTTTCAGGCTCAGAGAACTTCTCTGCCTGAGTGGAGCAGGTACATGTGTTGAATAAGTTCTTCGGTACCATTACAGTAAGTGTGGAAGTAATTTTTTTTTTCTTTTGCATCTGGACTGCAAAATTTTTATGGCAGTCAACATTTTTTGCAATGCTAGCTTTAGGAGGAATACGTGCTGTGTGCATTGAGTGACCCTTGAACAAGTTGATATTTTCACATCTACCTCAGAGTGAGCTGGAGACCTCTGGCCAGAGCAGCACTGCTTTATCTTGTCAAGAGGGGTTCATTAGAATTTTCATCACAAATTCAGTGCATGAAATAAGGTTGGCTTCCAGCCTGGTGACTTGTCTCAGTCACCTATGCTTGTAGTCTGTGTTGAGGATAAGCAAGAACGTCTTACTCAGTGGTAATCATGTCATCTTGGATTTTTAAAGCTCACCTTTATTCCTGGCAAACCAACACGTAATTAGTTTGGTAATATTAAATGCACTGGATATTTATGTTATCAGTTATTAATGTACGTTGTTGATATGCAATTCTATTTGACTTGAACAAAGAACCTTTTGTACTCTAGATGAAACAGGCACTACTTTGCTTAACTACTGGGCAGATGGTAGCCTGATAGTCATTCACCTGCCCCTAGAAAGTGTTGCACTAGTGGACCAGTTTCTTGGGCTATGTCTCTGTGCCTGGTTGTCAAGACCTGCCTGCTGTTGGAATATCATTCTTACACATCTTTGGACATAAATTTAAAAGGTATCATGGAGCTTTTCAGACTAACTGTATGGTATAGTTTTGAGAGCTATGATTGGAATATCCATGATCAGGAAAAAAAGAAGAGAACACAGATTAACGCACCTCTCATGTGGTCCAAAAAACCCACTCAGGGTAGATGCAGCACAATGGCTGTTTTCTAAATATTCACAGGCAATTGACTCAGTGGAGTTATGCCTCAGGGCTGCAGAACACTCCATAAACAGTGGTTCAGGAGTTCTTCTTGCACAAAGAAAGTCCCTTTTCCAAGGAATTTTTAATGCACCTGAATACCTAATGAATAGGAGCAATCTGCAAAGGGCAGGAGTTTGACCAGATAAACTTTACAATAACACAGATATTAAAACTTACTTATAATGTCATGCTCTCCTTTCTGTTTATGAAAGCTCAACATATTTATCTTTATTTAGAAATTATTAGTCCCAAATTGGGCTCAGATGCTTCATCTCGTGTTGAATTATGAGCAAGAAAAAATAGTAGAGCAACAGTACCCCTGGAGTGAGGGCTTTACATCTTTAATCTAATTAATTTATGAGCATTTACAGGGACTCCTTGTTACTGCACCTGAATGCCTGGAAATCCTGCATGTTAAGAGTTTTCCATTTCATATTTTTTTCTTCATGCTAATTTGGGTCTCGCATCTCCAACCCTGTAGTGTTCAGTCCATAGAAAAGCAGTATTAATGTCTTAGTGCTTATTAGGTCAACTACAATTGAATTAATTTCTCCTGAATTATCTGTTGGTTGTTCCTATCTTGTTCTAGTATGATGCTCAATGATAGCAGAGTAAGAGGTCCCTGTTTGTGGCTTCTCCTGTTCTGTGTGAGGCCTCACCTTTGCTTTGTTCTCTGAAACAGCAGTAACCAAAACACTGATGTGCTTTCTTTAAAGCATGTATCACAGGGGCTGAGGCTCTTTTGAGCTAGTTTTTGTAGGCTTCCAGGAAGCAGTGGTAGATGTGGTATCATGTGACATGTCAGGGGTATCCAAACCCAGTGTCTTTCAAATCTGAATCATGCTCCTGTTTCCCTCTTTGGCAGGTGTGAAAGAAATTAAGAACTCCTGAATTAGCATTTGCCGTTTGTCAGTGCCATGCTCCCTGACAGAATCAGACTCGTATTGGTGCTTTCTCCCACCCTCTTAATTAATTTTGCTGTGCTGAGCAAGCGGGCTTCAGCAGGCTCGCTGCTGCGGACTGATCTCCTCATCTGCCTTTGATGTGTCTCCTGGGAGGGGGAGGGTGCACTGGAGAAACTCATAAGACAGACCTGCTATTGCTTATTTTCATGCTGCCTTGGGCAGAGCTCTTCTCTGTCCTCTGCTCTTACATGACTTCTTTTTTAACAGCAACTGTATTGTCATAGTACAGCAGAGGTTTCTAAGACCTGGGAGCTGTGGGGGCCTGGGGCACTGTCACTGCAGCAGGAGTTGGTGCACACAGACCCTGTCCTCCCATGGCTAGGGAGGGTGTTGAAAACGGCAGGGCTGGGCCTGGGTCCCGGGTCACCTGGCACCCTTGTCTCCAGAGACTTCACCTCTCCACGTCCACAGCTGAGGGCTGATGCCACATGGCAGCTGCTCCAGTGCAAGCCAGCGGGCCCTCTGCCCACCCCAGGAGGCTCAGCTCCCACTGAGGACATTTCCTTCCCTCTCTTGGTCAGCACAGATGGCTGCAGTGCTGCCCTTAGGCCACTCTCCTTCCCATGCCTCCTCTCTGGCCCAGGAAGTCTGTGTCCAGCAGCAGCTGGGCAAGGGCCACTTTCCCCCGTGGGGTGCAGGAACTGATTGTGGCTGACAGGATGGCGTGGAAGAGAGGAGGCACCGTGATCAGGAGAGTGCAGGGCCCCTCAGAGGAGGCAGGTTGCCTGCAGCTGTGCTGGGTGAGGGCCACTGAGTTGAAACCTGGTTTTCCATGGCACTATCTGGGAATCTGCTGAGAGCTGGCTGCTGATAATACGGAATGAATGAGCTTTGGAAAATGCTGGTGCCTGCCCCTACGTGTATGGCTGCATGTGTGCAAGGCAGGCGCCAATCGGCAGTAGCGTGCGTCAGACTGGAGTCAGAGCCATGGGGCACTTGTTTCCACTGCGCCAAAACAAGTAATCACAGCTCTTCATTTTTTACTCTATTTTCTCTCTGTCTCGCTCTTTTTTTTTTTTTTCTGTTTGGTTGGTTGGTTTGGTTGGTTGGTTGGTTGTTTTCAGTTTCTTTTTTTCTAAAATTGCCAAGTATTGTGATGGATTGAACCTGGTTGGATGCCAGGTACCCATCAAAGCCGCTCCATCACTCCCCTCCTCAGCTGGGTAGGGGAGAGAATATAATGAAGAGCTTGTGGGTCAAGATAAGGACAGGGAGAGATTGATCGGCAATTACTGTCATAGGTAAAACAGACTCAGCTTGGGGCATTGAGTTTCATTCATTACCAATCAAATCAGAGTAGAATAAAGAAAAATAAACCCAAATCTTAATGTCTCACCATGGTCTTGGTCATGTATTGGTCGAGTATGTCTCTTCCAAAATGAATGCTGCTGTTCTTGCTAAAAGAATACTGTGAGTTAATGGGATTTAGGTCTTTCCCTGCCTGTTTAGTTTGCCAGAAGCTGCAAAGCTGCTCAGATGGCCATACAAAAAACCTAGAAATACAATCTTGGTTTTTTCTTTTGTTTTTTTATTTTTTGTAAATTGCCTGAGAAAACACATTTATAAAAGTTAGTTTCTAGACTACATTGAGGTGAAAGCTCTTAGTGAAGTATTTGATTACTCGATTACTGTTCCCACTTTCTGCCATCAGACTAGTCCTTGTGTGAGTTGCTGATACTTGGGCTGCAAGCATGCCATCCTTTAGCTCAGTTCAGGACCTTCCAGATTAAACTTAGACATTGTCCAGTTTTCACTTTAAAATGAAAGAGAACTCAGAATATTCTGTGATTCTGCGAGAATATTATTTGCACATCACATATAACATTCTGCGCAGCTTGGGTAGTAGGGAAGGGAAAGAAAGGGCAAGAAGTCTGCCTGGTTCAGATTGCTTGAGTCATGAATATTCAACATCTAAATGAAAAGATCTGGAGTTTTCATAGGAACTCCACCAACTAAACTGAAATAACTGTTCACATCCTTCACCAATAAAATGCCAAATGAAATGGATAAAAAATGAAGCAACGTAGATTGTATGACGCAACTGTTTTAAATCCTGAGTTTGGTGGTCAGAAACAAAAGGTCTCCAGCAACAAAACACAGTTCCAGGTCTTGCAATCAAATATCTTTTAGCAAACACTGAATGTGGAGAGTGTGCATGGTCTGGACTTTGATTGCCATTGCCTGCACACAGCCATGTCTTCACAAGCACCTTGTGGGCACTTCAGCACAGGCTCTTCCTATGGTTTGTGTTGTTTTATATGACTGTAGTAATCCGCTACTGCTAACTCTGCTTGCTTTCTATGTCAATTCTCTTGTATTAAAACACCTAGAAGTCCTTCACTGCTGCTTTTAATTACAAGTATGCTAGCTGCTTCTCTACATGTAATTACTAAAATGAATGGAGAAAGCAGGGATGAGAGAGTGTAAATGCTATTCACACAGAAATGCAATTACATCTGCAGGCATCTTTCCAACTACTCCATATGTTATGTAAAGTTTGGTCTATGTACGTATGAATTAATGAGTATATTTATGTTTTCCCTTCTCACTTTCACAATGGATTAATTTCAGGCATATTTTATAAGGTATTTCTGATTGTTAGGTAGGCAGATGAGTATCTCCTCCAGGTACTGTCCTATCCACCTCAAAAACCAAAGAAAAGAGAGTACATGATTATTCCAGTGTATGTGCACTATAAGCAAACACCTGATGTTGTGTGCTCATTATGTTGCTGACCTTCTGAAGTCAAAGTTCAGGGAGCCTTTGAACAGCCTCCTGGAAGGGGTGACATAAGGGGAACACCTGCACCTGGGCATCGTTTTGCTGAGGACTTGCCTTCACCATGAAATTAAGTCAAGTCTGCACCTGAATTTCTTTTCCCCAGTTGGTCTCACTGAAATAAAAGCAACTGCATTCAGCAGCCTTATTTGTCCTGAGACTGGCTAAGGTGTGTTGTGAGCTGCTGTTGACTCTTTCTAGCCCTTTTGGGATGTGCGATATGATTCAGAAGAAAACCCCAAACTAAAGTGGCAGGCGAGTGGACCCAGCCTGCATGTGCGTGGCAGGGTGGTCACAACAATCTCTGGCAGACTGTGCTTAGTCAAGCTTTGTCCCATGTCTAAGCTGTAGAGGTTCTCACTATGGGGAGCACTCAATAAGGAATGGGTTGTGGTTTGGTTCATTTATATCACTGTTGTAGGATTTGCTACTCCCTGCGCTCTCCCCAGTCCTTGCAGAGGGTCAATGTGAGGTGGTTGCTGCCTCCCCTGTTTTCAAGAGGGTGTTGGCATCAGTCACTGCCCAGCTCCTTGTGACAGACAGAAGCATGGGCTTGCTGTGAGGAGCTTCTGCCCTCGTTGTTCCTGCTGGGAAAGTCAGAAGAAATTAATCCTAGAATGCTCTCATACATTCCTCAAAGGTAGCAGCTGCAGCAGTGACCTGGTCTGAAAACAAGAGTGAGTGAATTGTAGAAATTAACTAAACAAAAAGATGATTTTTTTTTTTTTTTTTTTAGATTTTTAAAAAAAAAAAAAAAGGAAAATTGAGTAAATGCTGCTGGGGGAAAAGTCACAGATACCTGTAAAAAACCCAAAAGGTTTTCTTTGATGTATTTGACTTACCTTTATAAATTTTTTGCAATCCTTTTGTGAGTATGGGTTTTTACATGAAAAAAGTCTTTAGTCCATGTTCAATACTTGCAAAAGTGAAGCTAAAATGCCTTTTCAGGAAGCATTTGGACCTGGAATCCTTTGATGTCTCGTAACTTACAGAGAACTGGGTTCAGGAATAATGACATGTGAGTCATGTGAGGCAAATGGCAGCTTTACTTATGGACCAGAGAGTAAATATAATCCATAGAGGGTGTCATAACGTCATTAGAAAATGGAACAACTTGTAGATAGTTGTGTCTCTCTGTCTAAATCTTACACAGATGAAGAAAAGTTCATTCAGCAGATACAGTATTGTTCTGAGTAATTTAAATTTGTTTTTAAAGAAACAATAACAGTCCTTTTACTGAGTTGTTTCAAATATCCTTACACAAGCAGTGCTGAAATAAATGCAAAATATAGTTAAATTCGGGGGACCATAAAATCACAGATCATTTGTATCACTCAAGATAGAACCCAAAATCTGACATCAGTGAAGCCAGTAAAAAATTTCTTTTTGCTATGCCACTCTTAGAAGGAGGTTCTTAAATAGAAAAGGTATTTGATTGTGCACACAGGGAACATTCTAGTGGTATTGTACTTACTGAAATATTCCAGGCCGTTAGGTAGTAACATTCTTTTTGAAGAGTGTAATATTTGAACAATATTCCATTTGAGTGGAAATCACTCTAATTAAAACTGACTTAGTTGTTTAAAAATACACTGTGAGATGCATGATAATATATAAAAAATGAGAAAAATATCCTTCATAAAATACAAAAAATTGCTACCATAAAGCAAGTAAGATTTTTCAGCCCAATGTGCTGTTTGTGCTGCCTCTGTTTTCTGTGCTAAAAATCTTGTTTCTCATTTTCAACCAAATTTTTGGTTTATGTCATGACTCCTCAGGAGTGTCTAGAGGAAGTTTTTATGCAAGACAGTGGTTTCTGAGATTTATATGACAAGCCTGGGTAAAATTCAAATTACTCTGATTTAATCCATTTGGAGCTTCTGCACTAAATCACTGTAGCTGTTGCTGACATACCAGCCCACAGAAACCTGGAAGCTGATGATATAAGTTTATCTGCGTATCTACAGGTGAAAACTCAGGCAGCCTTGAATTGCAGTAAGAGGTGTTTGCCTCTGTTCTGAATATATTTGGGGAATGAGCAGGGGCTGCTTCTTTGAGCACTCTGTGAGAAGTGTTACTGTGCTTTTCCTCTTGAAATAAATTGTCCTCAAGGTCATGCTATCTTTCAGAATATACAGTAGGAACTTTCCCTTTCCCTTTTTTTTTTTTCCCAGTGACACAGGCCACAACTTTATTTATTCAAGAAATACACATCAGAGAGCCAAATATTCATAAATTACCTACTGCTGCAATAAGCATCCACTTGACAAGCCTGCAGCTGGCCTCAGCCTCCTGATGGGAGGTTCCAGTTGGGAACCTGGAATTCCTGCGGTCACCCTATCTGTGCTCTCTCCTGTTTGAGGGAACCTCCGACTTTCTAGGCCAGGACTTGGCTTACAAGTAAAAGGAAATAGAAAATGGAGACGTCTTTAGGCAGCTGTATAAATCCTTTTGACATGGCTTTGAGTAAATGAGCAACAGCAGCATCCACCTCTTACCATTCTGATGCAAATTTCGCATCTGCTGTTATTTATAAATAAACTTTGAGGTCTCAGCCATTCCACTTAAAGCTGATTGTGTTACAGAACAATTGCAAGATCAACAATGTCTAGAATTGCAATTAAGGGTGTGAATTTTGAGAAATAGTTCATAGAAGCTACTTGCCCTGTGGGCAAAGAGACAACTGTGGATCCTGAGTTGTCAGGCTGGCACCTGATGCACCTTTCAGCATCCATTACAGGGACTTAAAAATTTATATAAAGAAGCAAAGAAAAAATGCTGTGTTTCATTCAGATCAACTGCCAAGTGATCCTTTGAACAAGCAGGGTTTAGATCCCATTTCTCTCTGGGTTATCCTCTGAGGTTATGCTGTATGTATGTTGTGAACAGGAAATGGAAGTTTCTGGGGGCTCCCTGTAAGTCAGATACAGACTCAGGAATTTGACTTACAGTATTTACATGCCAAGCAGGATTATGTACAGAAAGCTTTTGGTTGGAAAAAGTATAGTGAAATGTTAAGGTTTAGTTCTGTTCTTGAGTATATCCTTTCTGGCAGCTGCACTGAAGTGCAGCTATTGAGCCTCCCACAGTGTGCCAGAATCACAGCCCTTTCTTTCCAGTACAGAGAAGAGGGCTACAGAGACAGACACATTAAACATATTTTTCTCTTTAAAACCATTGTCATAATTTTGTTTTTGGATGAACCAATAAATGAAGAACTCTATTAGGATAAACAGAGTACTTACAGCAGCTATAATGCACACATTAAAGTTGGAACAGGAGGTTTGAAATGTTTCCATATTTCACAATAGAGCTTTAGTCAGTTCTGTCATCACTGTGCTGAGCCAGATAATGTCTGGGAAGGAATACATGAGAACTTCCCTGTCCTGTTTTGGGATAGAAGAGACAGGGGTGCCAAGTTTGAGCAGGTGGAGGGAAGTTGTTGCTGTTAGAACATTCCTGAGCCTGAGTGCATGTAAGGTGAGGGCAGCCCAGGCACAGTGCTTTGAGAGGCTTTGGACACAGTTGCAGTGCATATGCAGTGGCCATTACATCATGGGGAGGGCAGCTGGGGAATGAAACTGGTGTTTGGACTGGGAGTGTTTCCAAAACAATACCAAGTTCTTTTTTTCTGTCCTCTCAGTTATACCACCTGTGTGCCTGGGAAAAGTGAAGCCTGTTGAACAACTCCAGTAAATTGTAGGTGTGGAGTGAAATGCCTGGAGAGTAGAGGATAGGCAGTGCCAACCCTAGCCACTACCTTATTAAATTTAAGATGAAAGGCCTGAACCCCTTCAGTCTCTCTTCACACAGCCCCAGATTAAAATTTTTGGAATCCTACAAGCTACTCTGCTTTGCTTAGGAAAGTTAATAACAATTTCAAATACCTGCTTTGTGGTGGAGGAACCCCTGACAAAAGTAGGTGGTTGGAACAGATGCCAGATCAGGAGTAAATCAATTTCAGGATGGCGTAACTTCTTCCAATTGTGAAGTGTCTTGATCTTCATCTCTCTTACATGCCCTGCAGAACTGGCAAGTAAAGGGAAAAGCCAACCTCCAACTTTTCTTTGTATCAGTGGATATCCTGCTCAAATGTGTACAATTTTTTCTTTCTTTCCTGCATTGCGTTCATCAGCTGCTATTCAAAAACTTCTCCTACTCAAGGGTCTCCACTGTGTAACTCCTCTAGATATTGTCATGTTATCACACTACTGTATGATTCTGTTGTAATTCTTAACTTGGACAACCTCTGCTGAAACAGGTCCAGAGTCAGAACAGAAAGATCTTTTTCCTTTTTTGAGGAAGACAACTTCTTAGTACCTGGGAGAAGTAAGGAAGAAGGTGAATTTTGTTTTGTTTTCCTCCCATCCCCTTTTCAGCCATCCACCCCGAAGGAGAACCCAGGGAAGAGCAGCCTCCAGTGTATTGTGTCCTCTAAAGAGTCTGTCCTGTCACCTCTCCCTGCTCTGGTCAGCATCAAAGCTAATGTGTATTTGCAGTTCTGTGTGGTCAAGGCTGAGACCTCAGCTCAGAGAGTAATTCCTGAGGAGGGGCAAGCATGCTCGCTAGCGAGCAAGCTGATCAGTCAACTTTTCAGAAACACTGCTTAAGCTAATTGTAGGGCTCAGAGGTAATGGTTCATTTTTGCCAGACAAAAGAATCTTCTCTCTGGCATTGAGATGGGAGGGCCAGGTGATGTGAGATGTATTTCTACTCAAGAGTTGCTGTAAGGGGCCTGAGCAGTGCTTGCACCCTCTCAGCAGCAGGGACATGAGTTCTCTGCTAGAGTAGCTCGTCCCATGTTCAGGGCAGATGCTGCCCCCAAAATGTTACCTCTCCTGGAACAACATTTGGAAGGGGAAAAAAACATCTGTCACCCTTTACCAAGAGAGTATTAGATGATCATCTCCCATGTGTCAGTTGCCGAGGTTGTTAAAAAAGTGTTAGTATTTTCTAGAAAAACAAAAATATCTGAGCTCTTAGATTGTGAAGACTGTGTCATGGCCATGCTCCCATTTCTGTGTTCAGTTCCTCTACTCTGGCTTTATGTGTGCAAGGGAAGCTCTTTCAGAAAATACCTAAATATCTCTGCTGCTCTTGTTGCAAGGTAATTCAATTTTGAAAATAATTTTAATTAAAAATGGAATAAACTAGATAAAAGAAAGCTAGTGCCTCCCCTACCTGCTGTGCCTCCCAAACCTGAACTCATTCTCATCTGAGTGTCTAGTTGGGTATTTCTGCTCTCCATGTGCAAAGGGCATTTTCTCTTCTGCTCGGTCTGACGAGGTATTTGCATCTTGTGCTAAACAAGTGAAACAAAGCCCTCTTTGAAGTGCATAAAGCCATTTATTTCAAAGGGGTACCATGGAGTGTGGCATGTTGGCAGTGCACTTGGCTTGAATTTATCTTGAAATGCTGAGATGTCTTTTGTGTGTTTTTATAATGACATCATTATCACCTCTAAAGACTATTTCACTATCTTCCCGGTAGAAATTCAGATGGAGGGGAATATCTGAGAGAATGGAAGACAGTCAGGTACACTGCACAAGCTAATTATCTTGACCCAGTAGACCAGCAATAGCACCCAGCCCCCGGGAGGACAGAGCTGCCTACTAGTCTGCTTCACCCACAAGCACCACATGCTTTACCCACAGGCTATTTCTTATACATACATAAGGGAAACTCCCTGAAAACAGTCACTTCCTTAACCTTCATTAAGGGCCTATGTAGATTCATCTTTGATGCCTGCAGATCCCTGCCAGCTGGCAATGCCTGGCTGTTGCTGAGCAGAGAGTTCTTCATGTATAATGCTGCTAGCCTTTCCACTTCCTCCTCCTCCCTCCCCGCAAGTCAGTCTCCTCCACCTGCTGCATCTTGTTCTAATCTGGTTTGTGAGCACTTTGGGTCAGGGACTGTCTAATTTACAGCGTGTCTGCATGCCCCCTAGCACCAGGTAAAAGCTATTAATTCACATCACCCTATACTTAGAGAAAGTTTTATGGGATCAATAGAGCTGTGCTATTAATAATAGAGCTTAAGTGTAGTAACTTCATACTGTGCAGCACCTCAGAAAAGCCCCATAACCTATTATAGAAAGAGAGTAATTTCCTCAAAGCTATGGCTGTAACCAGACCTGGGGTTTAGTTCTCCATTGAAGTATTTGTTGGACCTGAGAACCCTTGTCACAAAGACAAACCAGGCTGGGCGTGGTGCTGGCGAAACTGATTTGAACTTGAAGAATTTCAGAAATGCTAGAAGTGTGAAGGAAACTTTCTCCTCAAATTACTATAAGATTGCATCACAACTTATTTAAAGCTTTCTTAATTTCTGCATTGAAGTTGTGACTCACAATTAGCCTTTCTGTAGCATCTTTCAGTTTAAAATTGATTAGCAATGTTTGCTCAAATGTTTCACTTGGGTTTGTTTTTTTTTAATTCCTACATAGGTGTTGACTGAAGAGAAGCAGTAAGAGTGAGTAGAGTAGCAGCTGCTTATTGACAGTCTTGCTCTGATTAATTTAGACCATAAGATTGCATGCGGCTGACAGTGGGACATTGTTCCTTGGTGTGCACCAGCCTGAGTTCTGCACTAGAGATGGGTGTGCCCTATGAATGCTCCAGGCTACAGCATTGCCCTTGGCAAGTGGTCACACTGGTGGTCAGGGCAGAGAGGCAGCTCCTGGGCATTAGCTGGGAGCTTTCACTGTCACCTGGCCACATAGAGCAGCAACAGCTGCTTTGAGTTGGGGAAAGTTCTTACCATCCAGCCACCAGGAGAACTACCACTGCACATCTGTGGTTTCAGGCTCCTTGTCATATTGACTGGCACTATGCAGTTGTGGCTCGGTATCATCTCATCTTGGGTTATTTTTTGCAGACTGCCAAAGGCAGTGTCTTGTGACATTATATCCATGTTATTAAACGTGTACCCTGAGACAGTATCACAAAATAACATCCTGTCTTGGGGTGATTTTATGATGATTAGTCTATTCCCTGATCGTCTGCTTTATGCCCAGAAATGGTTGTTGTAGCTCTAAGGTGGGTCCGGGTTGAGGGGGGAGTCTTGGGGCTGTTTGGTGGGCTTTTTCAAAGCCTCACTCCCCATGTGTCTGGCATGCCATGTGGTCTGGGTTTTTTTTTTTTGCTCAGCTAGCTTGGCTGTTTGTTAGCTTAGGCAAGAGGATTTTTTTCCTTTCCCTGGCCTTGGAGAAGCTGCAGCAACAATCCTTTGGTGGCTTTTTCGAAGTGAACTGGACGGCTTGGTTTTGGTCCGAGATCGGAAACCAGTGGGAAAGGCAACGGGCTGCTCTGTTTTGGCCCCACACCTCAGAAAAGCTGAGCTAGCGAGAGAAAAGCACACCAAACTCACCTGCTTCATCTGCTGTGAAGAGGGGACCAACACCAGAGATTCACCAGGTTCCCATCTGTTTGCCCAAGCTGCTGCACAAACCTTCTGGTTTTTGGGTTTTTTTCTCCCTGAGACAGGAGCTGACACCATCTTTCTCCCCACAACATGGCTGGCCGTTGTGGGGTTTATTTTTTCTTTCCCTGGCGTTTTGGGTTTTTCTTCCTGTGTGTGTGGCAGGCAGGGAGGTAAGGTCTGACCGTTCAATATCTAGCATTTATTTACCTTTTTTTTCCCATGCTGTATGGGGCACTCTGTCAATAAACGGTTAGGTTTTTTCACTTTCATCCACTAGTATTAATTTCTTTCTGGTGGAAAGGAATTGTTGGAACCCTTTTTTTTTAGAGGAAACACCCATTCCAGAGTGTTTTTCTCCTAAACTTGTCTCCAAACCGAGACACATCCTCTGAGCAGTGAATTCTAAGACAGCCCAGACAAATACATGAAAACACAATGCTTTAGAGCTTTTTAAGGTGATGTTAGATCCCAGACCTTGGGCAATGTGCTCCCAGACTGTCACACTTAAAACCAGGAAAGGATGATGCATGCAATTACACCAATGCATTGCTGTAAATCCAGTGGGTGCTGACGAGCTATCTGTGCAAGAAGCTACCTTAAAGCACTCTAATAAGAAGGCATTTGTCCTTTGCTTTGCCTCCCTTAAGTAAGTCCCATAAAGCTTTAGCAACATCTGTCTGAGCTTTTCAGCTCTGCCAGCGGCCCTTAGGGAGTTTGTGGTTGCTGGACAGATACCTGCTCCCCTGCAAGGCATTGTGCACACACAGGGGTCTGAGAAGTCCATGCATATTTGTGCACTACTGACTTTCTGCCAGGTGATTTTCATGTCAGAAAATTCCATCTTGCTTAACTGTAACCTCATCACGATGAGGAAGTAGAAACAAATGCTTGGTTTGATGTTCCTACAAATGCAATATGATTTACTGTCTTGGAGAAACCAGCTAGGACTTATTTTCCTGCTTGTGACTTCCTTCTTCCAGGCTTCACAAGCTCTTGGCACAGTTCTGAAATCAAACCTGGAGAGTTGGGGACACTTTTGAGAAAGGCAAAAACAACGGCAGAGCCCTTGAGCTTGCTCTTCCTTCTGATGCTAGACAGCCAAATAAAAAGGAAAAGAAAGCTGGGGGGAGTTCCTTTATGTCCTGACTTCAGAGATCATGAGAATGGTTTTGCTTTGGCATTGTTTACAATAGAACTGGGAATATCTTGGCAGTTGACTATTGATTTTGAAGGTGTAGTATAAACAAATGAGTCTTTAAAAATCAAGGGGACATTTATCCTGTGACCATTGCTGCTACGTTTTCCTCAGGCATCATCATCTGAAACAAGTTCATTGTGTGAAACACTGTCTCTGCTGCCTGGGATATGTTACACATCAGCTGCAGCTGATGCCTGTAAGTAGCTATGCATACCAGCTGCATGTGTAATTCATCTTTAATAGTATATTTAGGATTCAAACTGGGTCTTTCTGTCTCTTTTTTCTCAGGCTATTTTTAAATTGCTCAAATGGCAGGGCATTCATTATTTCCACTAGATGACTACATTATTTTGTTCCCTAGTAGATGTTTCAAAAAGGAGTGTAGTGGTTTACTGTCTACCGAAAGTGGCTAATTAAGAATTGTATTTCTCAAATTAGTACTTGGAGCAGTTTCCCTGGACTGTCATGTGAAGAAAATTATTTTAGTAATTTTCCCAAAAGGTGAGAAAGCTGTAACATAATGCAGACTTTCCCTGTAGTTTCCTATAGGTGAAGGTTGTTGGTAGATAAGCCTTTGGCTTGTGATCTAATTAGTCTGTGCTTCAGGAGTATCTTTTTGAAAGTGTGTGTGTGTGTATATTATATATAAAATATATAATTTTATTTTTGAAGGTGAACACACTGTATGCCAGTTGAGGAACATAGAGTCCACTTAATGTTATGGGAACGTGTTGCGAACAAACTTGTTCAGAAGAAAAACATGGTGTTCTGGTGACTGAATAATGATTAATGTGTTGGCAAAATCACTGTTCTTGGGTAAAATCACTCAGCAAAAAGCTACCGTGTTTAAGAATAGTCTTAACAACGGAATAGATATATCGTACTTTGACTTGCATTATCAAAATGCTAACGACTGCTTTTCTTCTCACATTTTGTGATAAGAAAGCCACTGTGACCTAACCTCTGAAGTGTCCATGCTGTCTTTTAAAACATGAACTAAGACCCATAATTACATAGAAATTCAGTAAGTTTTTACAGCAAGTTTCCACTTCATTCCACACTTTATTAGTTATCATGAAAAACCTCTTCTCTCTGATCTGTACGTTTTCAGACACTCTGAGTGACAACCTTCTCTTGAAAGCAAATAATTTCCTCTGTCAAATAAAGGGAGAGTCCTGTGGGGAACTTTCCAGGATAAGCAGGACTCATCCCCAGCTGTGCCCTTCTTTTTTTGCAAAACAGTCTTTGTTTCTTCAAACAAAATGGTAACACTTATGCTCCCAGTTCTGCTTACCTCCTGGCCTGGGCTTTGTAAATGTAAGTGCAGATTATGAATGCATGTGCAGTGTCTGATATTTCTAGGAAGAATACTTTATAACTGAAATCTCTCTTCTCCTGGGGATGAAAGCAAAACAAATTTAAGGATTAAATCACACAGAGGTATAATCCCCAAGGGAAACTTACTTTAGTTATTATGATTATATTACGATGTACGCTTCAGTACAGCAAAAGCTGTGTGAATACCATTTCAGTGGGGAATAATTTTTAGTCTTACAGCCTATAGTACATTATAATGCATTTCTGGAAGCTTGATGAATCATAACTGCAATTCTCAGACATCTTTGCTTTCTGATATTCCTAACCTTCTCTTCTAAAAGAGAAAGGAAAAGAGCATGAGATTCTGTCGTGGTCTGACACTGGCCAAATGCCAGGCACCCGTGAAAGTCGTTTGCTCACCCTCTCTTGCTCTCAGCTGGGCAGAGAAGGGGGAAAAAAATTAACGAAGGGCTCATGAGTTGAGATGAGAACTGGGAGAAAACACTCTAAGAGCAAAACAGGTTCAAATTAAAAGGTATAAAGATAAATTATTATTAACAGAGTCAGAAGAGGATAATGAGAAGTAAAATAAGCCTTTAAAACAGCTTTTTTCCCCCCAGCCCCTCCCTCCTTCCCACCAACAGCGCAGGGAGAGAGGGCATGGGGGTTTTGGTCAGTTTGTCACTCAAGATCTTCTTCTGTTCGCTCGGGGAGAGGAGTTTTCCTTTGCTGCGCTGTGGGGTCCCTCCCATGGGAGACAGTTCTCCGTGAACTTCTCCAGTGTGGCTCTAATCTCATGAGCAGCAGTCCTGCCAAAACTGCTGCAAAGTGAGTCCCTCCCATGGGCAAACAGCCCTCCCAAAACTGCTGTGGTGTGAGTCACTCGTCCACGGGGTGCAGTCCTTTAAGGATCACAGCTTTCTCTGGTATCCACCTGCTCCGGTGTGAGCACTTCTCCCACAGACTGGGTGGATCTCTGCATCCCCCGTGGATTTCATGGGCTGCAGGGGCACAGCTGCTTCACCATGGTACTCACCATGGCCTGCAGAGGAACCTTGGCTCTGGTGCTTGGAGCACCTCCTCTCCCTCCTTCTCCACTGATCTTGGTGCCACCATGTTGTTCTCCCTCACATGTCCTCACTTCCCCCTCTTCTCTGACTAGAAGAAAAACTGCTGCCTGTAGGTACCACTGCCAACAAGTTCCACTAATTCAAAGATTCTTGCAGGATCCCACAGCACTGAGAGGTTGATCTCGTCTAGCTTCTGCTCGCCATGTTCCCACCGCCGGCCAGGCAACCCCACCGCCACTGTGCAGGCACTATTTAACACCTCTCTTTCATGCCGGGAAGGAGAAGCTGCTGCCACCGCCGCTGCCCCTGCCTTTCTGCCCGTGGCACAGCTATCTAGGGGCGGCCAGGCAGGCAAGGCTCACCGCTGGCCACACCGAGATGGCGGAGGCCATGGCGTATCGCCGTGCGCTGCTCCGGGATGGCCCTGACAGCGGGGCCTCACCACCCCTGGAAAAAACTGCCCGTGTGCTGTTTTGATTTTCATCTTAAGTATGTCATCACAGAGGCGTTACCAACCTCTTTAACTGGGCCAGCAGCGTGTCCATCTTCAGAACCATCAGAGATTGGCTCTGTCAGACATGGTGGAAGCTTCTAGCCGCTTCTCACAGAAGCTACTTCTGTGGCCCTCCCCCGCTACCAAAAAACAAGGCTCTGCCAAAGCAACATAGATTCATAAAAGAAAAGCTTAAAACAATTTAGTTAGTCAAGTTTTAATCTTGCATTAATTACATGATTCTTCATGGTATGCAGTGTTTATACAGTTTATGGAAAAATAACAGGGTGAACCATTTCAGAGAGTCTAGTGCTGCTTTTTTACTGGTGTCATACCTGAGTGATCAACCCAGGTCAGCTTCTGTGCTTGTGTGGGGGAAGTCACCTGTGCAGGGTGTGAGATGTGGGAAATCAGGTCCTCCTGCACACAGTGGCTGAATGCTTTTGCATGCTTTTGCTCATGTGGTGTGCCTTGAGGCAGCAGGTCAACCCCCAGAGTCTACTCTAGACCCAATATTTGAGTACAGGACTGTACTCATAGCTGTGTTAAGACACTGTTTTGCATCCCACTGTGCCCAATAAGGGAAATATACAACTCAGCTGCTGGAAAACGGAAGTTCAAGGATTTCAAATTACTTTATTTTTTAGGAAGATGCAACAGAAACTGGTCCTGATGTTTGAGTGAATGTGCAGTAAATGAGGCTAGTTAAAAGCAAAACAAAATGATATGGTCACAATATAGCAAATGCTGGAAGTCCCATGTCCAATAACTGGCAAGCCACTGCTGTGTGGTGGTGTTTAACAGCACTGTAGCAAGGAACAGCTACACCTCCTTCCACATCAATAGTGAATGAACTACACTAGAAGACTGCTATTTGGTTGAGTATTAGAGTTTCCTGTCTACACAGCCAGATCCTTATTCTGCCACACATACCATCTAATTTCGCTGTTTGTGTGTACCAAACAATACAGTGTTTATAGATTCTTAACTAAAGAAGAGACTAAATTACTAGCCCAAGGTCACACAGAGTCCCTCACAGTAAGAACATGAGCCCAGGTCTTCAAAACCCGAGTCTGGTGCCCTTACCATGAGATCAACCTTTCTGTGAAGACTGAAAATCCATATTGGTTGCATTGTTGCACTGAATGCAGCTGCCTCTAGAATACTGTGCTCTTTACAGAGCACTTCATTACCAAGAAGGTATTGATTGACACATTGGAGGGAGTTCAGAGAAGAGCAACAAAAATAATTAGAGAGTGAAGAGATTGACTGGAAAGATTGATTTAAGAGGGAAGATTAAGTGAGATAAATATGTATAGCTTGACTCACCTGCAGCATGGTGCATAAGTCCACAAATATTTAAAGGGTATAAACAATCAGGAGGAAGAACTACCAATACTGGTCCAGTCTATTTGTAATTTGGTGGTGCCACATGCTGTTGTTGTACAGAGCTTTCTCAGACTGGGTCACAAAGCCTGCCTCCCAATATCCTCAGGGGAAAAACAGCTATTGGAGCTACGGGACCAGTGTGACAGTACGACAGGATTCTCTTCTGGGCAATGGCAGGCGCTGGGGAGAGGGTAGAGGTGTCACTTAACAGAGTCATGGACGCTGTCCTGCCTAAGTTTGGAGGGTGTTTCTTGATCTAGAACAGCAGGACTCATACCAAATATATGATACATTGTAGAGGAGATGTAGTTAATACCTTTGTATCAGTTAATGTCAGTTGCCACAGTAACTATGATACTTGATTATTGTGGAATAGCACAGCAAGAAGCCAGGTAAAGATTGTGGAAGTTCATAGTAAGTCTGGATTGGACCATCCCAGCTTTGATCAACTATAGCATGAGTTGGAAACAAGCTACTTCAAATAAATCCTAAAATAACATTTGAGATTCAATTTTTCTTCAAGGAGAAAGTGTATTTCCTAAAAATAATAAACCCTCCATGACCCTGTATCTTTAATAGTTTCAAGTGACACTCAGTGGCTGCCATCAAATAATCATGGTACAGAGCTTACTGGATGTCATTGCTTATCCAAGAAAATTTCCACATCATTCTATGAATATAATAGGCATGTCTTCTTGTTGTCCTTGTAGCAGGACAGGGCTGATGTTCCCATGTCCTGAGGCAACCCACACCCAGTTGTGCCTATTGGTGTTGGTGCACAATAAATAGATCAGGATGGGGATGGGGGAGGATGTTGTAGGAGATGCAGTTTTTTCAACAGCATATTGTTTTGCAAAGACAAAATGTGCTGATCTGTGAATTTATGCCTGGGAATTAAGCATATCTACAACAGAATCACATCGATGTGTGCAGCTGTGAGAAGATGCTAATGCGTAGTTGCATGTACAGAACTTTTGGGGTGAGCTTCCCTGCCCTCCTTTTCTTCCTATGCAAGTAGAAGAAAAGACAGTTTGTTCTCCCATTACAACCACTGGCTTGTATATTCCCTTTTTCTTTCCTTTGCAGGCTCTGTTTGTAGTTATACAGTCAGGTCTCCACAGAGTAATTTACTGGCTGAATCTCTCCCAGAATCCAGCTTGAAACCAAGCTGTAAAAACAGCTGAGAGTGTAAATAATTCATGCAGACAATATGACTTTTTTATGTAAATTCGGTGCATTAACCCTCTATTATAATGATGGACGACAGATATGGGCGACGTTGCCTTGGTAAGAGCTAATGGATGGCCGCCATAAATTCACTGCACATTTTATTGTGTTGCTGGAAATTGTGCCTTCAGGCAATGCTGTTTACTTTTATGTAAAACTCAGGGTTCCCTAAATATTACAAATATTTTACATCCGACTCCTCAGCATTTGGGCACAGCACACAAATCAAGCTTTCTTCATTTGAGCTGTAATTAAAGGTTTGGGTTTTTTTCAGGGACAATTATCTAAAACTATAAAGAGAAATATGTTTTCCCCTTTAGATGTTCAGTCATTGATGTATTAACAAAACCTTTGAAGAAAGATATTAAATAGCTGCAACATAAAACTTTGCATTAGGCTATATGCTGTATGCATACATAACAAATTTGGAAATAGTTTCTTGTTACTGGTTTTTATTTTTTACCATTTCTTGTGCTTAGTTATACATAAAAGATTCTTTTCCCCCCCCACACACATATGCTTCTCTCTATAATTCATATCTGTTTTATCAGTGTTATTCTCTGAACAGTGTCCTTGAGGAATTCTGTCTCTCAGTCAACATGGCAACTTAGGTTCATTTCAGGGAATTTTAAAGAAAGAATTTATGGTTACCTTTTGTTTCTACATATTACTGTTTTGTACAGACCTTAAGTAAATTGGGATGACACAGGTAATTTTTCTCACAACAAATGATCTCAGCAAAACAGAAACTTACTGTATATACTTAAGTATAATGTTTTCTTTGTAAGTTTTTTAATACATAATTATTAATATAAGCATGCAATTAATTCAGCTTAATCAAATGTTCAATTTAGTCTCATAGTACACTGTGGATTTGGAAGAAAACAAGCAAAAAGCAGTCATATGTAGAAAAGGATCCTACTGCTTCTGGAGTGTGGACAGGATCTCATTCACAACAAAGGGAGGTAATGCCAAGAACAGTGGCATGTTTGTCCCTCGGCATGTTGGCCAAACACCAGTTGGCCAGAGGACCCTGATGACTAGAGCAGCCTCTGGGAAAGCACCTATGTGAGAGTTTATTGAAATCTCTATTGGAATTTTTGAGGGAAATCATGTAGATTAGCAGTGATAAAAGCATGCTCACTCAGTCTTCGTCTTTCAATGGAATGTGCCAGTTTGAGCAGTTTTGTTTTGATATCTCTAAGAAAAAATGCTGCACAAAGTTGACTAGGAGTGACCACAATTGAGCTAACTCCAATAGAAATGCATTACACCTTCCAAAACACCCCAGTTCCCTGAGGACTAAGTGGAAGGCACACTGTAAGAGAGGTAAAAAGCACTGAATAGAAGGGGAATGCAACAACTGTGCAGGGGGGAAAGGGCTAACAAAATTAATCACATGTAGTATTAAGTAAAGTCTAGCAGTTTAATTACATATAAACCTATTTAATAATTTGGTTTATTTTGTATCCTGGCTGTGCATGCTCCTTTCAACTATATTAGCAATGTCACAAGATAAAAGGACAAAACCTATTACCAAGGGCATTTACATATTCTTGGTCAGTATTGACTGAGACTCCTAAATTTGGACTTTCAGATTTTGCACTTTATTCTTCTGACGGGCTCTGACGTGCTCTACTGCCCTGAAGCCACTTTGCAAAATTCATAGCAGCTTTCAGATGCTCTGATGCTTCTTGGGACCAATTCAATCTTGAACAATAGATGTGTGTGCAGTAGAGCCAAGAAATGTTACACAGGAGATCATAGGCTTATTCCCCAATAACATTTTGATTTGTAAAGCATTCCACTACACAAAACACACACAGGAGACAGCATTAAAAAGCATTAGAGACCACAGCCAGCAAGACAGAAAGGTGTCTTAAAGTACAGATTGACAGCAAGGCCTGTGATATGAGCAGAACACACTAAATAATCACTGGAAAGAGTTTTCAATATTTTACATTATTCAGCCATTTAACAAATTTCTCCTGGGACAGAATTTGGCCTTAAAAACCCAAACAAACAAACAAACAAACAAACAAACACCACCAAAACCCCTGACTTTTGACTTTTTTTTTCCTACTGTTTAAAATAAAGGTGTTTTTGTAATTCATGCATCAAGAGAAGGCCAGTTTCCTGGTCTTGTTCCTTGTCCAGTGCATTTCCATGCAGAGCAGACACAGACATGGATTGCTGGGAGGAGTTACAGGGCAGGTTTGATCTGTTTGAAGGAAGTATTGTCTATGATCCAGGACATAACATTGTCCAGTGTGATCCCACTCACTCTTCCTTATGTACAGCAGAGTATTCCTCTGGTTAATGACATGCAGACCACAAGGCATCATACTGTCCAGGTATGCAGTTTAAATGTCAAGTGTTCTGAACTCTTGAATAGTAATTTATGGCTGTCACCCTGTCTTGGATGGTTTGCTTCTATGGAATTTGTTGCAAGGATTACAAGACTTTGGTTGCACGGGGAAAACAGCACTTTCTTTCCTGTGCTGCGGTACCAGCTGTGTCACTGTGTGTTTCAGAGGTGATAAAATGAAAGGGAAATGTATTTTGAGATGGAAGCAGAGTTTGAAAGCATATGGGCTGCCTTGTAGTATTATGAAGAGAACATTTCTCTTCCTCATGATGAACACATCCCTGGGTCTGTCCAAATACAATCTGCAATTACAGATTGCTACAAATTGGAGTCCATAACAAGCCTTCCTTAGCTTCCTCTAGAACACTAATGTTCTTATATTCTTCATAGAACCATGGTTTGTGTTGGAAGGGACCTTTGAAGATCATCTAGTCAGACACTGCTGCCGTAGGCAGGAACACCTTTCACTTGACACTGGAATAGGTTTCACAGAGAAGTGGATGCCCCATCCCTGGAAATGTTCAAGGCCAGGTTTCAAGCAACCTGGTCTGGTAGAATGTTGGAACTGGGAGCTGAAACTGAATGACCTTTAAGGTTGTTTCCAACCCAAACCATTTCTTGATTCCATGAACAGAATGCTCCACATCCACTGTGGAGCAGGTTTCACTTTGGTTAATTTAGGGCTCATGAAAATAATGATTGCCCACCCATTTCTCATGTCTAAATGCAGCATTGTCAATACAAAGATTTTTGTTAGCCCCCTTCTTCTGTTTAATACATTTAAGTACTGCACTCTGCATATGAAGAATAGTGATGTTATCAGAAAGCATTCAAAAACATATGTTTTAATGAAATGTGTTGACAACTGCTGAAGTAAAGTTTTTGTTAAGTCTCAAGAGTTTATCCATGACAAGCAGTATTAATGAATTGAATTAATTAAAAAGCATTTCAAGATGAAACAGGACCTGTTCTATGTAAAATGCTCTATACATTAGACAAGCATTATGGAAATCACTGCTTTGTACTACACTGTAATGCAGCCATTTATAAAAGCTTCTCAAGATCCATGGATAGCAGTAATTTGAGTTTAGCGTGTCTTTGAAATTCACTGAATACAGCATGTGCTATTTAAAAGCATGAAATCTGGATGGTTACACTGCTATCAACGTTTATTTGGCTTGGAGAGGGAAACGAGCTCAACATTACTGGAATGAGTGAGTGGGCATGGGAACAGGGTGAAACGATGGAGGACCTGGCAAGCCCTGGCAGAGGCTGGTGCTGACATTTTTAAGGAGCAGACTTGTCTGACAATAACTCAGGGTCCTGAGCTGGTTTGAAATGGGAGTTGTTTTACTAAAAGAGTAATTTCTCATCTCTGCTGTTCCTCTGCCGTAAACTCCTCTCCTTTATGGACCAGGCTCGTTCTTCACCATGTCTTGTCCTTTTTAGGTTGTTTTTGTGCCCTCTCTAAGAGTAATACCATCAGCAGTGACCACTAGCATTACGAAATATCTGTGTTCTACGTCATGAATCACTACAATGGGCCTTTGCCTTAGCCATATGAGTGTATGCAGTGCGGTTTGTGTGAGCTTCTGGCCATGACCCTGAGAAGCCAAGCATGAGCAAGGCTAGTGCAGTCCTACAAAGAGATGGGTGTCCGCTGGCAGCCAGGAGCAAAATTGTGCCTCACTGGGCCAAAATCAATCATAAAATGAGAGTTCTTGGCAGGAAGCTTATTTCAGAGGAAAATGTCTATCTGTTTGCACACAGGGAGAATTCTTACTTAGGTTGAGTTAGGATTGTGTCTTGGATTTGAATGAGTAAGGCAACAGTACCCACACACAGCACAGTAAAACAATATATGTTTAAAATATCATTAAGTATGTAACATAATCATTAAAAAAAATATAAAAGGTGAAAGATGAGAAACTGTGAAAAACAATATGATTTCATACATGCATGGTGAAGTTTGTTTCACTTTATGGGTCTCAAGATTTGGCTTGTAGGAGATTATTTCCAATGGATTCACCTTTAGCTATCTGTTTTGTAATTCCTCCAGATCTTAATAAAGGAAATTACATCCTTCAAGGAGAACTAGCCAAAAAACTGTTGGTACATTTGAAATATTGTAATATATAAATACTCACAATTCAATCAAGAATATGGCTGTGTAGTAGAGAAGAAAAAAAATCCTAAATACAAAATGAAGGTCAGGTTTCTCAAGCAATGTACACAGATATTTAAAGGATGGTAATGTTTGCTACTTAGCTACTGCACATGCTTCTAAAAATTCATTTGAGACATTGCTTGGAATATCAGTAAATCTGACAGGCAGCCTCATTGGTTAGAAAAAGGGATAATTCATTTGGCCCTTAGTGTATTAGAAAAAGAGCAGCCAAAATTGCATCCCAAAGTGCTTTGGGAGATTCATCCTATAAGCAGGTATGAATCTGCTCTGTAAAAAAAATAAGAGAGCTTGTTCTGCTACTTCACTATAGCATGAGCAATATGTTTGCACTTGTCACAGGTAATATTTGCATTTATTATCTGCATGTAGAGAACTTCTAAGCTTTCTTATACCTGCTAAACCGGCCCAGGTAACATTTGGGCCTGACCAAAAGAAGTCTCTTCCCACCGGCTAGGTGCTGTGCTACCTGTAGAGCAGTATCTGCTAAAATGAGGTCTTGCATTTTCTATTTCCCTTCAGACTCTTCTTGCCAAGTAGATTCCAGGAAGGACCAAAAAGCCTTTTCTATGCAATCATTTTTGAGGGCTGAAATAGCCTGGCTCCTCCTCAGTCTGTCAGGAGTGCCTGGCATACTCTCTGTCAGGCCGAGTGACCAGACAAGACCACAATATGTAGCACAGATGGGGTGATGGAAGTAAAAGTCTAAGATGCTGGGCAAAAACTGGTTGCTGCTGACTGATGGTTTACCTTGAAGTGTCCTGTGGCAGTGGTGGTTGTGGAAGACCTGTGTTTCTAAGAGCCACACATTGTAAAACTCGGTCCATGAGCTCAACTGAGCCTGGGCTTCCAGAAGACAGATTTTTTAACCAGCTACTTGCATAGCCAAATGGTTATCTCTAGGATTACTTAACCAGCTGATCCTAGAAATTATTCAAAGATATAAAGATCAAGACAAATTCTGTCTGTTTTCATTACCAGGAATATTTGCTAATTTTTAAATTATCAGTCTGTCTGCATACAGGTGTGTGTTTCTTCTCTGTTGTTTTCCACTTAGCAAACTGTTTTTGTTGTGATTCAGCTCAGTTTTGTGTTGTTGGACCAGCATGTTTAAGTCAAAATATCCACATTTTTCCTAACCAAATTTTTACAGCACTTTAAAATCCAGATTGTGACTTGCTCTGTGCACAGGTGGGAAGGTAAATAAAATTGAAGAGGAAGATTTTTGTGGAAGAAACAGCAGTAAGAAGGGCAAATAGATATGGTGGTAATGGAGTAAGAAATATTGCTTGTGCCATTTCATTACAGAGAATAATAAACATGTTTAAACCAGACAAGATACTCTGTGATCAGAAAGAAGGGAAGAAAATTGATGTTTGACTCTCTTCTTATTGCCAGAAGTTCAAGATGATAATGCAGCAGCCCTGAGACACTTGGTCAGACACGATGCCTTGTATTTTCATTTACTTCTAAGAGTAGCAGAACTATTCTTTTTATTGGAAAATTATTTTCTCTGACTCTTGGGAAGGATGGCTGGCTTTGAAATAGTTTCTAAAATACGAATTGGGGAACAGTCTCATAATGCATTTGATTTTTTTTTGTTACAGCTGAGAATAGCATCTGTAGTAGTTAAATATATGAATATTAATCACTTCAAATGATGTAACTTACCCAGACTATGTAAAAACTGCTGTTTGAATTATGTTTCGCAAGTAGTGATATTGTTGGACATCACCCTGAAATCCTGTCTGGAGCCTATATCTAGTCCCTGGTGGACTAATTTTTTATTCTCAGTTCTGCATGCAGTAGAAAGGTAATCAGAATTGTGATGTCATCACTGAACTGCTTATAAGGCACTCGAATTTAATGAGTGTTAAATAAAAACAAAATAAATCATTGTAGTTTTCTCCAAGGAGAAATTGCTCTATTTAATAAGGCAGAAAGTAACACTTCAAAACCCAGGGCACCACCCAACCTTGCATGTTTGAGACAGGGGAAGTGGATTCTCTAGACAGACACAGCCTCTCTCATACACGTGCAATGTACTCCTGAGAAGAAGGAAGGCTGATTCCCTGCTGAAATACTGGCAGGGAGGGTTGTCTTAGGGGCTCTTTCTTCAAAGGAGCAAATAAGCATCCTTGTCACACAAACTTGAAGGTAAAGCACAGTAGAGTTACCGGTTCTAAATAGTCCACAGCCTCACAATAATACAACAAAAGTCTAGTCAACAGCCTTCAAAAGAGGGTGAAGATATTCATCAAACCTGATGAGGCTCCTATTAATTAGTGTTGTTAAGTGTTGTTACACTTTTGTTACTATTACTATTTTGAGATTTAACTAAGAAACGTAATGGGGCTACTTCTGCACAATGTTAATTAGATATGGCAATTCCACTTACCCATACAGCCCAGGCACAGAACCATCACACATCAATATTTAATTTAATTACTGATGTTGTGGTGCAAGTCACATCTGATTTAAGAGATAAATATGCTTAATTAATAATGAGATAAAACACATACATTATGTCACCTTTTGTCATTTGAGCTTTATTAGGTATAGTAAAAAAAGACACACATGGATATTGGAGAGGCCGTGACATGGTGCTCTGTGTCTCTGCATTATCTTTGTCCTTGGATTTACCTGAGCTCACACTGCACTGCAAATATGGCAAAGACATCTGCAAGTGTCAAGGGCACCAGCCTACATAAAGACACACTCGTGTCTTTAGGAATTCATCATTTACTTCCATTTTTCTGCATAATTAAAAAAATTAACTTGCATCTTGGATTATACGTAGCATCTATAGAAATACATTTTATCAGGTCTGATCACAGTATTCTCATCTGTGTTGAATGTGGCCTGGTACAGAGGCTGGGTGTGCAAGAATTCATTCTGCATCAGCATCCTTTGGAAGTGAGCCTTCTTCCCATTGGCACTGGACATCCTTTACTCAGAGCTTCCTGCAAGACCCTGTTGAGAATAGTGTATATGACTGTTGTACCACAAGGTAGAGTTCTGGAAAGGTAATGCAGAAAGATTGCTTACCACTTTGTAAAGCCTGGGGGGAGAAGAGCACAGACAGCCAGGCCTTGAGGCTGGTTATGATGATGAACCATATTAAAGCAGCTTCCAGGCAGGACTAGGTCCCCATTTCATAAAGGGCTTTGTAACAAGGACTGACAGTCTTAGCCTCAAAGACTTAGAGTGAAATTCAAAATAAATGGATAAACAGGTACCACACAACCAGTGCACCAGATCTGCTGAAGTAAAGGAAACTACTTCTGTTCATTTTTGATTGAAGATCAAAGCCTTAGAGGGTCCTCCTCTGTTTGCAGTGTCCTTTCTAGGCATGTGTTTCCAGGGGTTCACAAGCTAGCACTAGAAGTTTGTGTGGGCTGAAACTTGCTATGCAAGATCTTTACCTGGGGGCCATTTGGTTTGATGTTTTTGACAAAATTTTAAGAGCTCCTAAGTTAGCTGTGCCAAACAAATAGTTTCCTAGAGGCTGAGAAGGTTTTTGAAACTTCCTTCAGGGGAAATTCCCAGTTGGCAGAAAACCTATGAAAGCAAAAGCAACTCAGAACATTGTAACCTACAGAAACATATACTGCTCTCAGATCTATTGGTGGTCCTTTTTTCTATGTTATATATAACTATTCAAATAGTAATATTGATAGTAACTAGTACAATGGGAACCTGTTGGGCTATCAGGAATGCTTAGTGAAGAAGACCATCTCAGTATCATCTGAAAGCTTCCCTTAAAAAGAAAAAGAGCCAACCAAAAAATCAAGACTGGGAAAGCCTTCAGCTGTCCAAGCCTGCCTTAAAACCCACTTGTTCAAAAGAAAACACTGGAGAGGTGAAGACTAATGCACAAAACATCAGTGTTTTACTGCTAATAGGCAGGGAGAAATGGAAGTGCCAGTGATTGCAAGTGAGGGAGACTCTTCTTCAAGGATAATAAAATAGGACTGCTGTTATTTTCAGCTCCATGACCTGGTCTTGTGGGTGGTCACCATGGCTGGCACTGTGATCTATTGGTATGATGGATGTACTGCAGAGTTTCCAAAGGGTGTGACTGAGGTGTGGAATTCAGCTGTGCTGAGCTCACACCTTCTGTCAGCTGCCAGAAGTGGGAGAGGCATCCTGGGACCTGTTCCTTCTAATTACATTCCCTGGTCTTGACAAGTAAATGCATTCAGAATAGGAGAAGGAGGGATGGAGGAATTTGTGGAACCATAGTTTCATCAGCCAAACTGAACAGTGAGAAGTGGTGTGTTAGGAAAACTTTCCCCATGAGACTGGGAGCCTGGATGAGTAGCTAAGAAATGTATGGGAAACGAGAATTAATCCTCTTTGAGAAGAACCTGTAATTTTCCTCCAGGAGAGAAACAGTGCTGCAGGTGGAAGGGCAGGTAAGAGCAGCACTGCCTCCAGTTCTGTCTGAGCATACTGCTTGCACAGTAACACTGAGGCCAAACATCACCACAACTCGCAGGGTAGTGTGCGCTTAGCTGAAGAGAGAATGGAGGAGATAATGGAGCATCTCTCACAGTGATTGGCTTCCAGAGAATATGGAACACAGGTTATACCAATAACACCCTGGGTAGAGATAGGATGTGGTAGTTGTACCAGGATCAGTAGCTAAAATGAAAGTGTAGCGTAAAATTAAGTTCTTGCAATGGAGATGCACAGGTTGAGGCTTTATCCTACTGTGTGCTTAGCAGTTGTATTGATATGTGAGGCACAACATTCCCGTTCCATCTGCCTTACAGGGTGCTTTGGTAAACATTCATTTCTTCCAGATTTACACTATCATGGGAACGTTTTCTAGGTCTCCTGTGGCAGTGTGGACTCTGTGCTATGAATTACACCCCTGAGCTGAGTGGATTAGAAAATTGGCTGCCCCTTCACAGAGCCAAAGGCATGTAGGAAAGTATTAATATTCTTAGTCTCTTCTTTCTTCTTCTTCCTTCCAAATTCATACCTGTCCTCACTGGGGAACAGCTGAGAACAGTCTGGCCCAGACCAGCGATCCCAGTAAGCACATGTAATGCCACTAGCACCTACATGAGTGAAATTCCCCTCTCCCTCTTTCTGCAGAACGCTCCTCCTGCACAGGGCCCATGGCTCTCTCTTATGGTGTAGCAGCAGCAGCAGCCACTTAGCACAGGCAATTGAAGTATTTCTCACCTGCCCAGCCTGCCTGAGTCTCCCAGGCTTGCCTGTGGGATATGAACTCGCGTCTCCAGCTCTCCTTGTCATTTGCATGCTTCCTTGAGGCTTGCTTTTGTATTAAAGTGCCTGAATCTGGTCTCAGGATTCAGAAAGGCAGCATGTCACTGGTGATTACTAATAGCAATTGCTGCAAATTAGGATATACACCTACATGACATCCAGCAAAATAGGCTGAAGCAGATTAAAGATTAAAACAGTCATTTGACAAGGAAATAACAGACACTCCATCCTTTCAGTGTATAACTGTGTCTGGCTGCTGCACTTTACCTGTACCTGCCCAATATTCTCCCTGTTTTGGTCTTTATACTTGGACATGGTTTTGAGAAGCCACAACTTATTTAGACCCCCTTTTCTGTGAATGAGTAGTTAAAAATTGTTTCTCCCAATGTTCATTATTTTGCACTTGTCTATACTAGTAGGTAATGGAATTGTCTTGCAGAAGACTCACAGCTGGATATGACAGTCAGAACCAGATGTTCACACGATGGGCCAGACACAGCTGTTTATCTGTAGCTGGCAAGGGATGTAGAACAAGTAAGTGCAGAGACAGCAAGCCTGAAAAAAATCTAAGGTAATCAAGCTGAATATGCCTGGAGTTTTAGGCCATCTGGAAGATTGCCAGAAGGCTATTTATTCTGATGTCTACACCTGCTGAATGGGAATGCTTTGTGTGAACTCAGAGCTTGAAGTAATACTGTCTCTCTCCCTTTTTCAGCACTTCGCTCCCTCTAGGCAGTGTTTCTTGCTTGACAAATTGTGCTCTACAACTTAGGTTTGATTTTAAAAAAACCCAAGAAACCAAACCTTAAACTTATTTCCTGGCTGTTGAAGAGCATAGAAGGAAAGTAGTGCAGCACTGGAGAACAGAAAGGGAGCACAGTGTCACAGATTGCCCCTTGGAGAGTTAAGTCTATAGGCAGTGCAATCTGCTAGATATGTTGAGAACCACTGGAAAGATTTTCTTTGTCCCATTTATAGTGAGCTGGGAGAGAAATTCTCACAAGCACTTTTACCTACTGTTGTGTGCACACTCACCTTTCTGTGCTCAGTGAAACAGATTGATCCAACAAGGGCCCATCTGGTTCAGCCCTGCTGGCTGCAGTCTTCTCACAGCCAAGCAGCACCTGCCTTGCTGTCAACATGAAAGCTCTTGGGACTTCCATTTTACAAAAAATTTTGGTGTTGATAGTGGTGGTGAGCATGTTCTTACGGTGACAAACATTTGACTACGATGATTTCTCAGTGTCAAGGGAGGAATTTTGGATAAACAAGACCAAGAAGATCAGAGATAGAAGGACCACCATCTTAAAGTTGCTGACAGGGTAGAGGTCTCTTTGAAGACACTGGTTTCCCCAAGCCTCTGTGCCTCTGTAAGGAAATGAGAGCACCTCACACGTGAGATACCAGTTACCTTAAAGTGATGCCCACTGCTGCAATAGTAAGCTCTTATAAACACACAAAAATATGTCTTTTCTTGTATTTGGTTTTTATCAATATTTTTCTGATCATGCTACTGATGCATTCAGTATAATTCTCTGAGAAACCTTGGGCTCTCACACTCCCCTCAGCAAGCAGTAACACAGATTTTGCCACCTCCCCACCTCAGTGTGTGCTGAGCAGTAACCATGCTGTAGCTGACATGCAGCATATGCCGCTGCACTGGTGATGATTGTGTCCACTGCTGTCAGTACTATTCCTGGTTCTCAGATGCAGCAAATGACCATTTCTTTTTTTTTTTTTGTTCATGCATGTGATAATTCTTCCAGTGTTTTTACTGTTCTGTACCAGTTTTGGTGGGACTAGAGTTAATTTTCTTCACAGTAGCTCATATGATGCTGCCTTTTGCAGCTGAGATGAAAAGAGGAAAAGAGTGCTGATAACACACTGTTTTAGTTATTGCCAAACATTGCTTACACAGCATCAAGGCCTTTTCTGCCTCTCAAACTGCTCCTTCGCTGTGAGGAGGCTGGAGGTGAAGGAGAAGCTGAGAGAGGACACAGCTGACCCCAACTGACCAAAGAGATATTCCACAATATATGACATCATGCTCTGCAGGAAAAGCTGTGGGAAAGAAGGAAGAAGGGGGAACATTCAGAGAAATGGTGTTTGTATTCCCAAGTCCCTATTAGGTGTGCCAGAGTGCTGCTGTCCTGGGGATTGCAAATACCTGCCTGCCTATGGGAAGTGGGGAATGAATTCCTTGCTTTGTTTTGCTTGCACATACTTTTTGCTTTACCTCTTAAACTATCGTTATCTCAACACATACGTTTTCACATTTTTACTCTTCTGATTGTTTCCCCCAAACACTGTGGCAAAGTGAGTAAGCTGTGGCATGATGCTGAGCCACTTGCCAAGGCTGAACCACATCATGTCCCAAAGGCATGATCAGTTCAGCAGGTTCTCTGCAAATGCACCACAGTTCTCTCTCAATTTCTCCGCCTTTGCTGAAGGATACAGTGGACTTCCTAAAATTCTTATGGAATATTTGTTCCTTAACCTGACCCAGATAACTGATGTGTTACGCTATGATGCTTTGCCAGAAAGGAGTTACAGTTTTTCTTTGATTATTTGTTTGGTTTCCATTAGCAGAGAGGTGAACTACAGAGAGTACTCAAGCTGATACCTTTGAAGGACATGAGATTTAAAAACAAATAAAAGATTTACTGTGTGTTATAAGCAATAATCAATAATTTAAAACCTCGTTAAAACGTTGTTGAAGAGTATTTCAGAAGAAAAGTAGTTATACTGCATTTCATGCTTAATTCAATGTCAATTAGCTGATTGTTAACTTCCCTCCAGCTAAATCTTGTTTAGCACAGAGAAGAGAAATCAAAAGCATTCTAGCTTCAACAGGCCTGGTGTTTCAATCATTCATCTCTGCCCGGAGGCTCAAAATCAATGTCAACAGACGTTTCATTGCAATTTTATCAGCCATTTCTGCATGTCACTGTTTTCTTGGTTGCCCTGGTTGTCCCTCAAAACCATCTGTGGGAATCAGAATTCATCTTGAGCAAAAAACCAAACAGACCACACTTACTCTTACCTAACCCGTGGTAGGGCTCGCTTTCACCGAGATAATACGATAATACTGCTGTACGCCCCAACTCCCTGAACGGTGCAGAGCACCCGGTGACCTGGAAGGGCAGCGGGCGTCGGAGCCGGCCCTTCAGCACCGCGGACAGCGCCAGAGCGACTCTGCCCGGCCCGGCGCTGCCCGGCCCTTCCTCAGCCCTCCTCCTCCTCAGCCTTCCTCCTCCTCAGCCTTCCTCCTCCTCAGCCCTCCTCCTCCTCAGCCTTCCTCCTCCTCAACCCTTCTGCTCCACAGTCTTCCTCCTCCTCAGCCTTCCCCCTCCTCAGCCCTACCCCTCCTCTGCCCTTCTGCTCCGCAGTCTTCCTCCTCCTCAGCCTTCCTCCTCAGCTGTCCTCCTCCTCCGCCCTGCTCCTTCTCAGACTTCCTCCTCCTCAGCCCTCCTCTGCCTCGGGTACCAGCCGAATTCACACACACCGGAATAGCTTTACGTGTGTGAATTACTCTTAAAAGATGAAGAAATTGAGGGGCTCTCAGGCACAGAAGTTTTTCTACCTACATACGCTTGAATTGCCTGTAGAAAAAATGTGTCAAAAAATAGCAGGTGACCACAGAAAATTTATAAAGTATCACAGGCATTCCTATTTGCTTCACAATGATATCACATCAATAAATTGTGAGATTCACTTCTGTGAAAAGTATCAAGAACAAGAGTTAGGCTGAAGGCTGAATTAAGATGCTAGTGGTGTTTGGGTCTTGTCAAGCTCTTACAGAAATTGAATTGATAAAACCAGGGTGTCTGATTGCTGCACTTACACTGCAAGCAATGTAGTAAGGTATGTTACACTCAGGAATGACACAGGAGAGGTATTGCATACTTTTTGCTGTTTCCAGACCTGGTCCATGGTGCTTCAGCTTCAGCTCACACTTTTGAAAGAACTGATTCACTTTTGGGATCTGTGGTTTTCTGCCTACTTGCTTCAGGAACAGGATGCACCAGCCCAGCATCTGGTGAGAAGAGTAGACTCACCATCGTTACCCTTAACACACAAATTGGTGCTTCAGCCATTATCCTCATTCACCTCGGACAAATGACTTAGTTAAATGATGTGATCTAAATGTCTTCACCAAGACTAAGAGAAACTTGGCATCTGTCCAGCCAGCATTTGGTCACTGCTGCTGAGGTACATGGGAGACAAGTCAAAAAAATTAAAGTTATTTCCCTGGCTCAGAGATGTTTGCAAACACTGACAAAATGCCCATGGATCAGATAGAATTTATAATAGTTCATTCATTTAAATAATGATCAGGACCCTCACTCTGTTCCTCCAGTTTGTGTCATGTTGCTGTGGAGGCATCTACAGACAGGCAAAATAAAGCACAGGTTGTGACAAGCCCACACTGTTTACCTCATGTGGCTGAAGACCTGAATTCTACAGCTGATCTTCTAATAGTTTCAAGCATATTTGCCTTAATAGTTAACACTAAATTTCTGTTTCTGTTTTCCCAATTTTACTGCAGCTTTGATGACTACTTTTGTGACACTTCTGTTTCAACAGATGTGTTTTTTCTCTTCATGAAACAATGATATTCACTAGGTAATTTACAAACATTCCTTCACTGGAATGGTATTACACCTTAGCTTGTTCCTGGGAGCATGTGAATCCTCTTTTGGTTTTTCTCATTTTTGTTTTTCAGTGTGGGATCTCATTTCAAACTGTGACGGCATGTTCTTTTTCAGGAGCTGCTTCTGGTGTTGATAGAATCATGTAGAACCTAGCAGGATGGAAATGGTTGGCTGAGGCTGACAAGTGCCACCAGAACACCAGCAATACCAATGACATTACACAAGGCTGATTGTGAGAGTTCCAGTTCTCCTTGATTCTGTCTCAGAAGCAGCTAAAATCAAGGCTTTTTGCAAGGACTTATGCTAAGAAAAAGCTGAAAGTGCAACAGGGCAAAAAAAAATTAAGACGAAACTACTCCAAAATTCCAAATTTTTTTCCACAGGAAGATCCCAATCTTGCTGTCATCAGTGGAACCAGCAGTTTGCTCTGAACTTGATACTGCATCGATCTCTCTGTGGGCACATATCTGTGCCTTCATGCAGAGACATCAAAATGAGTATTTGTTTTTCTAGTATAAACTTTTAAAAGAAAGAACCAGTCCCCTGTGGAGAGGCACTCATATGAGCTGACAAGAACTACCCTCTCTTTTCAGGTTCCAAGTGGTGATTTCAGTGCAGGAAGGTGAGCCTGGTCTCCAAGATCTTTTTCTCTTGGGGCTGCAGAAACAACAGCCAACTTCTTTTTAGCCTAAATTAGCTGAGGATAAACAAAAAGAAATACTTTGGGGAAAATTCTGAGGGAAACAAAAAGGTGGAGAGAAAAAAATCTCCATCTGAAAAACCCAAACTTTTTAGAATAAAATAGATTTTTCAATTTCTGAGACTTTTAGGCTAAAAAAAAAAGTGTCTCTTCCTATTAATAAAATTGCTTTCACTTTCCTGCCATGAACAGAGTTCTGTTTCTAACAATGGAAGAAGTTGAGTGTAGCTGCTGAGTAGCTGAATTGGGGATCCGACTATCAATGCGTCACCAGCTAGATGTGATTTGAGATGCAGTTTGCTCTTCTGTATCTCAGATCTCAGGGCTAAACCACAAACTGTACATGACACAACTAAATTAATATTTAAAAATAATTACTTGCTGCCTGAAGGTAAACAGAAAAAGGGTAAATAATTGATAGCACTGGGACTGCCACACTGTAACTCTGCTGAGCGTTTATGATGTGCTGTGAAGGTTCAAAGGGATTGCTCGTCTGATGCCTCTGAAGGAGGGTTTTTGCTAATCATTCCAGGGCTTGTTTTGTCAGCCAGCAATGTTTTCAGAGTTTAAAGCACCAGAATAGAATGCCAGCTTAATTTAGGTGAATCTCTAGTTTAATTTACTTACTTTCATTCCAAGATTTGCATTGTAAATGATAAGGTGATTTTCATATAAATATATATATATATAATTTTT
>VZTH01013869.1:225871-248663 GCA_013397815.1 Aleadryas rufinucha
TATAATTTTTTTTTTTTTTAGCCCATCAACATCTGAAGGGAAATTTTATGTGGTCTGCTGCCAAGAATCTAGAGTAGCTTGCATTTAAGGAGTTCTTACATAACATGCCACCCTATGACAATACCTGTCTGCAGAGCCTGGCGATGCCTTGAGAGTTCATAGCTCTTCTCTTTTCAGTGGTAAATATCCATCTTCTTACAGGCCAACATGAGAATAATCAGTATTCAAAGTGGCAGATGACTGTAAAGAAAAGTCAGTGATTTCAAACTGATTAATTTTCCCCCTCAGTCAGAAAACTTCTCGCACTGATTATTATGATTATTCCTATTATTATATGTGCTGCCTCCACAAAGGACATCACTGTTTTCTGATGTTAAAGCAAAGCATAAGCAAATGCACAGGTAGTGTGTATGGGGAGTCAATAGCTACAGGTCTACAGTATATTTAAATACAGTGCCACGCACCTCCATGGGGAAACGATCATTAGGTAAAACTTCAAAAAGAGAACAAAGCTGTCAGCAATGCCAGCTGGGTTGAGTGAGCCAACCAGTCACAAAGTTTTATTTGCAATAGATATCTTTGTGTTAGGGATGGGAATGTGGGTTCTTGTCTTTGTGCCCAGTCAGACCTTCAGTAATAGCAGCTTCTCTAATGCTTTTCTCTGCCTAACACTTTTGTTTCATTGCTTGAAAAGTCAATCTAAGCTTTCACTTAGATTTTGGGGAAAAAAAAAATCAAATTCTGTACTCAGGTGCCCAAGCATGAGGGTCATTTGAAGGCACAAAGTAATTCATACACTCCACTGAAGAGTAGCCAGCATTTCAGTGAAATCTGGGAGACTTTCCAGCTGCTATGCATCTGGAATGAGCAGTAAGGATGACTAAATAGAAAACATGAAAACATATGGAATCTCTGTCATTGGAGATTGGCAACATGTTAAAAAAAAAATTGTCTGTTGTTTAAGAGTACCTCAGTCCTCCCTCTCTTTCAGCCCCAGAAGACCAGGTCTATATAATTGAGACACATAAAAATTGGGCACTGAGTCTCAAGTGGGACATACAGGTTTGTGTATATTAGGTCCAAGCTCAATGTTTATAGCCATAAAATCAGGTTGCCAGTTTTCATATTTTAAAACTATTATTGCAGCATTTGGATAGTCCTGTATGTCCTAGCTCCACAGGTCTTCACTTACATGAGAAACCCCATTCTCATTGAAAAAAATAATACTATTTCTAGTCCTCATGGTTTCAGAGGAAGACCTAAAAGTGTGGCTGTCTACAGCCGGCAGCTCATATAGCAGAAGGTGACACATTGCCAGTGTGCTTTCATTCCATTACTGCTAGGACAGGGAACTCCTGCATTTTCATGCTTGGGGTTCCCAATGCAAGGAAAGGCAAAACAAAAAAAAAACACAAAAAGGAAACCAAAAAAAGTCTGCTCTGAACTCCATTCCAACATTCAGGTCACCACCCTTCTCCTTTCTTCCCCACACCCAAGACCACACACTTGCACTTGCACCTCCAGGCACACGTCTGCCTGCCAACGCAGCGGAGGTTACAATCTCATTGCAGTGCTGGTTATCTTTCAAAGAAAAATGTCCTAAAAGAAACCCCAAGAGCTCAGTGGTGCAGCCTTCCCCCTGCCGTGGAGCATGACCACACTGGGAGCTCACAGGCTGTGGAGAGAAGGGCTTTCTTCTCGTTGGGAAAGTGGCCAATGGGTGTTATAGGAAGCAGCTGTTTGGAGGCAAGTCATTGCTGTTAAAGCATTTGCTGCTCTCAGGGAATGAGAAGCATTGAGACAGACTGGGGCATCTCTGGCCAGTACAAGAATCACTGGGGAATTTCAGTTTTTCTTCTCTGAATTTATTTCATGTTAACTGCAGGAGTGTTTAATGAGACCCAGGCCTTTGTTGTATTATCAGTTTAAGAAATAGGAAAATGGGGATTCTTTTTTGAACACTCATGTCTTCATTCTGCAGGACTAGTAACATTTTTTTAGTTTAAAAATCCCTGTGAATATCTACTGGGCTGACCACTGTGTTGGTTTGTCTTAATGGGGGATAAATTGGCATTTCTAGAAACAGAGAATGGTATTGCTAATGTGAATTTTGTTTGATGAGGAGATTTCTGCCAGGGTAGTAACTTGGTGTATTATGAGGTTAGTTCTGTAGAAAGGACAGTAGTGAAAATAACTACTGAGCACTGACTGAACGAAAACCTAAAAGCTTTCACCTTGAAGAGGACTTGCCTTGAAAACATTTATTCAGAGGTGTATGCCAGCAGCAGAGAAGCCGTCCCAGTGAAGCTTCCCAGAGAATGCAGTAATACATGCAATAAAGAGATTTTGCTAGTGAAATATCCACTTGTGAACTGTTCATGGGTATAAGAAAAATGGATCTGAGGTCTTGCCACCTGAGTTCCCTTCCTCTCCCTCAGTAGGTTATCAGCATGAAAACAGGAAATGAATTGGACACCATTAATAAAACATGAAGCCTTTGTGTTCAGGTTCTGTGCTCTGTCGTTCAAGTGTAGAAGACACTGTGTGAGAAGGAAACAGAGGAGTCGCATCCACAAGTTCATTTACTCTTTGTAACTACACAGCAAACTTTGGCAGAGACTTGGAACTAAACCATTATTTTCTTCCCCTGAATTTATTGAAAAGCTTTTAAGCCCTCATATAGAAAACCTGAGGGATTGTTACTGAACTGTGAGTAGCCTTTCAGAACATAAAATGTTTTCCTAACAGATTTCACCAATAATTAGATATTGTTAATAATGTTTTTTTTTAACTCAGAAGTGTCTTTCACCATGATATGACATTTTAGATCTTGTTTTCCTGCATTTGTTTTTGGAGCTGTTGGCATGGCACAGACTTTTTTCACTGTGATAGATGTCCTTTTTTTGCCAGTTGCTTGTCTGGGATTTTAGCAACACCCCGAGATATGTACCTTGCTCTCTTTTGGTGGCTCATTTTGCTAGAGGAAAATGTATGATTCACCCATGTCACAAAATTGTTGTTTTTCACCAAAGAACAAATTATTAACCTCAAAGAATAGAAGCCTATATGAAATAGACTGAAACACCCCCCCCCACCACCAGCACCACCACCTTTTCTGTCTGTTCTTAAAACCATCTCATGAAAGCTTATGGTCCCAGCAACAATCCAGGGATGAGAGCTTGCAAACTTGTTAGGAAAAAGTCATGGGAACAGAAGTAGAAGACCCGGTTCAGCCAGACAAAGAAGCCTTCTGCAGCTGTAATAAAGGCTTGGTTTGCTCTATGGGGGAGTTTAATTGCAAAATACTTAGCATAGGTGAATCATAAGAAGCCTAACTATAGGAAGAGGTTAACCACAGTTATAGGAAAGATTCATCTGAGGCTACAATAAACAAGTTTTTTGGTGGGAAGGAACCAGAAGACTCTCCTCAGCTGTGGACAGGCCCACTCCCGAAACTCAAAGGTTGAGTTGTGAGTCCAAAGCAGGTCCTCCTGACTTTAGACAGTTCTTTTAGGAAGTAGCTAAGTACAAGGTCAGGTGGAAAGATAAGATATTTACTGTTAGTGGGAATTTTTATCAGACTGCTGTGGCTGGAACCACTGGTTCATCTCCCATGGGAGACAGTGCTTCTCATTAAAGCCTACCACAACTATAAGTGTAACCTTGAGATTATTAGAACTTCCATATTTTTGAACAAACTGACATATTCTCACTGTTAAATAAATATGGAAGCACTGCTTCTTGGATCCTGTCAGGAAAAGGAGGCTCCAGTCTCAGAGATTTTAGGCAAGGTCCAAATTCCTTCAATTATTTCTGTGTAGTCAAAATAACCTGTTTGACAGATGTGCCTCTTGTTTAATTCCTGAAATGCAGAAGACCTCAAACTAGGGGAGAAACCTGAACAGTGAAACAATCCACAATCAGCAAACTTAAAAATTCAGTGTTATAGTTCAACTCAATTAAATATTTTACTTTGTGGCCATCTACAAGTTTGATGATAGGAAATTGGATTTGACTCATTACATGCAAAGGGACAGTCTGGTAAATGTACATTCTCAGCCAAAACCATTAGTTTACTAACAGAATAGGATTGTATTTTCACTGAAATTTATGTTACCATTTTGTTTACTTGTTTTTGTTGTCTGGCTCCATCCATATTAAGTGCAGCCAAGCTCTAGTTCCCAACTGTTTGAAGTTAGTCCCATGAGAGAGAGGCCAGACAATTCACTGGAAAATATTCAAAATATTAGTAAGGTTATTCCTAATTGTGCAAAAGGTTCTATATTAACATTTTTATTTTAGCACATCTTTTATTACTTGGGGTTTGGGTCATACAATTTGTTTTTCTACATTATTTCATCTGTCGTATCTAGGAACCACCTTCTGTTTGCAGTCTGAGGTTACTAGAAACAAAAATTCTAAATGTCTGTGGACACTGAAGAATAATTCAGTTGAAGGCTGGCTGTGTGGGATTGGCGGAGTGGAAGTCTGAGTGAACGTGATCAATTGAGTGGATGTCTAACTGGATGTGTTCATGGAGGGGTGCCTTGATATGACAGAGGGGATGTGAGACTGAGCATGATTTATGGAGAGCAATCAGTACTGGAGCTTGAACAGGAGTCCTTAACTTAGATTAAAACACAGCAACACCTGGTGCTTGCTGCAAATACATTTCTCCCAGAAAAAGAGAGAGTTACCCTTCTGGAGTGTTTTCTAAATAACACATCTCTGTTCTTTTTAAAATATTATTATGTTAAATGTCCAAAGAATTCTTTCTGAAAATGATGCTTTGGTTACATGATCAGAGCCCACTCATTTTCCCAGTAGAGGCACTGAGTACCCAGGGCTCTTTGGAAGCCACCAGCAATGACTAACTCGGGTGGACTGGGATGGACAGCTGGGTCCTGCCAGAACTCTGAGCCAGGCTCTTTACTGAATCATTCATGGAAACTTCCCTGCTCAAACTGCACCTGACTTTCATGTAAATATTTCCTGTGACTACATTTTCAGCCCCCTGCCTGTAGGAATGTCTTATGCCAGTCCTTTTTTAAGGCCTTTTTTTTCCACTTGCATCTAGCCTAAACTTTCCCTTCCCTAGCTCCACATCAGTGCTTCTCATGTTTGTGTCTCCTGCCCCTCCCTGTTCTCATCCTCCTGCATATTCACATTAACTGCAAGGTAATTAGGGACTGATCCTGTCCTCTGAGTCTTTCCTTCTCCAGACTATGACTTAAATTCTACCCTTCTGCAGCAAACTCCACTGAGATCTTCAGGACTGGTCCTTTTGGGGCTGCACTTGCTGTTGTATCTAGTTCTCAACACGAAGTTCTTTGATGTTATAATGTTGTAATGGCAGGAGACCCTGGTTAAGCAAAACCAGAACTGGCTGTCCCTCCCTCCCTTGGGGGTTTCAGGTTATTAACAGGGCTTTTCTCAGCTGAGCTACAGGGATCCGTCAGGTCTCTGCCCACATTCCTGTCTTGCAGCTTCACAGTTCTCATACTATTTTAAAAAGCTGGAACAAGGCAGCTTGTATGATCCCAGCAGATTCTCCACCTGTCATGGCCACTGATCTTTTGAAGTTAGAGGCTCACAAAATCCTGCTGTCCATCTGTGCCCCACAAGAGGAATGTGTCTGTGGACTAGATCCTCGGTGGGTTCAGTTTGCACCCCACTAGTGGCTTGGCAATGCCAGCTCCCAGGGCAGGCACACCCTGATGATGAACCTGGACGCCTGCCTGCTCACCAGCCCCTGCTGCTCTGCCCCTTGGGAGCTCTGCTCTGAGTTCCCTGCTTTAAGCTCATTATGCAGCATTATATCAACTGCTTTATTGCAATAAAAATTAATTCTAGCAAACTCATTGTCTCGGGTGAAACAGTCTTTTGGAATTTCTTGGTACAACCTACTTTTAATAAGCCCCTGTTACACAGGTGTTTCACACTGTTTACTCCACTGTGTAATGTGGAACTGATATCGGCATGAATGGTTTGCAGTCTCTTGCTTCTCTCTTTCCTATGCATCCTCACAAGCAGCAAAGTTGCTTCATGTGCTCATTGAAAACCCTCCAAAACTTGTGCAGGAGCATTCCCTTTTCTGGGAATCTTACCAGACCTCCATTCCCATTCTGTGCTCTTCTTTTCAGTATGTGCACTGCTCTTTAAGTCACATCAACAAAAGCTACCAGATCTGCGATGCTTCTCAGCCCTGTAGCAGGGAAAAGAAGTGGCATTGCAACCAGAAAAAAGAGTTAGGTTCTTTAGAATCACGTCTTGGTTTGGGATCTTTTCATTTGCCTCTGGCACTTTATGAGCCCTCCCCTGAGTTTTTCATCCTCTTTCAAGGTGCTGTTAAAAACCTCCTTTTCAGTTGGCTCAGCCTGTAGTCTGTGGTGGGTCTCTTGCACTGCGCACGGGTGTGCCCTGAGACTGGGACAAGCATCACCTGGCACACGTGGCTGAAAGGCTGCTGGCCTGTGCTGTGCTGCAGCACTGAGTGGATCCGGCAGCAGCATCTGAATGGCTGAAAGCTTCGTGTCCCAGATGCCACCCGCCACGCTCCTGCTCTGCTGGAGCTGTGCAGCACCAAGCCTTTGTGAGCAGACTGGGTGGTGATGCTCAGGAGGACATAAACTGGGTGCAGTCCAAGACTTCCACATCTGCAGCTGTAGCATAACAAAGAGAGGAAATTCAGGAGGCTGCATCTCCCTGCTCCACTCACAGCCTGGCCTCGTACGCCAGGCTGGAGCCAGGGCCACAGGGCAGCACTCTGCCAGCATCAGGGAGAGGGCTGGGATCTGTTGTTTCTGTGTGCCTCAGGATTAGTCCACCACAGCCAAACATGCCCAGATCCTACTCAGTGGCATCTGTACCCAGCACCATTCTGTGCTGAAGACAGTCTCTGCTGGGTGGCTCTTCCTGCTGGGGTTCAGCAGGGCACCCAAGCCCTGGGCAGAGTCTGGGGTGGAGCAGTGATCAGAGCTACTTAAAAAGTCTCCTGGAGAGCTTCCATGATATCGTTGCTTGTGTCTTGGTGTACCATATCTGGGACAGTGGCCTGCCAGGCACTGGGCATAATTTCTGGTGTAAACTTGAGATATGTGGAATGGAGAGTCAGACTTCAGCATCTTCCAGACAATCCCAGTGGCAGAAAGTATCTGAGGAATCCCACAGACTCACACCCAATTTTCAAGGCCAGCATTTCTCCCAGCATACACAGCCCTGCCCAGGAGGCTAGCCAGGCTACATTATCTGCAGTTTGAATCTGGACATGAGGAGGCAGGTGCTGAGAAAAACAGGCAGGCACATGAGTAGTCAAAGGCAAGAGCAAGTGTTTCAGGTCTGCACACTCAGCACATTGTACCCCATCCAAACTGGGCTGGGGATGTTGAAGCAGGGAAACAGGGAACAATAAGGAATGTTGCAGGGCTTCTGCCAGACTGAGCACAAGGCAACACTAATGCTCTGTGAGACGGGAAAGGGAATTTCTAACAGTGAGATTCAAAGATCAAGAGGAAAATTATAGGGAAAAAGCCAAGCACATTGGGCTGAAATTCCTGAGGGCTGTGATGAGAGACCCTCTACTCCCTCAGTGGCAGGCCAAGGGGTCAGCATTCCACACCAGAAGGGGTGTCCCTATGGGATGCCCAGCTGCAGCCAGTGCCTGGAGAGCTGGACTGGGACTTGGTACCCTTTGAGGCCTCTGTGCATGAATGTTCATCTTCCAGATAGAGCCTCAACAAGGAGAACATTGATAGAATTTAAATGGAGGAGCTAAGGGCTGATCTGTGCTGGGAAGGGTCTCAGGCCATGGCCAGGAAACATCAGGTGCACGGCAGGGGAGTTGGTTCCTGTGCTGGAAGGTGCCACCAGCACAAATCTCTTAATAGTTTTTTAGTCTCAGCAAGGCTTTAAAATCAATCAGAGGATTAACTAAGCAAATCTGGTTTTGTGGTACATGATCCATCTTTGTGCAATTGGATCGAGCATTGCTCAGACTCTCCCTGGTGACAGGGCTTGCTCCGGTGCCACCCGCAGCTGCAGGGGTGTGGAGGAACGGCTGCAGCTGCCCGGGAGCAGGCCTGGCCAGGGCAGCTGGAGGAGTGGGGTCCCACCACTGGCACAACCTCCTCAGGAGCAGGAAGGCCAGAGCACAACAGCCCAGCATGGCTTGTACCAGCCCATCACTTCCCTCCCACCAGTGCGTTCTCTTAACTCTGCATTTCTCCCTGCAGAAGCCCTCAGAAGGTAACATGAGCCATTGACCCCTTCTCATGAGCTACTAGCTTCATATGGCTTCTGTAACACTTTTTTCTCAGGGACGGGTATACATTGTGATCCCTTTTCTCTTACAGTGGTGGCTCCCTGGCTTCAGAGCTGATCTGCAGACAGGGAACAGATAGACCCTGCTACCACATGCACTGGTAAGCCTCATCCCCAGAGGACCATTTCTGAGCTGCCACCAGTGAGGGAAATGACAAGTCTCCCCTGACATTCTGGCTCCTGGCAGATCAATACCTTAATTCATTTGATGACAACAGCAGCAATCCACCCAGCTGACACCTGGCAGCATCTGTTTCCAGCCTGGTATAGGAGTGTTTGTGTAGCTTCTGACAAAGCAGTTTGCTTTCTCTCAAACTGAAAGTTACTCCAAGTGACAACATGAGACCTCAGCCCCCTGACAGGACCTGAATCCTCCAAATACACTGTGGCTGCACAGCACTGGCAGATCTGGATGTGCTCACTGGACTTGCTAAGCAGTCATAGTGGCAAAGTGATGTGAGGAATCATGACATATCGCCTCCAGAACTCAGCAGTCTCAGTTTTCTGGCAAAATTTTCCACTGCCCCTTTTTTCCAGACTCTTCCACAATCTGTGGCCAGGTTGGTTCAGTCTTGGTGCAACATAACGTGAAGTGATGCCTGGCTGCTGGATTATTCCGCTCCCTGTAACTGCGCTGACTCCCGAGCCTCACAGCTCTGGCCTGTCATCTACTGGGAGCTCATCTATGCAAATTTGCTACAAGAAAATGAGGTCTATAAATAATGGACACCTTGGGCCTGCATGTCGGTACAAGGTAATCCATTGCCTTGCTTGAAATGTATCCGGCTATATTTCATGCTTCCCTGTGAAAGTTACAAGGAATGAAAAGTACCCAGGACAAAATCCAACCTGTACTCACCTTCTGACCTAAAAAAAAGAAGTGAAAAGTTCCTCAGCACAAACTGGAACTGGTCTGCCAGGAGGCCAGTACTTGGACTCTGTGCTGAGGGGGGCTGCGATGAACACTCCTGCTGCTTCTGCCTCCTTTGCAGTGCCTGCCCACCTCCCCGCTGGTTTATTCAGAAGGAATGTGAAAAAGCTTATCGACACCATTTGCCCAGCAAACAGCCAGTTTAGATGCTAACAAAAACCACTGTTCAGTTCTGTTGCCTTTAAATATTTTCAAATGGAATGTATTTGCCCCACAGCAGCCTCAACCCCTGAGAGGCACTTCTGACTGCTGCTCTGGGTGGCCCAGTAGTCTTGGGAATACAGTCACAGAAATTCAGTTAAATTGTTCAATTCTTTCTCTCTCCTAGTTGACAAAGAATTTATATACACGGAAAATATTCAGAAATGTGCATCAAGGTTGATGTGGGGTATAGAACAGCATCCACAGGAGGCACAGCTCCACAGACTGTGATTCCTCATGTGAGAAGATGTGACTGCAGGACAAAATGTGAGCAGTCTGGAATTGTGAATAGCATGAAGAAGTCACCCAGAGGTGACTTATTCACTGGCTCTGGTTCTTCAAACAGAAGAAGGTGGCTCTTCATACAGTGTGTCATTTATCTGCAGAAATCTTTGCTGCAGAATGTTGTGCATGCTGAAGGTTTACATAAACAGAGAAAAAAAATAAACCGGACAAAGATGTGGAAGGATTAAAAAAGGCTAGTGGCTATTGAATAACAAACCTCACTTCTGTCATGAGAGATCTCGGCAAGCTGTCAGGCCCTGGGACTATTCTGGAGAGGCATTGGTGCGAGCTTTGTGCTGTCCTGACAGCCCTACCGACACCTCTGCTGCTGGACAGAGTATCTTTCCTCTGACCTCCTATAGGCATTTGATGTTATGTTCCTGTGCCTCTCCTCACCCATGATTTCCACCCCGATTACCTTTTTCTCAAACTCACAGATTCAGTGTTACAATTAAATTCTGCACTGAATATATTTTTTACTTTGAAAAGTGTCCGGACGATTCTTTCTGAAAGCACCTTCTGGCTACCCATAGAGCATTCTGAAAAGGATGAGCCTTTAGATAGGCTGGCAAGTCATATAAACAGTAAATAATACTGGTTCTGAGAATTGAATTTTCCCTGGGAAGTCTGAATCTCTAGTTCTATAATGGCTTGGTTATCAAATAGATGATTTATATCTTATTAGGTATTTCCATCTGTGGATGGAAAAATGTTCTATTGCGTAATGTTCCTTATGCTCCTGCTTCATCTCTCACCATTGCCAGAAGTGCTTTTGGGCCCCCAGATCAGCTCAGAGCCAGTAGTGACAGTTTGGGGGGCTCAGTGTGGTGGGTGTGCAAGGAGGGCCTTGGCAGGACCACCCGCTCCGGGCTGCCCCAAGGACAGTGTCTGCCAGCAGCTCTGCCCCAGAGCTCCTACCTCTTCTGAGAATGGCTTTTTCCAAGTTTGGATACAAATCTCAGTTGCTTCTTTTTCAGCAGATGTTTGTTCACTTTTGATCAAGTTTGACCAAAGGACAGAATCTGGGTTTCTTGCAGTTGTGGGGGAGTTTTGCAGTGCAGTTGCCCACAGATGTTCAACCTTGCAGGTGCCAGAGGAAAAGGACGGTATCTGAAAACCCAAGTGCATTCTCACATTGTTCTCCCCATGTTCCATGCTGTCTCTCTGCCTGTGGACTGCTCTGTTTCTGGAGGGTGAACTGGAAAACAGCAGTGCCAATGGTAATCATTTGTTGAGAGAAATTCACATTGCTAAAGAACCCTCAGAATTTTAATTACTCACAAGTACCACAGGATGCATTGCTTTCAGCAGTCACTGGGAATAGATTATCCTTACATGTACAGTGAAGAACCTGGAAACTGTATTCATAGGCAGGTAAAAAAGGCAATATTTAAAAAGTAAAATGAGAGAGTGTTGACATGAGTGAAAAGAGGAGGGAAATACTGGGCTTAGTATTTAGTTTAGGGATTCCTAATCCCTAAACTGTCTTACTATGATATTGTGAAAGCAAGGAGGAATAAACCTAATACCACAGTTCCTTGCCATCAAGAAACTATGTATTAGTACAGTACTGCTAAGGTAATTAACCAAATCAGGCTTAGTCCAGTGCTGAAAGGGATTTCTTCCCCCAGGGATAAGCAGATGTCTCAATCTAATTATACAAGTTATTTAATCAGAACCAGAGGTCGGGTATCTAATGAAAATACTACTTAGTGTCGGGGGGAGCTGTTGCAGCTCTGAAGCAGTGCAAGCAAAGGGGGTATATAAACTTCCACACCAGTGCAGTTTCTAATGTTCTACCTTTAAGTTACTGTACGTAACTTTAGGATCTCAGAATAGGAATTTGAAAGAAAAAAGAACACATTCTAGCAAAAGTCAGTTTCACTGCCTGGTATGGAAAGAAAATTCTTCTATTGTCACTGGTGCTCCACCCACCCACAGTGCTGACACGGGAACAAGCAGCTGTTTTGTCTGAGGCAGCTGATAGGTCTGTGGTACCGTTTTGTGAGCCTTGCCTCACCCCGATAAGAACTGTTACAGGTGTCTAAACCTGCCCATAGTCCGATCTAGCCAACAGTGGGGATGCAGTTGTTAACAACACAGGCTCACAGGAAAGTGCTCACTGTGTTCTCAGGAAGAGGCAGAGCCCCAAATCCATGATTCCTGGGATATACAGGTGTCTGAAAAGCAAGTGGAGTATCATTCCCCCTGGGAACACTGTGTTGCTATCATCAGCACCAGTGTATAGGCTTACTGACAATCACAGACTGGGACACATCCAAGCTGCCAACTGTAGCAAGGAGAAAGCAAGTCTTCTGTGTTGCTGCTAAGAATTTTGTTGAAAAGGTTGTAGGAAATGTTGACCCAAATAAGTGGGACTGGGAAGAAGAGAGTTCAGAACAGTAGTCAGAGTGAAGAGATGACACATCATTGCACCATGACTGGAGAGAAAGACCAGATCCTGAGGGCCTGTTGACTGCAGTGGGAGTTTGATGGCCCACAGTACAGTTAAACAAAATACAAGAAATACAAGTTGTGGCACTAGCTTGGATGAGACAGTCCTGTAACCAGTCTGAGAAGTACTGGGCCCATGCCAGTAAGCTACTTGCAACACACAGGAACAAAGAGAAATTTGACTTTGAACTCTGCTGTCCTACATCCACAATCACAGAATCACAGAATAAACTGAGTTGGAAGGGACCCACAAGGACCATAGAGTCCAACTCCTGGCCCCACACAGGTCCATCCCCAAGAGTCACAGTATCTGCCTGAGTGTTGTCCAAATGCTTCTTGAACTCTGTTAGGTTTAGTGCTGTAACCACTGCCCTGGGGAGCCTGTGCCAGCGCCCAACCACCCTCTGGGTGAAGAACCTTTTCCTAATATCCAACCAAAACCTCCCCTGACACAACTTCAGGCCATTCCTTCAGGTCCTGTCACTGGTCACCAGAGAGAAGAGATCAGTGTCTGTCCCTCCTTTTCCTCTCCCAAGGAAGTTGTAACTGTGAAGAGTCTCCCCTCAGTCTCCTCTTCTCCCACTGAACAGACCAAGTGACTTCAGTTGCTCCTCATACAGCTTCCCCTCAAGGCCCTTCACCTTCTTTGTTGCCCTCCTTTGGACACTATTTAATAGCTTAATATCCTTCTTATATTGCGGTGACCAAAACTGCACACAGACCAGTTGCATTTTCATATGCTGTATAAATAATATCACTTCTTTCATCACCTTGTACCTATTCCACACCAAATACTCAAGAAATCTGCCTATGAATAAAAAACTAGCAGCTTGTGCAGAGTACAATGTCTTATGGCTTCAGAACCCATGCAAAGACATGTCTGTAGTGTTGCACTAGGAGATGGCACTTAACTACTTGTATTTGTAACACGACAGGAACCACTCCTGCCTTGTAAACAATGCAGTCCAGTTGGACACAGACAACCTACATTCAGTCCTCTGCCTTCTTTGAAGCACAAATAGTTTATGAAAAGGAGATTGAGGAACAGTTCTTTTATAAGATTTGCCCACTTGCCAGCTTTGTGGAGCTCTAACAGTCTCTGCTTCTGAAGATTTCTCTTCTAGAAGCAAAACTGTGAGTGTGATATCTGTCATTTCAGATGTGATGATCCCTCTTTGAAAATTCAATTAACTAAAGTCGGTCCAGTTGGAAAGGTGAAGAGCTCAGGGTTTGTCTTTACAGGGAGCAGCAGAATGGAAGTTTGAGATCACACAGGGGAGCGAGGTTTTGATAGTAACTACAGCGTACGGCCACTTAGTGCATTGTCGCTGGAACCAGGAGAAATCATTCTCTGAAGACAATGCATCTCCCTGAGGCAGGTGCTGATTTGGAAGAGGGGCTGCATTCAGAGGCACAGCCCTCTTGGCAGTGGCCATGCTCCAGGCTGAAAGCAAACATGGAATTAATGTCTCTTCCCATCCAAGTCTGTGGAAAGATTTTACAGGCGTCGGTGGCAACAGGATCAGAGTAGAATCTTAAGGCTCTTCCCCTGGAGCTTAGAGGAGTTTAATGGAACAAAGTCTAAGTTGTAATTAATTGGCTTCTATGTCTCCTACAGGAAAGAGTTAATGAAGGCAAAGCTTGTCTGGCCAAGGGGCTGATGCAGCTCCTGTAGAGCTGTAACTCACAGATAGAACATCCTTTCAAAGCACTGAGCAGGCTCCTCATCCTCAGCTCCTCCTGTCCCAACAGCAGTAGGGTGGATTTGTCCAGCCATCATGGCTGGAAAGGTTTATCCCTTACAGTACCTGCTCTTCCCACTCAGTTCAATGCTGTTTGTTTGCACAAGAAAACATTGTCTTCCAGGTAAGACCCTACACATCCAGCTGTGTTTTGATGTTTCCATGGGGCTGACCACCTATAAGTGCTCTCTATGGGACTGAAGGAAGTACAGGTTAATAGAACTATTTAAATTATTAAGGAAATGGCCAAAGGGAGGGTAGAAACCTGTAGGTTGCTGAGAAGCAACACACAAAGAGAAGTTACTGGATGAGTTGGTCAAAGATGAGGCTCAGAACTGACCAAGTTTGATATTTTCATCACTAAGCTTGGCTCAAAAAGAGATTAAGAAATGAAATTTTTTGGTGGCATCATCGTTACAAAAGAGCATTTACTTAGTGAGATGCTGTCCCAGGCATTANGAAGAACCTTTTCCTAATATCCAACCAAAACCTCCCCTGACACAACTTCAGGCCATTCCTTCAGGTCCTGTCACTGGTCACCAGAGAGAAGAGATCAGTGTCTGTCCCTCCTTTTCCTCTCCCAAGGAAGTTGTAACTGTGAAGAGTCTCCCCTCAGTCTCCTCTTCTCCCACTGAACATTTAGTGCTGTAACCACTGCCCTGGGGAGCCTGTGCCAGCGCCCAACCACCCTCTGGGTGAAGAACCTTTTCCTAATATCCAACCAAAACCTCCCCTGACACAACTTCAGGCCATTCCTTCAGGTCCTGTCACTGGTCACCAGAGAGAAGAGATCAGTGTCTGTCCCTCCTTTTCCTCTCCCAAGGAAGTTGTAACTGTGAAGAGTCTCCCCTCAGTCTCCTCTTCTCCCACTGAACAGACCAAGTGACTTCAGTTGCTCCTCATACAGCTTCCCCTCAAGGCCCTTCACCTTCTTTGTTGCCCTCCTTTGGACACTCTTTAATAGCTTAATATCCTTCTTATATTGCGGTGACCAAAACTGCACACAGACCAGTTGCATTTTCATATGCTGTATAAATAATATCACTTCTTTCATCACCTTGTACCTATTCCACACCAAATACTCAAGAAATCTGCCTATGAATAAAAAACTAGCAGCTTGTGCAGAGTACAATGTCTTATGGCTTCAGAACCCATGCAAAGACATGTCTGTAGTGTTGCACTAGGAGATGGCACTTAACTACTTGTATTTGTAACACGACAGGAACCACTCCTGCCTTGTAAACAATGCAGTCCAGTTGGACACAGACAACCTACATTCAGTCCTCTGCCTTCTTTGAAGCACAAATAGTTTATGAAAAGGAGATTGAGGAACAGTTCTTTTATAAGATTTGCCCACTTGCCAGCTTTGTGGAGCTCTAACAGTCTCTGCTTCTGAAGATTTCTCTTCTAGAAGCAAAACTGTGAGTGTGATATCTGTCATTTCAGATGTGATGATCCCTCTTTGAAAATTCAATTAACTAAAGTCGGTCCAGTTGGAAAGGTGAAGAGCTCAGGGTTTGTCTTTACAGGGAGCAGCAGAATGGAAGTTTGAGATCACACAGGGGAGCGAGGTTTTGATAGTAACTACAGCGTACGGCCACTTAGTGCATTGTCGCTGGAACCAGGAGAAATCATTCTCTGAAGACAATGCATCTCCCTGAGGCAGGTGCTGATTTGGAAGAGGGGCTGCATTCAGAGGCACAGCCCTCTTGGCAGTGGCCATGCTCCAGGCTGAAAGCAAACATGGAATTAATGTCTCTTCCCATCCAAGTCTGTGGAAAGATTTTACAGGCGTCGGTGGCAACAGGATCAGAGTAGAATCTTAAGGCTCTTCCCCTGGAGCTTAGAGGAGTTTAATGGAACAAAGTCTAAGTTGTAATTAATTGGCTTCTATGTCTCCTACAGGAAAGAGTTAATGAAGGCAAAGCTTGTCTGGCCAAGGGGCTGATGCAGCTCCTGTAGAGCTGTAACTCACAGATAGAACATCCTTTCAAAGCACTGAGCAGGCTCCTCATCCTCAGCTCCTCCTGTCCCAACAGCAGTAGGGTGGATTTGTCCAGCCATCATGGCTGGAAAGGTTTATCCCTTACAGTACCTGCTCTTCCCACTCAGTTCAATGCTGTTTGTTTGCACAAGAAAACATTGTCTTCCAGGTAAGACCCTACACATCCAGCTGTGTTTTGATGTTTCCATGGGGCTGACCACCTATAAGTGCTCTCTATGGGACTGAAGGAAGTACAGGTTAATAGAACTATTTAAATTATTAAGGAAATGGCCAAAGGGAGGGTAGAAACCTGTAGGTTGCTGAGAAGCAACACACAAAGAGAAGTTACTGGATGAGTTGGTCAAAGATGAGGCTCAGAACTGACCAAGTTTGATATTTTCATCACTAAGCTTGGCTCAAAAAGAGATTAAGAAATGAAATTTTTTGGTGGCATCATCGTTACAAAAGAGCATTTACTTAGTGAGATGCTGTCCCAGGCATTATCTTCTACCCCAGTCACTCATGACTTCGCTTTTTCTAAAGAGAATGGGACCAGTGAAGAGCCACCAGCAGCAGCAGCTCTCTATAGCTGAATTCCAGGTCCCTGTTCCCAGTGTGAGAAGAGCCAGGTACGTGGGGTACTCAGTGTGCTGGGCTACAGGCAGGGAGAAGCAGAGTAGTCTTGAAAGCTGGTGCCTGATTCCTATTCTCCAGAAGCACATAATCACCTGAGAAGTGAATTTCATTAAAAATTGATGTTTTCCTTCCTTCTGAACTCGCCTTCTGCCTCAGTTATCATGAAAAGGCTGATGACAAGTCACCAAAAGTGCAAGAATCATGACACAGTGATAGTGCAGGCAGAAGATAGGAAGGACTCTTGGTCTTGACAATGAGCTGAATTATACCACTTTAAATCCATACTAGCAAAACATAAATATATGGATTAGCACTAATATAGCAGATCAAAGCCTGAGGTGGAGAGTTTAAAGGAGGCATAATTTGTAGTAACAACAAAATTACAGGGATTCATCCCTTCATCTCCTAACACTTGCACCTCAGCCTTGCCACAAAGAAAATTTCTGCCTCCCTGTTTTTGTATATCTGTACATTTCTCAAAACATCTCAGTTTGGGAAACCAACCTGGGAAGCGTGGCCTGTCAATATGGACAGATCAGCTCTGGAACTGTGCATCATTAGAGGAATCAATGTGTAGTGGGGTGAATAAAAGAACACTCATGTCCTACATCAAATTTGATTGGAAAATGTAAAAATTAAGCATTCTCTGTACAATTCCTCTTCCTCAGCAATTAGTCTTTGCAGATTGCTGTGCTGGCTGCAGAGGGAAAAGCACAAGAGAGTTCCTGAGTCTGACCAGATGCAGGTGTGGTGATTCCCAAGATCCTTTTACTGCACTCCAGTAAAATAACAGCTGCCCTGCTCCATGTTCGAGTTGATATTAGATTGACAAGATCAAGTGACACCACTTGACCTGTAGACTTGAACTGTAGACACCTTTATCTGCTGAATGCATGATCTTTCTTGCTGAACCCCCACCAAACTCACCCCCAGGTCTTATCTGTTCTAAACCGAGTATTTATTCATGTGGTTGCTTTATGTAAACTGCAAAGATCCTCATTAAATGGAAACCAAAAAGCTTCATTATTAAGGTGGAACTGAGCTGGGAACACACAGAGTGAAATTACCAACCTTCTGTGTTATTTTGGGAAGAAACACTTAGTGCCTCAGGCAGCTGGTGCAGTCTGGTGCTAAGGCCTCCTGTTACCCCTGACCTCACTCAGGGAATGAGTCTGGGTTTAACGGGAAGATTTTTTCTGGCCCTTATGCAGAGATAGGAGAGACTTCCCCAGGCTGAGGGGAGCAGAGCTCTCCAGGGGGGCGGGCAGGGACACCAGTAGCAGCAAAGGAGCAGAGGGGACACTGAACCCTGTCCTACCCCAGCAAACCAGAAAAATACCATTTGGCTTTTGGAGAAGGGCTGGGCCAGATGGGAAGAGGCTAGGGCATGCAGCTGCACACTGGCTATCACTCTCGTTTCTGCCTGCAGCACCACCACAGCTGGATAACCACACGGGAGCTCTGGGCAGGGATGAGTTTTGTGCACACAAAACTCCAGAGCACTTGAATGCTGGAATTCACTGAGGGTAAATACCAATATTCCTGTGCTTTTATGTTCTCATTTATATTATAAATGCTAATCAAAGAGTTTGAAGCAAAAGACATGCAGAGAATTCAGAATGTACAGGCAGCAAAGGTATTTCTCTAAAACTGGAAATTAATTCTATTTTCCCTTTCTTACATTCACTGAATCCAATATAGATTTTACCCAACCACCAGAATTGCAAAATTCAGACTTCACGAGACAAGACTCATAACATTTTGTTCCGAAGAAATAGGTAGTTGCAAAGACAAGGTAAAATTACAGAAGGTAAGAAATCAGTCTCCAAAATTCACACTTCTGAATAATCAGCTTTTCAGAAGCAGCTTATTTTCCACAGTAAAGAACAGCTTTTTTTTATTCCAAACCCTTCAATAACATTAACATGCTTGGTGCAGATCAGTACCCTGTCATACCTCTTATCTCAAGGACAGCACCTCGACAGCAAAATGCCACATAAGTCACATGGGAATATCAACAACTGTCCAGTCATCTTGAATATGAATAAAGTGCACAACCCACCAGTTCCATGTCCGATCAGCTGCTTTCTAAAGCTGCTACATACACCTCAAAACATGAGTTAAGACTGTTTGTTTCATTATGGTACTTACTGGGCAGACAGGATGAACCAATGTTGTATTTGTGAAGAAAGACCAGGAAAGCCAGGAGAGACATAATGCAGAGAGACACTGCGGTACCATGCACGTGCTCGAAGTCATGCAGAGCCACTTGCAGAGATGGGCATGTGCCTCTATTCATGTCTGTGCACATGCACAAACCCTGCTGGAGGTGGAGTGGGGTGAGGAGAGCTGGTGGGTTATCCCTGCTTCCTCCTGCGTGTGCTAATCCTAAAGGCTGTGGTGCATGTTGGTGGATGTGTGTACATCTTTTTCCCTTTGTTTTGTTTATTACTTTTAATCCCCTGGGGTGTATCTCTGAGCTGAAGAACTTTAGAGCTGATATAGCTTTTTAAAGTGGGGATTATGTAAATGCATATTATGGGGCTTTCATAAATAGGGATTATTTTTCGACTACATTTGAGCACTTCCTTTGGAGCCATTAAGGTCTGCTGTGTAAACAGGAATTTAGTGACTGCCTAATCTAAATTTCATTGATTCAATAAAAGATCACAACAGCATTTTTTGCATTCATTTTGGTCTCATGAGAACATATTTCTGGACAATTTTCAAATAATTACAGGACTGTATATGACTACAGCTAATCACAGTGAGCATACCTCACACATTTGTATTAACTGTTCTCCGTAATTCATTCTCTAGTTCTCTTCCTCTCTAGTTTCATGGCTAAATTCAGTTGTACCAGCCACTAACTTTTTAACTGTCACTGACCAAATTAAGAATTCTGCAAGTTTAGATGAGCAAAGCAAAAATAAGACTTTGTCAAAAGGTATAGCCACCCAAAAAGTTGTAAAAAATTCCTATCTGTGCTCCTAGATGTCCTAGATGAAAGACATTTAGGCAACATGCTAAAAATTCTGGGAAATGCTGCCTCTTCTCAGGGCAGTTTCACACTTAGAGGCAGATTCTGCTTGGAGAATTGACTCTTGGCCTCCTCTCAACTGACAGGTAATGCTGGTGTCTTTGCTTGATGCAGAAATGGTGCAGAGCCCCTGCTCCAATGTTCAATCCAGTTGTTTCAGCTGGTGTCTGAGATGGGCCCAGACAGGAGCAGCAGCTGTTCACTCAGTGCAGGAGGCCCAGATGTGAGACAGTTTCCCAGTGACCAGATGTCCTGACACAGCTCCTCACCACAGACCATTCCCAAGCAATCCTGAGCCTCCCTGTTCCCTGGGCCTGGTCAAGGGAGCAGAGCATGCGCTGCATTGCCAGCAGGTCCCTCGCTGTGCACAGCAGTCCCAGCTCTGCTCCCTCCATGCTGAGCCTCCTCGTTATTTCAGTCCTCCCACCGGCCTCAGATCCAGCTGCATTCAGCAGGTTCTGATGCTGTCACAGTCACACAGAGAATGAATCATATCGAACATTGCCCATGGGGTTGTTTATTCCTTGAAGAGGGAATGGACTGCATGCCAATATCCCTGGCAAGGCTTAATGAAGGAACTAGCTTTTGCTAGGAAACCTGGATGCCCTCCTACAGGGATTTGCTGGATGATATGGCTCTGAAAAGCTATGTAAAAATAAGAATAGATAAAATAAAAATTGCTTTTAAAAAAATGGGAAGACACTTTCAACATAATGAAATCTTGGCAGGGTCTTTCAAGCTGCACAACTCAGTCCCAGACCTCAGTGGAGACAGGGATACCAGAAACACAAATATGCAGGTCTGGCTCTTGAAATTAGTGCTTATACAGGCATCTTAATCCTTCCTGTCCTCTTCACTTAGCGTCAGCACCCTCTCCTTTCCTTTTATCTCCTTCATGTTGTTTAATGAAAGATGGAACTTTGCCACCCGGCTCTCACTTCTGGAGTTGGGAATCACTGAGGGAGGAGTTAAATGGGAATTTCTCATCTTCCTCTGCTGTTTGCTGTTCCCAGTCTTTAAGTTCTACTTCTATTAAGCAGAACAAGCCAAAAGCACAATCTGTGCACAATGCCTTGGTTTACAAAGATCATTTGATCAAACATAAACCAGCACTATTGTGTAAACAGTCCGTGATGGGGACCTCAGTTATCACACACGATGTGTTGTCTCCTTTGGTAATTTCTGAAACGTATAAAACAGATGAAAGTTTGAAATGCAATCCAGTCTTCAGCCTTTGGAAATGATTTATTCTATTAATGATTTTCTGATTTATACACAGCTTATTTTGCATAAAGTTAGAGCTGGGCACATTTATTCATTGTAATTCCCTTAAAAATGGATATAAATATCAAAAGCAATTGGCTACCAAAAATTTGAATCTTATAGCACTGTATCATGGAGAGTTGACATGAATATGAGTCTAGGTCAGAAAAAAATATACAGAAAATGCTTAACCAAGTATGATATTTTGCAGCTTGTCACTGAATCATTTGAAAGGCTTCTATTCATTACAAACGTATGCAGTGTGTGCAAAGGATTCCTCAGGAAAATAAGAAAGATAGAATTATTCTCCTAATGAAATATGCTCCATGATATTTTGGAACCCATCTCTCCTACAAAGTCCAGCCTTTCTCTAGGGCTGTATGCCTGAAAAGAGACACTGGGTTCAGTGAAAGGAACTAATTACACGTAATTCCACAGCCAAAAATGCACATGTTCAGTCCCAAACTTGTCCCCAAGGACAGTGGATAGGTGAGACTGCCAGAAGCAAGGTATGCCACTCTTGTAGCTGGTCTTTCCACGATTCAGCAAAACAAGGCCCAGCAGCTACGCAGGTGCCTGACAGGATGCTGAGCTCTCGGCATGGACCAGCACCAATCCTGGGGCTGCAGGTTTGGCCCTTGGCTGCTGAAAGGCAGGAGTGGCTCCTGTGAGGCCGGGTGTTGCCACCCGCCCCCTGCAAGCCTGGAGGAGGAGACAGACCTTTCCAACCCTGTGTGATCCCACCCAACCAGCTGCTCTAGGAGCTGGGTGAACCAGGGCAAGGGTCAGTGTGCACCAAATCAGAGTGATCACAGGGTGGTTGTGGGCAGCACTGTCATCCTGTGGCACCAGGGGCTCGATGCGTCACAGCCCCCAGGTCCACTGCTGTACCGGAACGAGGTGGGCAGTGCAGGCAGAGGTGGACACTGCGCTGTGCACTGAGCTGCACGTGTGCTGATGTGGGGTGCTGCAGCGGCCCTTCTTGGTCCCCCCAAGCCCAGAAGCCAAAACTAGTTCTTCTGTCTGCTGGCTCCAATAGCCCCAGCATGTAGGGCTGGAGGACCCAAGTCCAAACCAGTGCTTCGGTGTACAGAAATGACAAAGTGCCTCCAACGCAGAGGGAAGGGATGTGGCACACCTCAGGAAAAGCCTTTCAGGAGGCTGCAGTTAATGTCCTTAACAGCGGTGAGCCACCCTGCCCAGCTGAGGAGAGTGCAGGGCATCTGTGTGCAGCCATTGACATGTTATACTCGTACACATATTGATCCGATGGTTCATTGTTCACCCAAGCCCTTGGCAAAGGTCACTGTCTCTGCTCCCATTTTACAAATGGAGCACAGAGACAAAGATTAATTTTTAGAAGTGATGAATTTCCTGGTGCCCACCCTGATTCACTTTGGGCCTCAAGCCCCAGATGAAGTCTGGAGCTGGCTTAATTAAGGCATCCCTTGCCCCTCTCCCAGCATTGCCAGACATGTCTGTTTCTTGTTGTCATTGTCTTTTCCCACAAATTCTTCCACCCTTCATCCTGTGCCAACCCTCAAACCGGCTCAGAGACTTGCCTCTGAGGCAGTATCCAAGACCCACATTTCCCATGACGCCCAAACAATCTCAGATCCTCATTTTTTGGCCCTTGGTGCTCTAAACTATGGAGCGTTTCGGAAGGAGGTTCCCACTTTCCAGGGTCCAAGTTTACCAGAAAGGTCAATTTTTAACGTCCCGGGTTGTTCTTGATTACCACGCAGTCCAGCGGCTAAGGACCAGTGACCCCCCCCGCACACCAGCGGCAGGAGCCAACGTTCCCCACCGGCCTTGCAGCAGCCAGAACCCAACGGGCAGAGCGGCCGCGCCGCCCCCGCGCCCGGCCCATGTGGCCGGTGGCAGCTCGGCATGAATGAACCTCGCTCCTCCAATCGGCGGCCGCTGCGCCGCGGGCC
>VZTH01013869.1:248799-281127 GCA_013397815.1 Aleadryas rufinucha
GGGCGCAGGGCGGTGCGCACCACCTGCCGCCCATGTCACCGCCGTCGGGGCAGCCGCTGCTCTATGCGCAGCCTTATGCGGGCCTCAACGGGATGCTGGGCCCGCCGGCGCCAGCGCTGCACCACGGGCTACGCGACCCGCTGGGCGCCGAGGAGGCGGGCGGCCACGAGCTGGCGGCCTCGCCGCCGCCGCTGGGGCCCCCCGAGCCGTCGGACGAGGACGCGCCCAGCTCCGACGACCTAGAGCAATTCGCCAAGCAGTTCAAGCAGCGGCGCATCAAGCTGGGCTTCACGCAGGCCGATGTGGGGCTGGCGCTGGGCACCCTCTACGGGAACGTCTTCTCGCAGACCACGATCTGCCGGTTCGAGGCGCTGCAGCTGAGCTTCAAGAACATGTGCAAGCTGAAGCCGCTGCTCAACAAGTGGCTGGAGGAGACGGACTCCAGCACGGGCAGCCCCACCAACCTGGACAAGATTGCGGCGCAGGGCCGGAAGCGCAAGAAGCGGACGTCCATCGAGGTGGGCGTCAAGGGCGCCCTGGAGAACCACTTCCTCAAGTGCCCCAAGCCCTCGGCGCACGAGATCACCTCCCTGGCGGACTCCCTGCAGCTGGAGAAAGAGGTGGTGCGGGTCTGGTTCTGCAACCGGCGGCAGAAGGAGAAGCGGATGACGCCGGCCGGGGTCCCGCATCCCCCCATGGAGGACGTTTACGCACAGGCGGACACGTCGCCGCTGCACCACGCGCTGCCCGGCGCCGTGCAGTGACTGCCCGGCCCCCCGCGGCCCCGACGGCGGCGTAGCGGGCGCGGGCAGCGGGGGACGCGCTTTAATTTATTCTCAGACTGGCCCGGCCGCCCGCTCCGCGCCCCGCGCTCTATTTATTCGCCCGCCGGAGCCGCAGCGGCCGCCGCAGCAGTAGCCAAAGGTTTGCGATCTCTAATTTATTCCCTTCCTCGCGCGGCCGGGGGGGCGGCGGCGCCCCCGGCTCGGCCCCTCCCGCTCTGCCCGGCCCGCCCGGGGGGACGCTTCCAAACCATTTCCCGGCCCGTCTCTATTTATTTCTAACCGTGCGCGGAGCTCGCACCCTCCCGTTGGTGGGTTCAGTCCGGTCCATTCCCTTGGGTTTCGGTTTTTGTTTGTATCTCTATTGCAAAACCAATGTAGACTGCGAGGGTACGTTTCTATTTATGTTATAGTAAATATTTTATTACTTACATAAACCATTTACCCAGGAACCGGTCTCGTGTCGTCTTTGAAGGCTCAGCGCTCGGCCGGGAGCGGTGCGGCCGGGAGAGCCCGGCCGTCGGNGCCGCCGAGTCCCCCCGAGGAGCCCCGTCCCGGGCGCGGGTGGCCCCGGTGTCCGCGGTGCCGTGCGGTTCGCACCAGCGGTGCTCGGCGGGATTTGCCCGCCCGGTAACACGCTGTGGCGAGCCGCTTCTCTGCGTGGATGCGCTTGTGCCCTGCCGTGTCCCTGCACCTTCTGCAGTGTTTTACTGATCCGAACGCGACTCTCCGCAGTGTGAGCAGAAAACAGCCCGCACGTAACTTTTCTCCCACATATCGCAGAGGTAATACGTGCACACTGGTGTTGCTAAGTAGATTCCTTCTACTCAAACCACGCTCTCGGGTTTTCTGATGTCACCAACTTTCCTTTTCGTGGTTTCATGCCCGAATATTTTGTGGTTATGCCAAGAAAGGCTGAAAATACAGTTTTTGCATTCTCAGTTCTTGGAGGAATGATCCTGCATCTCTAAACCTTCTCTTGCAGCACCAAGAAAAGTTGCATATGAGGATTGTTTGCCTTTGCAGGTCCTTGGATTCCTGCGGTGTTTTGTGTGTTGGGAGAACTTTTGAAATATGTTCCCATACCGAGCTCTTGCACTGATTAAATACTTCATCGAAATCTCCTAGTAAAGGACCAAATTCTTTCTTTTTAGTTGGCAGAGAATTTACTAATGTTCTCAGACATCTGGCACTGGATAGTTTCCCCACTTTACTCAGTACAAATTATGTGCTGTGAAAACAGAAGCTTTAAAAGGGATTTTCTAGCGAAAGCACTACATTGTGCATTGCAATTTGTGTATAATTCTTTTTAATATATATATAAAAGTTTCTAACATACCAAATGTAACTTACTCTTGAAAATTTATACTTGAAAATTCTTGTCTTCACTGCAGTTTGATTTTGTTGCATTTTGTGCCTTTGGTGGGGGTGTATATTACTTGTCTAAGCAGTGTCACATTTGCCATTGATAATGTTATAATTTATTGCATTTTCAATGTTTCTTATAATGTAGCTATTCTACATCAGCTAGTATAAGACTATCGAGTTCTCATTCAAAATTCTAGTAAACATTTTTAAGATTTTAAAATAAAGTCACTTTGAGCAGTTATTTCATCAAATACTCTGTAAAGAAATGGTTCACTTTGTGATACAAACAAGCTAGTAAATGCTGTGGGTTAGGGTATTAACTTCCCCTGGCATGCAGAGCATAATACGAAATCTCACTTAAAGGGTTTAGTGTGCGGTGTGTGTTCTGTCAGCTTTTGCTACAGGGTTAGCTTCCTTTTTTGTAATGAGACTGGTTGTTATAGAAGCGCAGAGAATGGTAGGGCTGTTGTAGATATTCTGAATTCAAAAAGTTTTGCTGTTTTTACTAAATATTTACTAATTTCTAAATAGCTAAGCAGATGTAGTAGCTTAGATGATACACTCCAGTAAAAAAGTAAAGGAGGATGATGATTCACGGCTTGCAGTCGATGTATCGGCATTTAAATTAGTTTCCAACTCTGAGAATCTGTCCTTAGCTGTTACCTCGTGTGTTCCCCATACATGTACCATTGTTTTTAGTGTTTGGTCATGCTGTAATTGCAGCCTTTGTTTTAGAATTTGTGTGACAGCCAGGCTTTAAGGGAAGAAGAAACAAAATCAGAAATGAACAAAAGAAGGGGTTGTTTGTTTATTTTTTTTAAAGAAAACTAACTCATTTGCATTCAATGTTTAATTGTGCTGATTTTCTATAGTAGGAGACATTTCAGTAACCTCTTCATTCTGAACTAACCTGGATGGCAAACAGTATTTATATTGATACTCAGAAGGGAAGGGTCAGTTTTCACATTGCGTTCTCCTAATGGATGAGATGTGCTATGAGTGCTGGGGAGGATGAGCACCCTTGGGTTGTTCGGTGTGTCAGATTGTATAAGGCGCTGGCAGCCCCACTGCATTAGCTCTTTCATGCTGTTGAGCAGCAAAAATAAAATACTCTTTGTGTATCTCATTTCTGCAGTGCCGCAGTGCTCAGCTGTTCTAAAAATCAAATGCCCCAAAGGTTTGCCTATCTTAGAATAACTTGTTAGTTTTCCTGGTCAGGGATTAAATAGCAATTACTGGAGAGAGACATTTTTTTTGGTGGTTGTTTCTCACTAAGGTGAAAGCATGACCTCATACTACTACATCAGTAGTAAAGCAAGAGAAGGTAGGACTGTGGTGTTGGTACATTAAAGAAAAGCAGATGTACAAATGCTTATTTAACAATGGTCCAACAAAGTAAATAGTGAATATACAAAGTAGGAAGTGTAGATAAGGAATGGAAGCACTGCCAGTTCCAGTGAGAGGGGTTTTTAGGTCTGTGCTGATGGGCAATCCTTGCTCTAACCCAGGAGCACTCTGCTGCTGAGCAGTGCCTGGCCCCAGCAGATGCTCTTCAGAGCATTCAGGCTCTGGTTAGTCCCATGGTGGCACCGGACTGTGCTCGTCGCGCTTGGGGCAGGTGTCATCCATCACCAGGAACTGGGGTGATCTGCTTGCCTTGCCCACAGTCCAGAGGGGCTGGTGACCCAGGGCTTACATCTCAGACTACTGAGGAGAGCTGAGGTAGTGACCAAGGGGTCTTTGGCCAGATAGGGAAGTTGGTACCAGGCGAAGGCAGCCCTGGTGTGGGCTCAGCCCTTCTCACACTTGCAGAAGGGCATGAGCTGTGCTGTGCCACCCTTGCCTGGGCAGAGAGCCTGCCCATGTGCTTCCCAAATGCTATTGCTAAAATTACCAATAACCCAAATGCTGTCATCTTATAAATTGGTTAATGGTAATTTTAGGACATTGCTGTTTTCTGTAAGGCAGACAACATTCAGTAGGGTATCGCTTTTTCCCTTTTGCTTGTAAAAAGGTGAACAGTTGCCAATCAGCTTTCCCGCATGCTTAGGAAAAGGTTATAGTATTCCAGTATCCAATTTCTTCCAGATTTCCTGTCTTAGACTATTATTGCTGCCACTTGCAAGAGCAGGGAGTGCTTGCTGTATAACAACTGCAGAAGTGACTACAGCACAGCAGTTTGCCTGGCGAGGCACAGTCACTCGTAATTAGTAATACTGTGTTCATCTTATGCTTTCCACTGAATCTGGTCTCTTCTGACTGCTGCCCAGCCAGAGCTGTGCCTGATCCCAGCACAGTGCTGCGATGCAACTGGCCCCTAATGAGCTAAGGCAGCAGCTGAAACACTATAATCTCTTTATATGAAGATTCGGAGCATCAGCATTAGCACCATAGAATCTTGTTCCCAATTTTGCCCACTCCTGCTTGCTCTCTCCCCTAGAAAGAGAGATTTCGGTACCATCGGGCTAAGCAAATCTTGTAATTCTGTGATAATGTTGTTTACATATATTTTAATTTTATGCTAATTCTACCGTTGGTTGTTTGGAGCTGGATCAGCCCCAGGACAGCTCAGAGCTCTCGTTTCACAGGTACCAGAAGCAGACTTGGGTCCTGCCCCAGGGCAGAACTCCACAAGTCTGGAATTACTTCTCCTTAGCTGCCTCATATTTTTCTTACAGTTGGGTTGTTTGAAATGAGCACGTCCTGGCTGGTGGCTCGGAGCTGGTGCTTGCCGGTTGTCATGTGCTGAGGATGGGCACCCAGTAGCTGTGGCTCCCATGGGGGCTCTGTTTGCTGCCAGTGGCTGCTGCCCTCTTGTCCTCTGGAGTAGATCAGCCCCAGCAGGGGCAGGAGCAAGCAGAGGTGGTGTGGGGAGTGTTCTGGTTTTGTTTTAAAATGCTAAATGCCCATAGATGACAGTGTCTGGTCCATTAAGATTAATATTGCTGCTCAGGGGGACCAAGATCAATGTACCTTCCTGAAATGGGCAGCTCCAAAGAACAGGTTTTCTGCAGGCTTACACCAGCGAGTACAATGTGGGCTCGGAGCAGCATCATCCCTGTTTTGCGTGTATGTGCCTATATAGGAAACACACAGCGAAGGAGCTCGTTAAAGTCTCTCATGGGAGCTGCCACTGCCCTTTGCCAGGCTGATTTATGGATATTCAGCATTGCTCTTGCTTGTAATTTGTTGTGAGTGTAGGTGTGCACGTGTGCACACAGCTCTCACCTGGGCACAGCAGTAGAGATGTGGCCAACTGCACTTCCTCAGGTGCTCTCCTCTGTCAGTGAAGGAAGCTCGGCCCATGGAAGTTCCCCCTGGTTTCAGTCTGAGCTGACACAACCCAGTGTCTGTGCCCTGCATGGGGATTACAAGACTGCAAAGGCTGTGTTAAAGCATGTGATGCTGTACACATGATATAATGTGCATGTTAGATCAGACCTTATGAATATTTCATATTCCTTGATATCACATTATTTTTGGTGTTGGGCAAATTGAGTGTTATTTCTTGTAAGCCTTGCAAAGGTGTTCTGGCTACATTGTTTCCTGGCTCATACACTGCTGAGAGCACTCGCTGCAACGAAGAATGCTTTTCATGCCAAACTTTAAAGATGTTTCTTTATTTTCCTTTTTCCCACCTTTCTTCAGGAGCATTCTGCCTGATCAAGGCATTTGTGCAGCACCACCAGCATCCAGGACCTGTTTCCTTGCGGACATTGGCTTCTCTCAGCTCCACAGGGGCAATCTGCTTTCCATCACTGTACCAGATTCTTTAGGGCCAAAACTCTTAGCAGTTACCACAGCCACAGAACAGTATTTCCTACAGAATGTTTCCAAGCTGGCTGTTCTGTCAGCATGTTTTAAGGAAGGTGGATGGCCCACTGAAGCTGCTCAGCTCTGTCTCAGCAGCTGCACCCCAAAGAGCTGTGTCCTTCAAAGTAAATCAGTGAACAAGTGCACAAAAATCTTCTTGCAAATATCACATATATGCACAAGAGGTGTCACACACTCCATGGAAATACCAGCTCTGCAGTCAGGGATCAGTAGAAGGTATGAGAGAGCCGCAAATGGACATCTTTACATTTTACTGTACTTCTTTGGATTTGTTTGGTTTGGGGGTTTTTTTGAGAAAATCTGTCCTGTGATTTTTATTACCTGGGACTCACTGTGTATTAGTACCTCTCAATCACACTAAAGGCTGTGTGACTGAGATTATGCTGGATCATAAATTTGTAGCCAGACAAAACTCTAGGAAATGAATTTACACATTTGCATGTTTTGCAGTCATTTGCATGTTTTGCAGTCATTTGCAGGATAAAGAGTCAGGCTATTGCATTAGATGACTTTATGTTTGGGGATTTTTTTAAATATATAATTAGTTTTAAATTGGAGATGGTTTTCTCAGTTGTGTTTAAGACTAACCTGGTTACAGACAAACCAACAGAAGGATGGGCAATGAGGGAGCTGTAGTACACGAGGGTGATTATGAGATGTGCTACGAAGCAGGCTTTCCTCTAAAATGCTGTCAGAGCTCCTGGATTTTACTCCTAGATCCCCTGTTCATTTTCTTAAGGATTATGAGAAATGCTTAGGATTTTTTTCTCCGGTGTGCTTACTTCTCATGAAGTGATGTCGTAAGATATGACATTAAGTTGCAAGGGTTAATTTACATGGATTGCTGAGGCACCTCAGCAAAAAGAGCTGCAGCAGTGTGAGATGCTGTCTGTGTGCACAGTGAGGGATGCAGAGGGATTTCTCAGTCACTCTGGTGGGAAGAGCATTCCTGTGTGCTGGGCTCAGTGGTGTGGTGCGGGCAGAGCTGTGCTGCAGGGACCAAACATCGCTGCCCTGCTTCCCCCTCTCAGTGGTATGGGTATGTTCCTGATCTGGGAAAAGTGCTCCTGACCCTGCTGCCCAGGGCTGTGGAAAGCAGGATAGGCTGCTTTGGGTGTTGAGGATAAGGGCTGTGGAAGGGCATCACCCACTGCTGGAATGCTCCCATCAGCTGGGAGCCACGTGGAGCTCCAGCTCGTGCTGACAAGTGCAGCTGAGTGTCGTCTCTCCAGCTCCGGGCTGACTTGCAGCAGCAAGGGGTTATTTTTACGCACGTGGCCTGTGGCATGAATCTGGCAGAGCTGTCTGGAGGAGCAATGACATGCCGTGGTGTTGGACATTGTCCCCTGCCCTCACGCCTGCCAGGTGGGGGTCAGGGTGCGACTCTGAATTTCTCTTCTTCAGGACTAAGGTCCATGTCCATTATGCCTTTTGTCCTCCGCAGAGCTGGAAGTGCCAGGAGCTTGAGAATACTCAGTGTTCAGGACAGTTTTCATCATGTTTTTTCCATGCCATGACATGGACTTGGGTGTCAAAGCATTTGGGAGCAAAGGGATGAAAAGTGTTGCCAAACCTGACCTGAAGTCTTGCTTCCCTTGTACTCCCCCCGTGGTGCTCCTCCTCCTGAGTCCAGGTCTGTGCAGCAGGCTCGCAGGATGGGCCAAGCAGGGAGGCTCAGAGAGTGACTTGGACCTGACAGCTAAAGGCTGCCTCTCCCAGAACGTTGTGTGGTTCTCCACCTTCTGCCCAGGGCAGGGGCTGGCTCTGCCCCCAGGAGGGCTCTCGCTTCCCCAGCCCTGGCTGTGGGGAGCAATCTTGCAGGCTGGCCCAGCCCTGCTGGTGTTGGGGACAGGCGCGGGTCAACGTCATTAAGAGGGAGAGAATTGAATCAATATCTGGAGTGTTTGATATTCTGCCTAGTGGAACACTTGTTATGTCTTTAATTACTATTTCTAAAAGCACCATGGAATGGAAAGCAAAAGGCAGAAATAAATAGCGAGGGGTGATCAATTGGGCATGAAACCCTTGTTATTGATCACCTTTAACCTCTGCTTAAACTAATGACAGAGCTACCATTTAACTGTCCCCAGGCACAAAGCACATCAATTGTACAAGTGCCACATAAATCATGGTGGGCTGCAGTGCGTTGTGAGTGGCCCCTGGGACCAGCCAGCCCATGGGGAGGGCAGGGACCCCGAGAGCTGTAGGGGGGCACTCCCAGGGGAGTGCCACTGGAGCACCTGCTGCAGGTGTGCTTAGGTGAGCTGCTGCTCTGATGTTTTGCACAAAAAGGCTCCCGAGAGCAAAGCCACATCACAGCTCTGAGGGCAGTGTGCAGCTGAAGAAATGACAATATTTCCCCTCCATGCCTCTTTCCCCATGGAACTAAAAGATTTATGCTGTTGAGGATCTCCTTGATGCCTGCTCCTAATCTCCACGTGCCATGGCTGGGCCAGCGCTACTGAGGCTGGGTGAGTTTGCAGGAATAAGGACAGACAGGACTCAAGTAAAACAACGATCCTGTGTCAGCAAGTGTTTGAAGCAGCAGAGTTTGGGGAGGCAGTGACATAGGCACAGAAAAAAATCACCTTTTCTCATGTGTCTTCATCTGGCTTCCTGACTTATCAGCTGTGCTGGAATTGCCTATGCTGCTTGTTATAGGGGTAAAAAAAGTAAAAATCAAGATGTGCAATGGGCAGCAGAGTGAAGTCAGCACAGCCTTGCAAGATAACAACAATAATATTCATTAACATTCAATCTACAAATTAGCCCTTGAAACCCCAGCCTGGAGATTTGCCAATTTTCAGTACATGACAGTGTTGTCTAATATGCTTCCAGCACAATGGCATTCCCAAGGCTGTGCTGGATATGTGGCATCAGAAAACCATCAGCTGTATGTCCTGCCACACACAGGGCAAGGGCTGTGCCTTCCTTTTGAGGGGACTGTTTGTGTATCTTTAAGACAAGATCCCTGTTCTGCAAATTCAGTTCCCCAAAGAATTAGGAAGTGATCTTTTTCTTCATGTTCCTTACTCTTCATGTTAGTGAAAGCAGTGGGCTTTTAGGGCAGCCTTCAAAAAGCTGTTTGTTTCCAGAGCTGTTAAGGAAACATTTTCACTGAGCCCTGGGAAGGAAAAGGGTGGCAGGAGTCCCACTGAGCAGTGTGTCTGTCTGTTCATCCCTCTTGGAATGCTCTCAGGATCACTCCTGTCTCTGCAGGAACAAGGAAAAATCCTGTCTCATCTGCTGTTAAATGAGCTACATGATGCTGAGCACACATTTGGCCCACGCCTGCCATGGCTGCGCACATCCCTGGAGGATTTTCTCAGGAGCCCTTGGGTTAATACACATTTTCCCTTTGTGCTGCCATTTGGAGGGTTTCTACTGAAATCTTAAAAATCATTTGGGTGTCCTCATCCATCAGCTACTGGAAACATTATTGATAATGCAATCATTCCTTTTTTGGTCACTCTGTTTCACTTTTTTTTCTGCTGAAGATCCTGTAATTTGTCACTGCTGAAACGTTGAGAGGTGATTGGAATCTGCCCAGATGCAGCATGGGAGCTTTGCAGAGGCAGCCCAGGGAGGGGAGGCCTCTGGCATCTCTCTACACCCACACTTACAGCGAGGGCTGTGGTGTGCCTGCCCACAGCTGAGGGACAGTCTGACACAGCCCTGGGGAGACTGAGCAGGCTTGACATCTCAAGCTCTGCACTGGCCAGACTGGGGTTCTGGTCTGTACCAGGGGGTCTCCCTCTGGGGTGTCACCAGTCTGGGTCTCTTAAGCACCTTGTCCCGTCAGCTGTGGGTACTTCACAGTGACCTGAAGGATATGTGGTTTCCCAGGCATGTCTGCTGACCCCAGTGACAGGGCTGCTGTGGGAGAAGCGTGAGCCAGCAGAACTCCTGTTGCATTGCCCCCACAGCCTCCAGGGATGGTGACTCCACTGCTGGACTGGGCAGCCTGTGCCAGGACTTGTATTGATACAGGCAGTGCTGCTCCTCCTCCATGAAGGAATAAGCCATGGATGCCATTAGCTTCAGGATGGTAGCTAGCTTCTACTCTAGGGGCTTCTAAGGCCTGGGAATCTCAGAGCAGAGGGACAGTGAGTGTCATCCCACAGAACCTGCACTGGACCTTGCTTCTGCCATGGAGGATTCACTTGGATGGTTGTGGCCATGGAGGACACCAGAGGCTGCAGTCCCTGCACGGTGAGCGGCTGCTGCTCTGGCAGAGAGTGTTTCAGTGCGCAATAAAATCTTCTTCTGTGTCAGTCCAGAGGGGCAGATCTCCCCACTGACAGCAGCTGCACGGAGAGCTTGGCATGGATTTGCATAGATGAAATGATTTCTCCTGCCATTCATTCAGTCTTTCTGTCTGCCAGCTTCCCTGCTCCTCTCTGGAATCTGAAGTCCACACAGGGAGCATTCAGCTGACCACGAGCTCTTTACTGAGCATTGCTTTGCACAGATGTCCCCAAGCAATTCCATGAATTGTTGCTCTATAGTCACTAAGCTGTTTGGGAAAACATTTCAGATAACTGTCCTACGCATTGGGGTGACTGAATTAATGGCATTTGAATGGTCAAAAAGATAGTGTGAATTGGAAACAATGCTGTCCCTGTCACAGGCAGTAGGAGAATTCCAGCTGGTATTTTCATTGTTAATGAGCAAACCCAGGGCACTGTGTGGCCTTAATACCTTGGAGGGGGCTGGAGAAATGCACAAACCAGCCTGTCACTTCCCCTTCTGGATTTTCCAAATGCCAGGGAAGGAATGCTTCTAAAATTGTTTTTTAGAACTCCACAAGTGACACTGTAGCTTGGCTGTGGGGAGGGAAGGAAAGGGATGACACTTGTGGTAGTTGCCCAAATGTGCTTTGCCAGAGAACTGTGATGTACAGCAAGTTTGGGAGCTCCCCCACCCTTGGGTGGCAGGGCAGCACCTCTGCCTGAGGATGCCCACAAAGGTGGGAGCAAACAGCCAGTGCATCCCATGCAGTGGCAGGCAACGCTCCCAGAGGTGCTTGGCAGTCAGGAGCGCTTTGCTGCATCTGGGCTTGGCGGAGCACAGCCATCCTAACCATACATCATCCGGAGGAATGGGCACTTGGGTAACACATTAGAATAATACATCATTAGAGCACTGTTGCTATGGTGATGTATTAGGGCAATACATCATTAGATACCTTCCACTGATGATGTATTACTCCAAACATGGCTCCTGCCAGCACCAGCACAAGGGCCACAGAGGAAGTCTTGTCTTTTTGCAGAAACTCTACCATTTCCCTAAGGAAAAAAATCTGAGAGCAGTGGCTTCACTGAGGAGACATAGGGCAGGGGCTGGCCCCTCTCTCCTGAGCCTCTTTACTATGTGACTTGCTCCATGCTGAGCCTCATGCTGTTTTCTGGGGACCTTCATTTTAGTGCATTGTGGGCAAAAGGATCTGCCAGTGCTGCTGGGCAGAGGGACAGGGTCTGCCCGGGCCCTGCCTGAGCTGGAGAGTCTGAGGCGTTTGTGGGTGCATCCTGCAGTGCTGCTGGAGGGCTGGCAGCGCCTGCTGGGACCCTCCTGTGAGGGGGCTGCTCTGGGCTCGTGCTCCCCATGTCCTTCATGCTGTGCCCTCATGCAGGGACTAGATCACTGAGGAAATGCATCCTCTCCTGTTCCCCAGACAGCCAAACATGCTGGTGTCATGTGCTGGTGCCCAAGCCTGTGGCAGAGGAGACAGATGGACCCAAAATGGAGCCCAGGGCAAGGGTGACTGCTGCTGCTCACCTTCCTATGAGCCTCTGTCGGGGTTTGACGCTGGCTAAGCGCCACTCACAAAAAAACCCATCTACTTATTTTCCTCTGCTATAGCTAAGCAGAGGAGGGGAAATTAAAACTTCATTTTCATGAGTTAAGGATTATTGAAAAAAAACCCACTTTAAGGGAAAACAGGTTCAAAACTTAAACAGTATAAAGAAGATTTATTATTAACAGAATTCAAAGTAAAAAGGGTAATGAGAACCAAAGCAAACTTTCAGAACACCTTTCCTTCCCAGTCCCTCCCTCTTTCTACCAACCGTGCAAGGAAACAAACACGGGGTTTTGGTCAGTATTCCACTTCTTTAAAATCTTCTTCGGTATGCTTAAGAAGAGTTTCTTCTGCTGTGCCATGGGATCCTTCCCATGGGAGAGAGTTCTCTGCAAACTTTTCTAGCATGGTTTTAACTTCCATAAGCAGCAGTCCCGCCCAAACCTGCTGCAACGTGAATCCCTCCCACAGGCCAAGCAGTCTTCCCACAACTGCCCAGCATGGGTAATTTTAGTTTGTGGGGTTGAGTCTTTTAAGGATGAGCTGTTCTAGTTTGGAAGGGAAGGCTCTCTTCCTCGATCTCTAAAAGCAAGGGTCATCTCTCTCTGTTGGAGTTCCTCACTAGATCACAGCCTCTCAGCACCCAAGTGCTCCAGCGTGAGCACCCTCTTCACAGGCTGCGCGTGGATCTCTGCACCCCCCATGCACCTCATGAATTATAGGGACACAGTTTGTTGTATCACAGTCCTCCCCACGGCTCGCAGGAGAATCTCAGCTCCGGCGCTTGGAGCATCTCCTCCCTCTCCTTCTTTTCACTGACCTCGGTGCCGCCAGGTTGGTTTTCCTCACGTGTCCTCATTTTTCTTTTTTCTCTGACCTGGAAGAAAGTTGGTGTCTGTAAGTTGCAGTTGAGAGGTTGATCTCGTCAGGGCTCCGCACCGGGGAATTGCTGGCAATGTCCCTCGCTGCTGGCCACGTTGCCCCTGCCGGCACCGCATGGCCGGTCCCGGGCTCAGGAGGGCTCCGGCCACGCGGTTACGGCCTCAGGAGGGCTCCGGCCACGCGGTTACGGCCTCAGGAGGGCTCCGGCCACGCGGCCCTGGCCTCAGGAGGGCTCCGGCCATGCGGTCCTGGCCTCAGGAGGGCCCCGGCCATGCGGTCCCGGCCTCAGGAGGGCTCCGGCCACGCGGCCCTGGCCTCAGGAAGGTCCCGGCCGCATGGGCCCTGGTGGCCACCCCCGGGATGGGCCCCAGCGGCCACCTCACCACCCCTCGGGAGAAGAAAGAGTTTCACGCGGTTTTTCCTTTCTTGAATATGTCATCACAGAGGTGTTACCAACTTGTCTAATTAGGCTGGTAACCTGTCCATCGTCAGGGCCTTTAGCAATTGGCTCTGTGCCGGACATAGAAGTTTCGAGCAGCTTTTCTCCCGCCCACTAAAACTAGGCTGTGTTGAACCAACACAGCCTCGTTGTGTGCCGTCAGCTGGGCTCAGTTCCCTTGGGATCACTTTTTCCTTGCTCTTCCCTTCAGCCATGGGGGACCCTGGCCCTAGTCTGGAGTGAAACCAAAAAGTTGAGCCCAGGAGAAGCTCCAGCCAGCCAGGTCCTCAGCATCCCTGGCATCTTTGCAGGGCTGCACTCTTTTCAGCTCAGTGGGCTAAATAAATTGCTTCAGAGAGCAGATTGGGAAAGCAGGTTTCCTTCACTGCAAAATATGCTGTGTGCATCAGATATAATTTGATTTTAATTAGTGGACAAGAAAGTAGCATACTTAATAAAGTATGCGCTGCCTTTTGCAGGAATGCCAGTCTTGAATTTCTGGAAAATGCAATCAAATCAGAAAGACCAGTGTAAGGTGAGCCAAGGCTGAGCATGTCTGGGCAGGCGCATTGTAAACAGAGTCCCAGGAGAGAGCCCTGACCCGTGTGATATCCCATGGTCAGGATCACAGCAGAAAAGCAGTTTGTGGAGCTCATGTTGTTATTTGGTGTGGAGATGCCCCTGTAGCCTCAGAAAGTGTGCCGGCTGCATCCAGGGACTTTTCAGCTGACTCCCCTGTCTGCTCTCAGCTCAGGCATGGGCAAAGGTGCAGCTGCCCATTGCTTCCCTCCCTGTCTTTTTCCTGCATCTGGAGGGACCTCAGTGCCTGTCCCACTTCCCTTATAGGGGACAGCTGTGACAGGGCTGCTCCTGGATCTTTCCATCTCTAGCACTGCTTGGGGGATGCAGGTTCGCAAGCAGCCCTGGATGCAGCTGTTTATACACAGAAGCTTGTGTTTGGGCAGCAGGTCTTCTGGGCTCCGTTCCCAACAGTGTGGGCTCGTGGTTAGACCACTTAAGAGCCAGGCTGCCCCCACATCGCCCTGCAGATGCACACTTCCTTCCCCTGAAATCTCTCTGGGAGCAGAGTCTGCCCACTGAGGGCAGAAGAGCAAGAATAAGAGGTTGGTTGTGCAGACTTGAAGTGTGATAAATATCCCCTGGAACTGCCCTGCTGCTGGTTCCTGATCATCATAAAGTGTGAGACACTTGAGGAGAGCAAGCCTGTGTCTGCCCTTGATGCCAATGCTTTTAAGGGTTCAGCGTGCTGCCCTGCTCCCAGGCACCATCTGCAGTACTCTAAGCCAAGGCTGCTTTTAGCTTCTCAATCAATTGGATTCATTTAAGTGATAACGTGAGCCTATGGGTAGAGCAGTGATTGCTTATCCCTGTATCAGCAAATTATTCCCAGGTAGTGCGGAGGGGTTTGTGTGCCCTGGGCAGGAGTTGGGGTGTGAGGCCCTGGTGAACCCTCTGCCATTGGGGCTCCTGGGAGAGGGGACCCGCAGCAGGAGCCGAGGCAGGGCTGCCTAGCACTGCTGTCCCTGACAGGAGCAGCCCCTCAGGAGGCCAAGGTATGGTTATTTAAAGCACTGTTTTCACTCTGTCCTCAGCACAATGTTCCCACCAGGAGACTCAGCCAGCGCTCACCACATCTGGAAGCAAATGTTTTAGGGAGGCTGTGGGCATCTTAGAGAAGCAGAGCTGCCTCTGCCGCTCTCCCCCTGCACTACGGCCATGGGGTGTGCGGGGCACCACAGCTCTCTGAGGCCAGACCTGGCTGTGAGGGATGTCAGACATCAATAAACATCACTGTCAAAAAGGACAGGAAAAGGTTATTTATCAGAAAACAGGCCAAAAAGCAGGATTGCAGCAGCGGCGATGTGCTGCGGCCATGCTGCCAGGGCTGCATGGCCAGAGGGGTCAGAGCCACCGCTGCAGTGCCGCTCGCATCCCCACACCACTGATTACCATGGCTCAGCTCAGCAGCCCCACGATGTGCCTGTGGCCAGGCTGGTGCCACCAGCCATGACAGCAGCCCAGTATTTCTCTCACTTCCCCTGGTGCAATTAGGACTCTGTAGGAGTGACGGTCTCCTTGGGGCAAGCCAGGCTTGGAGGGGCCTGAGATTTCGGACCAAGCACAGATGCCCTGTAATGTTCCCCTGACTGCTGAGCTCCTGGGCTTGAGGAGCTGCTGTCTCTGTGCAGAGACAGGCGGCTCTTCATCTGCTGGGGCTGCAGGAAACTGTGTGCATGGGAGTTGAGAACGATGTTTTGCAAAACTAAAACAGACAAGGTTATTAATTTTCAAGATAACACCAACAAGAACACTGAGTTGCTGTGGAGTTGTTGATCATTTTCTGGTGACTGCAGTAAAGACATTTGTGTGCCGTGTTCACCTGTGGCCTCATCTACCTGCTCTGCCTCCACAGGTGATGCACAGGTGGTGCTGGAGCTGTGTGTGGGGCTGGAGCTGGTCAGAGCTGGGCTGAGCCTGGTGGGCGGTGGGGCGAGAAGCCCCAGTGCCACAGACCTGGGCTTGGGAGCAGCACCAAGGACAGGCACAGGACATCTGGAGGTACTCCTGGTGCCAGGGCTGTTCCCAGAGGAGCGCTAAGGCCTCAGGGATGCCCTCAGCACATCCCTGGCACAGCTGGGAAGTTTTGCATCCTTCAAACCTGTCCTGACGTTGCAGTTCAAGGTATAGCCCCAGTGCTGTACCCTCCCTCTCCCCATCGCCTACCTCTGATTAGAGCCCTCAGAACAAACCTGCTAATGCCTTTCCCAAGCTCTCGCCCCCACACTTTTGCCATATAAATCACTATAATTAAAGTGTTTGGAAAACGCTTTGGGAGCCCAGACAAGCATCCCCACATGCTACACACCCAGCTTGGCAAGCCCGACTTCCTGCTGCACCCACCCTGCTGCCCCGGGCGCTGCATCCCTTCCCTCCCAAAACACCCAGCAGGACAGAAGAGAGGACCATTCCCAGGCTGTGCTCGCCCCAGGCTGCAAACGTGCCTTCGGCTCAGTGCCTCGCCAAGGCAGTGCCCCGAGCAGCCTCCCAAACAGAGAGAGGCCAGAGAGATGGGACAAGACCCCTGCCAGCCCCTGGCACCGCAAACAAAGCCTGGGCAAGGCTGTCTGTGAGGGGAGACAGGTGTGCTGGAGGTGCTGGGGGAATCGCTGCTGTTCACGCCTCTCTGTCACCAGTTCAGAGAACCAGTGCTTTCTGCTGACTGCTGGAACCTGGGTGTAGAGAAACCTGGGGAGAAAGCCCCTTCCAGAGAGTATGGAGGGCAGGGCACACTCCACCTGGCACTGGCCCTTCTGCTCATCTCAGGGGAATGAGCCCACAGGCCTGTCCACAGCCCCTTTCTCACCAATGCAGAGGAGGCAGCGGAGGTGAGCCCTGGTGGAGCAGGTAGGGCTGGTGGGGCCCAGGCAGGAGGACAGGGCTGCTCTGGGGACTGGCAGAGCCTGCTGGGATGGCCTGGGCACCATGATGCAGTCCCAACTTTCCCCTCCAGCACAGCTCTGCCGGGCAGGAGCAGGTCCCATCCTGCCCTAAACCAAGGCATGAGGAACCCGAGAGGTTTTGGCCTGTCTTTTTAATTTGGATCAGAACAGTCCTTCAGGAGCTGGTGTGAGCCACCACCTGCGGAAAAAAAAGCCATTTTTCAAGCCATGGGCAGCAACATCCATGAAACATTAATTTTTAACAGTGAGCCCCTGGAGTGCAGATCAAAGCAACTGCGTGAAGAGGCAAAGGGAAGGAACAGAGCAGCAGGCGAGGAGACAGAGCTGCCTGAATGGGAGTGGCGCAGGCTTGCAGCGACTTTCAGGAGCCCTGTGGACGTGGCCAAGCAGGCACAGTGGCCCGAGCAGAGCAGCTCCTGACAGGGGATGAGCCTCTCGGGATACCGGTGTCCACACAGTGTGGCTCCTCATGTTGCCTTTCCAGAACCCACCACCAACTGGTGCCCTGGCCTCCTCCTGGCCTTCCTCCAGTGACTCCCCATGACCACTTTTGATAGTGTTCCCAAGCCCCTCATTCCCACTCTTGAGCTCCACGGTTCTCTGCCTAGACTCCTCCAGTGGGTCGCTGCCTGTTTGTCCTCCTCTCTCCCACTGTGCTCAGCTGGGACCAGCTGTACCCTGTGACAGGAATATTTGAGTCACCTGGACTTTCCTGTTCTATTCCCAACAGCCCTGCTGCTTCCTGGTGTCAGCACTGCTGGCCCTGCCACAGTAGCCCAGGTGCCAGCCTACAGCAAGGGCACCTTCCCACCCCGCACACTGGCCACTGCAGCTGTTCGAGGGTGGGGAACTGAACACCCCAGTTTCTTCCCAGGGTTCAGCTCCAGAGCGGGGTCCCTGTTCCACTCCAGCCCTGTGCTGACTGGCAGGAGCTGGTGGCTGTGCTGCAGGCAGCACCTTCTGGCAAGCAGCTGCTGTCCCAGGGGTGCCGTGCCAGGTGATTGCTCCAGCCCCTGCCCACCTGCACGAGGATAGCCATGCAGGGGCATTACTGCATCCCCTGCATTTTGACGATGTCCCTCTGCTTTCCCAGTCACCCAACAAGACCAATATCCACACACAAGGATCTGCAACTGTCCTTGAACAGTGGCCATTGTGGGGTTTCACAGGCTGACAGAGCCTGTGACCATAGCAAGGTCTGTTGTTTGCTGCAACTTATTCTTCCTCAGCAGGGAGGGTTTGGCAGCCCTGCTCTCTGTGCAGACAGCTCAGTCCTGCTCCCAGCTCCTGCTCAGCATGTATTTTTACCTTTTAATGAAAGAGACTGAACTGCCTGAAGTTGTCTCTCAACTCTTCTCTGGGGCTTGGATTGCCAAGAAATGATTGACGCATTTAATAGAGGCAGTGGGTGCAGAGGAATTTGGCAGGAGCCCAGGTTCATGATACACAAAGGATACTGCCGTTCCTGCTTAGGTTTTCTGAGCCCCTGCTGTCTCAGAACACACTGTCCTGTGGGGGGGTGCTACACTCTGGCTGAGCAGCTGTGAGCTCAGGAGCCCTGGGAACAGGGCAAGGGCTGAGCCATAGGGATGGGGAGAAGGGTTTGGGGCGGGGAGGGCTGTGTAGGGGCTGCAATGCATAGCCCTGAGTGCAGGCTGGAGAAGCCAAGCCTCTCTTGGTGCCTTTTTGGTTTTTCTACTGCTTTGAGCTGCACAGGGTTTGTCCCCACACTGGGGGTGAATGTGTACAGCAGATACTTGCCTGGTTTTGCATATACACGCTCCTGTGTGAACCTGCATGTGAAAGGGGCTTTTTCTTACATTTCCTGGAGAGAAACCCCCCTGCCGTGCATGGACTAGTTTGGGAGCAGCCCACACAGATTGCATTTAGCACACATACCTGTGCATGCATGCTCCTAAACACTCACGTGCACATGTATGAGCTCAGCTGCAGGTGTTCACCCTGCTCCCTGTCCCACACCTGAGCACTGGCATGTGCCATGTGACACCCACATGCGAGACAGGTGTCAGTCCAAACAAACCCATCACCCTGCACTAAGTAACACTTGCTACAGCCTCCCCTTCACACAGGAACACTGTGTCAGCCAACTCCAAGGTTTAGACCAGTACAGTCTGAAGGCTTTTGTCTCTGCAGCCTTCTGGGAGGTATCAGGGAGTGACCCTTGGCTGTTTCCTAAGCTCAGGAGCGGGGTTAGGCACAAAGGAACAAAGCCGCCTGTCAGTCCCTGACCACGGGGTCTGACCTCGGCCTAGCTTTGTCCCATTTGAAAGGCACTGTGAAGCCACCACTAAAATTACTAATACCTCTCCCTTGGGTGTTTTCAGAGGGGCACCCATTCCAGATATCTCTAGAGAGTGATTTCCAGGAGCAGGCTAGGTTTCTTGTGTATTCAATGTATACATTGCTCATCCCCTGGAGCTTCCCTTCTCCTGCTGATATAAAGGGCAATTTGTAGAGCTTACAAAGGCTTATTAAAATATCATTGTGAAAGGGTGACATAAGTACCTGAACAGAAAAGAATAGAAAATATTTGTCTCATTAACCAGAGACTTAAAAGTCTTGTTTCCTCTTCCTTGTGTCTTCTTCCCATAGGAGGGTAACAGTCATTTATTATCATGTGTGGAGAGAAAAGCCTCACTCCTTGGAGGATGTGCTGATTTCTGCGAAGCCTCTGCACCTGGCTTGTGCTCTGGGGCGGGCAGGCTGGGAGTGAGCATGCCTGGTGCTCAGAGGCCTGGCACATTCTTTTGAATAATGCCAAAAGAGCAGCATTATCTGAAAGCAGCACAGCCTGAGTCCCGTTTGTGTGGCCACAGCCAGTGTGGGCTGGAACACAGCACAGGCTATTAGCATGTAATGAACACAACAATTACTCTGTAAGGGGGAGAAAGGGTTAGGGCCAGGCAGAGTTTGAAGAATAAAGGCTTGTTTAAGAGAATTATTCACTGGGTCCCTGCTGTAGGTGGACGGCAGCAGATTAGAAGGAAACATTATCTCTCAGGGCAAGTTCAGAAGGACAAATGAAGCCAAACTGGCACGGGTTGAGAGCCTCAATACATTATTCTCTTTGCTTTACAAATCTGTGAGAACAAAGTGCTCAGTGTAAATGCTCACCAGGGCCTCTTTTACCCCTGTAGGACCACAAAAGTTCAGCATGAGATGAAGGGACACGTGTTGGCTATTAGTCCACTACAAAGAACATTTGAGTTTAGAATTTAGAGTCTCATAAAAACATTACTGTCTGTATCCCAGGACATTTGTTTGTTAGGGCAACATGGACTGAAAAAATGTGCCCCTCTGCACAGCTGTGCGCCTCACCAGCCTCACCAGCCCAGCCCACCTCAGGGGCTACTTCAGGCCAGCCCCCCAGCCTGGCATCACCCTGAGGACAGCCCCTGAGCCTCAGCCTCAACACCAGTCCTGTCATCTCTGCAGGTGAAGCAGGATTGTTGCCCTAAAGAACACTTGGCCTGATGTGTTTTGTTGCAGCAGGAGGTTGCACCTTGCTCAGGGGCCTCTCACCCAACACGCAGTACTGCGCAGGTACCCTGTAGCCTCCATTGACATTTCTGGCTCTGCTCTGCTCACATGCGTCTGTAGTTTATATGCCTCACCTTCCTTACCTCACCAGGTCTGATTTGAAAAAGAAGTTTATGTCCAAGTGAAAATGCCAAGGATCACAGAGTTCTTGCCTTCCTCTGTCCCAGAGGCCACAGTTTGGCTCTTGGGAACACAGAGGCATCTTTCCCCTCAGCACTTCTGTGCCATCAGGAAGCCTTCTGCCATCAGGAGCCCTCCATCCTGAGGCTATGTGGCTCAGCCTGCTCAGGACCAAAACCCAGCTGGAGCTGCTGGACTCAGCTCTCTGAGTGAAGTGCAGTGGGTGGCAGCATAGAGATGATCAGAACACAGGATCTGACAGTCCCTCCTGGACTTGCAGACTGGAATAAACAAAATTATGGACAAGCAGTCACGAGTGCGTTTATGACACTTCTGGGTTGTAAGCTGCTTGCTGCCTTCCTCTTTTAGAATGATTTTGACAAAAAACATCCATATGATTTTGATATACTTAAACTCATGGCCAGGCTTTATAAGATGCTTGGCAATCTATGGGACAGTTTTTAGAAGCATTTTGTTTTGCACTTGGATTGTCTCCCAGCTACCAAGACGATCAGCTTTGGGCTTCGTCAGTAGTGGGAGGAAGGTTCTAAGGACTTCTGCAGTAGGAGACGTGGGACTCGGCAGGGCCACCCCAGGTCTGCGGCTGCCCCGGGACACTGCCAGGAGCTGTGGGCAGGCAGCAAGCATGGCTCAGAGCAATCTCCATCTCCCCCAGATCTGTTTGTCCTCCCAGCCCTCAAAGGCAGCCGGCACACAGCATTCACTGCTTCCTCCAACTGCACAAGGAGCATGTGCTTATAAAGTCTAAAAAAAAAAAAGGTGGAATGTATTATCTATTCACAAAGTCATTGTAAATATTAAAGAGCCAACGAGGGAAAATGTCTCTGATGATGTCTTTTCAGGAGTGTGGGAGAAAAATCCATGCAAAGGCACTATTGAGGAATGGCCAAAAGGCAAGCAATGCTTTGAACTTGTTCAAAGCCATAGGGTCGGCAGTCTTCCTGGGACTGCACTGGGAAGCAGCTACCCATCTCTCCTCAGAGTCAGCTGAAAGGTCACTTCAGCAAATCCACAATTTAAATAAAAGATAGTAAGTCCCAGAGAGAGCTATTTGAAAATAAAAGGCATCAAAGGTGAGATAGATGCATCTATCTGAGTGGCAGAGGTCCTGGAGAGCTTCAGCTTAGTAACAAAGTGTCTGTGCAGTGCAGGGAGAGGACAGGTACCCCAGGTGCTTCTGAGGAGTGCACCTGCAAGCACCTGTCACAGCAGGGATGAAAAGGGAGCCTCCATTCCCCTGTCTCCATCCCCCCTCCAGCCCCCTCTGCTGCACAGAGCAGCCTGGGCCCTGGGAACCCCTCCTGCCCTGCCCCACCAGTATACCTGGACTGGAGAACCATGTCCCTGCTACCACAGCAGGTGTCATGGCCAGGAAGAAAGAAGCATCTCTGGAGAGGCCAAGACCTAGGAGAGAGTTGTGGCTTTGGAGGACTTGTCTCCTGTGCTCCTGAGATGTCCCAGGAAAGGAGAGGAGATCATTAAAAACTCTGAGGAGATACTTTGATTGGAAAGGCAAGAAAAGCAAAGCAGTCCATGGTGTTATGTAATGCAGCTCTGTTGAAACAGTGCAGGAAAGTTGCCTTGTGCCAATAAATCAGGCAGCCGTGGAGGAGCAGATGTGAATCACACCTTGCTTCATATGCCCTGCAGTGTTTTCACTTATTGTTCCAGTTTTAAAGATTAATGGCACTCAGAGATGAGTATTATCTACGCTTCCATTTCATACTCATTATCAGAAGAGCTTTTTTCAGCATAATTAGCATGGATCAAATTTTCCAAGTGGCTCGGCAGACTTGCTGCTGTTCCTTGGCTGCTAAGAATGTCTGGGACGTCCCACTGCTGCTGCTGAGTGCACTGGACCCCCAGCCCCCCACAGCACCATGTAGCCTTTAAATGTGGAGAGAGAAGGGGCACTACTGAGATGACAGCTGCTGCAACCCAGAAACAGGGGTTCCCTGACCTGGGCTGCCAAGATCCCCCATGTTCTGACACAGCTGAGGGGGGGTTGAGGGGCTGGCAGCCTCTCTGTGACTAAACAGGAGGGCAGGAGGTTCTGGCTGCAGTGGGTAAGCCAGGGGCAGGTGCTGGTGCTCACCAGCCCAGGCAGCAGCAGCCCTGAAGCCCCGGTGCTGGGGCACGAGCCGATCTCTGCTCCAGGCTGCTTTATGTTATCTGGGTACTTGTGCCTGGTGCGCAGCAGATCAGGGCATGAAGTGTTTGATACCTGGAAGAGTAATGGAGGTGGGTTACCTGCACCAGGAGCCAAGCCTGGCTGTGGGGCAGGAGGTCTGGGAGGGAGTGCAGGTGGTGTGGGAGAGCTGGAGGAAGTGGTGGCTGGGGAAGGGAAGCTTGCTGGCATCTTCCAGGGCTTATCTGGGACTGCCAGTGCATGTATGGGGCTGGTGCACACTGTCCGTGCTGTGTCCCCAGCAGGGCTGTGTGTGAAGGGCGAGCTGTGGGTGCTGTGCCCACAGGGGAAGGTGTTTGCAGTGCAGGGAGATCAGTGGGGAGCAAGTAGGCTATGGGTGCTTGTGTGGGCCCGCCAGTGGTCTGGAGAAAGCCAGGGAGCACAGTGCTGAGCTCCCTGCTACATCCAATCAATCCGTGATCATTTCTATCATGAAGATAAACTGGCCATTGTTGCCAAAAATAAATGTTAGTGTTCCAAATCCACACTTCAATAGCACCAGCTCATTAGAGATGCATATCATTTGGCTCCAGTCCCACACCTTCTAGTTCGTTATAAATATGCAGTTGCTGCTGGCTCTACCCCAATCATCTCTGCAATCAGAGCTTTTAATTAGGTTAATTAAATTGTATCAAACCTCGCAGGGACGCTGTTCACTGATGCTGATGAGGCAGCCAAAACAGACCTTAACTCCAGCTCTAATGAAGGCCTTGCTGCAGCTAATAACAATGCATAATAAATTAGTGCTTCCCTAGAAAGGTGCATCAGGGCTTGCGTTTCAGTAAATGATGATCTATATGCACTAATTCACTATTGCAGTCTTTAGGTCTGCCAAGCCAGGGACATCCTGGGAATAGGTTCTCACTAAATAATGGGCTCCTGACTGCTTGAAGCAATGCTGCTCACTTGGGTTCTCTCAAGGCATTAACGGCTTCAGGTACAGAACTGTGAGATGGCAAAGCAAATATTTGCTGCCTTCACCTTGCCCAGCCCTGAGTCCACTCTTGGTGCTTGGCATCTCCCAACAGAAGCAGCAGCAGGTATTTATTTATTTATTTGAAACCTTGGGAAATGGAATTTGGAGAGGAACATTTTGTTTGGAGAGAAATGGGTGGCTGTGTCCAAGTCTGGCAGCGTGAATAGGGATGGTACCCTGTGCCCAGGCTCTTCCTAGACATTAGCAGCCCCGTGTTGCTCCTAATCAGGTGGGAAAAGGTCCAGGTGGCCAAGGAGCTGTGGAACAGAGAGGTTTAGGGCAGCCATGCTGAGCAGCAATTAGTCATTCCTGATTTACATTCTGCTCTTTCAACTCCCTGCTGTGAAGCTGCTCAGGCTTGAGTGGAGGAACTTCACCACCCTTTTCTCCTTGGTGCCCTTGGGCAAGACACCTCAGCTGAACCTGGCTGTAGGGTCCTAGGGAACAGCAGGGCCAGAGCAGCCAGTCCTGCAGCTGGAGACACCCGCAACCCACCAGTCCACAGTCCCACTGGTGGCCCTGGGGCCCTGGAATGGCAGTTTAAATAGGGTGAGTGGTGGGATGATCCAGAGGGCTCATGGTGAGCAGACGGTAACAAGCAGGGCAGCACCTGTGAGCAGTGGGATGGGTGGGATCAAGCCTCCCTGCTCTTCTCTGTTGAAAGAATACAGCCGGGGGGGCCTCCACAGGCTCTGGGGGTCCCTCTGGCTGCCACAGCACATGGCCACTGATGGAGACCCCACAGTGGCTGTCCGGGGGGGCTCCAGAGCCTCCCCAGGCAAGTCAGCTTCTGTTGCCATGCCCCAGGGACCCCCCTGTGGTCTCCAGTCTGGTTCAGGCTTGGAAAATGCGGCCTGCAGGAAAGCAGCTGAGAAGCCTAAGGGCTGGTGATGGTTCTCCTGCTAGTAAAATATATTGTTGCAGCTGCCTAGAGATAATCCTGCAAGTGTAGTCTGCTATTAACATTTATAGACAGTCATTACCAATTGAGTTGTTCAGGACTTGAACAAGGAATTATATGAAATTATTATACAGCACAATATTATTGAATCACCTAAAACCTGAGCTGTGAATCTGTGGGGTATTTTGTATCTTTCAAGCTGCAGGCAATCTCCTTGCTAAAGAACCTGTTAGTTCAGCTTTTGATGCTGTAATTATCACAAACAAAAAATAGCTGTGGGCATTTTCTTGCTGTCCTTCCCCGTGAGAGCCCAGCTAGAGGATGGCAGATCCCACCCATGTCTCACTTTAAATCCTGTGCTGTGGCCTAGTGGGCTGGGTTTTTGATTCAGTTGTAAAGTATTGGCTCTTTCCAGACCCTTGCAGAAACATTTCAGTGCTTTAGAATGAGGATACCAAGCTAAAGGCTTTGGGAGTCAAAGAGCAAGGTCTTTGAGAAGGTGTGGAGTTTTTTGCTGGATGTCATTGGGAACTCTGAAGGGCAGCAGGTGTGAGTCAGCCCTATCTGCTAAGGTAGAAGTTCAGAGATCAGCACCCACCAAATCCTTCACACCACTGAAGGCAGGAATAGATGAAAAATGTTTGTGCACAAGAGCTGGCACCTCCTTTTAGTCTGTTATGGCCACAAGACGATTAACCACTCCACAGGCTATGGGATTTGTACCCAGGCTTTGGAGGTCAGGGTCCAGCAAGAAGCCTGCTCAATGTAACCACTACAGATGTAACAGTGCTCTGGTTTCCCTTTGTTAAGACCTTCATGGTTTCCCAGGGAAAAGTAAGTCAGAACAGGCACAACTTTTGCCACCCAGACCCCATATTGTGATCACAAGACTGTGTGTCCTGGCCAGTACCTCAGCTCCCAGCTGCCAGTGGACACCACCACCCCCAGGACAAGCAGTGTGGCCCTCAACCAGTGACTGCTCAAAGAAAACCTCGCAGCTGCCTACTGCATCCCATAATACCTCACTCCATTACTGGGAAGAGATGCCTTTCTTCCAGGGAATAGGTCACTTGTGCCCATTCCAACACTTGCTCTACAGTGGGACAGAGGTGGACAAGGCAAATGCTGGGCCTGACCAGGCTGTTGCTCTTCAATTCCTGCCACAAGATTCCTTGAGGGTCTCCCAGCAGAATCGCTGCTTTTCCTTCCCATCCTTTTCAGTAATGTTCTCGATGCCAGTAAAATAAATCGAGGACAAGGATTAAACATTTATCTATTTAAATCTCATTCCACAAGAGATCTCCCATCACGGACACCGGCCGCGGGGGACCGCGAGGTGCGCTGCGAAACCATGGAAAGGTCCCCGGAGAGCCAGGGCGGGCACGGGGGGCACGGCCCCGCTCCCGGCCCCGCTCCCGGCCCCGCCGCGCAGCGCTGCTGCTCCCTGCCGGCCGGGCCCGGCACTGCGGCTGTTCCACCGACACCAGAAAAATCTGGCTGCGCGGCTTTCGGCCCGAGCCAACCGAACCGAACCGAACCGAGCCGAGCCGTTCTCACACGCGGGGCTTTGTTTTCCCTCCCGCTCACCCGGCGGTTTACAGCCGTCACAGAATCCGCAGACTCCTGGTTCTGCAGGCCCCGTAGATACTCCCCTGAAAAATTCACCCCACGTTCATCTTCGCAGTGGCAGAACAACCTCTGAAGCTGCATTTAAGCACGTAAAAATGTCGCGTTTCATCACCAAGATGCTAGAAAAGCTCCAAAGTAGGTAGAGCCTAAGAAGAGCATCTTTTTTTTCTTACCCCCTTGCAGACCGTGTGCTTATTGCTGGCAGCGACAGGACGACGGAGAGAGATAAGAAAAGGAATGTTCACACAGAGGCTTCTCTGAACATGCCTGTGCCGCTCCAGGACACTTGGGATATGTCTGCACATCCCCAGTCCCTGGCAATGCAACCAGCCCAAGGAAAACCCAGAAGACAAACTCTTGTCCCACACTTGGCTGCTGCATTGTCTCTCCCTACAGAGAATTTTGGCACTGCCTCAATTTGAACTGAAGCAATTCTGGAGGAAAACTACACAACGGAATAGTGCAAATAGGAAAATGAGAGGGATTGGGGAATATTGGGGAAATGACTAGAGAGTAATTCACCTTTAACCTGCTTGAAAAGACAGCTGAAAAAGCAGACCTCCACTGTCACGGATTTGGACAGGTCCTGCTCAGTCCAGAGCTGACAATCCCCGAGTATCTTCCCTCTCCCTGGGCTGTGCTCAACCCACCTCCCTAGCGTCCCACTACAACCTTGACTGTTCATGGATTGCTTATGGTGCATCTTACCAGGACACTCAGGCAAATCTCATGGCTTCCCACTGAAAATATCAAGAGAACTCTGATTTATTAATCAATTAATTAGATGAAACACACTGATGGCTACCACAGGCCCACAGTAATTTGTTATAACAAAGTGCTGAGCTTCAGTCAAAAGCAGGCTGGCACCAGTCCTCCTCCAAGGGAGATGCCTCCTCCTTTCTGAGCAAAGACTGCAACAATTATTCAATGAAATGGCTAACGTTTCCGCTGAAACTTGAATTTGTAAATAGCTGGACCAGTTGTTGTTTCTTTCTTCACCTTTACTTTATGAGTTTTGTCCTGGAAAAAAAGAACAAGTACAAATATTTGCTGCCATGCAAGAAGGAGAAAAACCCCTACCCACATAAATCAGAGAGTCCCTGTTCGGGTCTGATAATAAAAGAAAAACGGTCACTTTGCACTGTTTAGGTGGGGATTATCATTTCATCTGCTCTTTTCCCCTTCAGGCTGTCAGGCACAATCTGCTTTGCTCACAAGCACCAGAGAACAGGAGTCCCATTGAGACAAGTAATTTCTGTGGTCATTTTGATTTTTAAGACCTTCTCATAACTTACAGAAATGGTCCCCTGCTTCTGACTCCTACTGACACTATTTTGGAGAAGACTTGTGAGCACCACTTCACAGCTGAGTCTTTGTCCTGGCTGACAAGGTGAGACTCAGACTAGCAGATATAATTTACTGGAATGCTTCATCTCCCTGCTTTTTCCATACTAAAAGAGGATTACTTATCTTTAGGAGTTATCTGGAGGTGTCATTATAAAACCAGAATGAAGAAACAAATACAACATATACAACACATACAATACCAGACCTAATGACCTTAACAGAACAGACTTGGAGAACCAGCACCAAATCCCTCACCAGAAGATCTTTCCGCGTCTGGATTTTCTGTGTGATGACAAACATGGCCTTCTCTCTCTCGATGCGCTGCCTCAAGAGGTCATACTGGTTCTTCCTCTGCTGGGCTAATTTCTGGAAACAAAAAAAAGCTGTTTTAAGACAGAGATGAACAAGACACTGTGGTCAAAATCCTCTGAATTTCAATGTCGAATGCAAGAGAACATTTAACTCCCTAATGAAAATCCACTTTATACAGAGGAGGGAAAACAAAAAAAAGGACAGACCAGAGACCAATTCCTGAAGTGCCCAGAGCCTGCAGAGGCCTCTCAAAATGCAACTTGTTGGGTCAAGTTTGCCTAATGAGAGTGGATAGCTTTCCCAGCACAGAAACAGTATTACTGCAGGTGTGATTTAAGTAATTAAATTAAGGAGAACAGATCCCAACATGCTTAAATATGACTCAGACATTTAGGAGAAAACTAGTCAGCCTACAACTCGTCCAACTGCTTTACTGACAAGTCAAACTGAGACAGCTGGCAGGGGGAAAGGGACCACAGGGTGTTTATTATCTGACATCTGAGTCAGAAAAAACAGGTTACAAATTTACCAGTCGGCAATTTTAAGACAACTATTTTTACCTTACACACAACCAACTCATACTCAGAGGACTGTCCAACAGATCTGAATTACCTGAGCAGAATCTACAGCCGTAAAGCCAAGTGTAGCTCCTTCTCAGACAAAAGTGCTGTGATACTAAAACATCAGAATCAAAGCTGATGGCATGAGCAATTCATGCTGAAGAATCACGAAACAATTCTGTCGCGGCGGGGTCACCACTTATGCCAGAGCTCGCAGTCTTCTGTCTCTGGACTTCTCAGAGCAGAGCTCCAGCAAGACGCAGCACGCTGCAACCAGGGGCAACTGCCTATGGCTCCCCCCAGGGCTTGATTTATAGGGCTTAAGCCCGCCCTGCAGCCACAGCTGTTTACAGGGGATCGATGAGTACTAAGGCTCGAGGCAGTCCCAATTAGTAATTGGACCCAGATGGGTCCTGGTCTTGAATGAGAGTTTGTCTAGTGCATCTCATCAGGGCTTACTACACAATTCAAATTAGGAAAGCTAGGAAGTGAGACTATACCTTAAATGGCTTTAAGAAGGAAAGCAAGGAAACAAATCTCAAGCCACTTTGAGCTCAGAACCAAACTGAAAAATACTGTAAGATCAGGAACACTGCAATAGAGACATCTGTGTTGGAATAAGCTTCTTCCTATACACCTAATTCAAGGGTGTAAGGGGTTTGGGAGAAGTGTGAGGGGAGACTTAACAGTGAATGCTGAAAAAAATTACACTTGAAACTGCAGCAGTCTAATGAAAAGATAGTCCCATAGGTGTATGTTCCTTTATAGAGGAGAAATAGTTCAGTTTTGCAGGGACACTGCCTAATCAGATCCACACCACTCTTTTCTGGCCTGTACATCACAACTTATGGTGGTCCACCCACGGTAGACTGGTATGCACTGAAAGAATACTCCGTGTTAGTCCAGGAAAAGATGTGACTGCAGGCTCCAGGCACTTGGTGATTAAGTGACATCCACTACTGCCTTGTGTCACCCACAAAAGTTTTAAGAAAACAATTCTGTTCACCTCCACAGGCATGCAATTAATCCTTTTCAGTGCTTGTCATATGAAAGATGTAAAACATGAAGAACTGTGTAAGACAAACAGCAGCAGTACCTTTAGGTGGGCAGGATCAGTAGGTCCCTTCACTGTCTCTCTCTGCAGCGTTGCAATGGTTGGTCGGTTGTACACTCTATCTACAAGCTCAGGAACGGTGTCCAGGCGAGTGGCAATATCAAACTCCTGAACTATACATAAAAAAAATTAGAAATAAACTCCCATGGAGTCCTTTGATAAGCAAACTTTCCAAATATGTTGCTATAGTCAGCAACAGGAGCCCCAGCAACACAGCTCCTGCAAAAGTGATGTCTCAGCTAGTAACCAAAAGGGATTTCTAGAGCTCCTGAATTGTTATTCCTGGAAAAAAAAGTGTCTTTTTTTTATGGCAGTCCAGATTAACACGGGACAGAACGAGTTCTGTCACCCAGTTCAAGCCTCACCTTCCCGCTCCGTGTCCACGAAGAAGAGATGCCGGCCCGGGCCGCTCCCCGCCGCGTCCAGCAGGTGGAGCTCTGCCTTCAAGCGCTCGATTTTCTGCGGAAAGTCCAAGTTTGGCCAAATTCGGAGCGAGTAAAATCAAGTCTCTCCCGAGGGCATTTCTGTCTGTTCCTCGAGGTTACATATAGCTCTTCTGATAATGAGTATGAAACTCCCTCCATTTTTCATCTCTGAAAACACATCTAGTCTATATTTATGACATGTCTTCACAACCTTTCCAGACAGAGGGTCACAGTGATTCCTGCTGTTACCCAGACAAAGTGCACACATCCACCTGCAAAACTGAGTTCTCTGTATGGCAAATGGAATGATTGCCATGGAACCACCAGCAAAAGCAAGAAGGAAAGTTTAAAGCTAGCTTTGATTTTTTATCTGCAGTGATGATTCTGCTTTGTGAATCAACATCAGAGCATACAACATCTTCAGAAGAAGATCGTACTTCCATGGGTTGCATGCCCACCATATTCCAATAACCCACTTCAGATTATTCTCTTCAACTCGGAGACCTTCTCATACTCTGGAATTCCCTGACAGGAGAGTGTAGCCAGGTGGCAGTTAGTCACTTCTCTCAAGTAACAAGTGTTTTCCCCTGTACTCGGCACTGGTTAGGCCACACCTTGAGTGCTGTGTCCAGTTCTGGGCCCCCCAATTTAGGAAGGACGTTGAGATGCTCAAATGTGTCCAGAAAAGGGCAACAAAGCTGGTGAAGAATCTGGAACACAAACCCTATGGAGAATGACTGAGGGAGCTGGGGTTGTTTAGCCTGGAAAGAAGGAGGCTCAGCGGGGACCTGATCACTCTCTACACCTCCTTGAAAGGAAGTTGTAGCCAGGTGGGGGTCGGGCTCTTCTCCCAGGCAACCACTGGCAGGCCAAGAGGACACAGTCTTAAGCTGCGCCAGGGGAAGTTTAGGCTGGACATTGGGAAAAAATTCTCTGGGCACTGGAATGAGCTGCCAAGGGAGGTGGGGGAGTCACCGTCCCTGGAGGTGTTTAGAAAAACACTGGATGTGATGCTCAGTGCCATGGTCAGGTTGACAAGGTGGTGTTAGATCATAGGTTGAACTTGATGATCTCAAAGGTCTTTTCCAACCTAGTTAATTCTGTGATTCTGTGACAGAACAAGAGGAAACAGCCTCAAGCTATGCTGGGGGAGGTTCAGGTTCAGTATTAAGAAAAATTTCTTCCCTGAAAGGGTAGTCAAGCGTTGGAACAGGCTGCCCAGAGAAATGGTGGAATCACCATCCCTGGAAGCGTTCAAAAGGCGCATGGCTGTGGCACCTGAGAACACACAGGGTAGTGGTGACCATGGTGGTAGCTGGGTGAACAGCTGGACTTCATAATCTGAGAGTGCTCTTCCAACCTTAGTGATTTCATGATTTCTCTATAACAAGCTAAGCAGAAATACATGGTTAATGTCTTGAAATTTACTTAAAAATCACTGCGTTTTATAACAATGCAGAGTGTAATTTCTGATAATCATCACAACTTTAGGCTCTATATCCAGCACTCCACTGACACTTCCATTGTCCTTTCCAGCATCGTACAAATCAGATTTCACTGAATGAACACAATAGCCAGCAGCAACACTAAGAACACAGTAAAATAACAATTCTGAGCAAACTAGAAAACACTAAAAATGTGAGTTATTACCTTGGCTTCTGCAACTCTTTTCATTTCTACATATTTAATATCCTGTGTCCTCATCAATTTCACCTGCTCCTGGGTCACTTCATCCTTTGGCTGCTTTATTACATGGACTCCATCCTATAACCAGATGAACACAGCATTTATAGACAGCCCATCCCACCTGGAGACCACTGTGGGGCCTGCTAACAGCAGAAGAAATTTGTTCCTTGCCCCTCATTTTCTTCAAAGCCTTCTACAGGCACCAAAACAATTTTTCTCATTTACCTAAAAATCCATAAATTTAAATAAAAACAAGGTAGGGAAAAAAAAATGCTACTTAGAGCATCAAAGTGTAATCGTGCTTGAAGGCAACGGAGGTTCTCACCTTGACCTCTGCACGTATCATTTTAAAGTAGAACTCATCGGGGTTCTTGTCCAGAGCTTTCTTCTGCAGCGCCCTGAGAGCATTCTGCTTCTTGTGGTAGTCACTGGGGAGGATAAAACCAACAATCACGAGTTGTTCAGCGGCTTCTCCGTGCTCACCCTCGCTGAGGTGCCGAATCCTTCCCAAGGAAGGGAAGGACTTCCCATGCTCAGCGCTCCAAGACAGCCCAGGGAAACCCTCTGGACGCGGGGAGACCCACCCAGCGCTGCCCGACCCTCGCGGCCGCACTCACTGGGCGCGGAGCCGGTAGTCCTTCTTCTTCTCCAGCAAGCCCAGCTTCGTCCGGGCGGCGGGCTACGGGAGAGACGGGGCGAGTGAGGGGGAGACAGTGCGGGGAGGAAGCGCGGAGGGCCCCGCGAGGGGCCGGGCCCGGGCCGGGCCGGCGCACTGACCTGGGCCCGCTCGCGGTGCGGACGCTGCCGCGCCTTGGCGGCTTTCCTGAAGGCGGCCGACATGGCTGCGGTGGCTGCTGCGGTGGCTGCTCCGGTGGCTGCTCCGGTGGCTGCGGGGGCGGCT
>VZTH01013869.1:281457-324538 GCA_013397815.1 Aleadryas rufinucha
GGCTGAAGGGAAGGCACCGTGTACCCGGTGCCGTGTGGGGTCGGGGCATCCACCGGGACCCTACCGGGGTCGCGGCGGCGTTACTGGGACGTCGCTTGCCGGAGCGCTCTGCTCCGGCAGCACGGCGCACACCGCTTTTCAAAAGGAGAAAACCACAATCTTTGGGCCGTGCCCCTTTCCCAGACTGAAGTTGAGAGCTTGAGCAGTGTTTTATGAAGAGAGTACTGAGACTTTACCCAACCAACAGACCCGGGAGTAAACTATAACCAAATGCTCAAATGTAGAACAGGAAAATTTTCAGCACATCCGGAGTGATTGCTTTTTTTCCAGAGAATCCCAGGGTAGCTATGGGAAAAGGCTCTAAGCCTTGCTTTGTGTGTGTGTGTTAGACAAAGGCTCGGAAGTCACAGTTCGGATCTCACATTGGAAAATAGCTCAAGATCTTTGCAATTTTTTTTTTCCTTAACACAGTTATGTTTCAGATTTTGTTTTCTTACAGGTAACTTTTTACTGTTTTCTTTATCCGTTTCCAGTTCTGTACCTGTGGTTACGTTAACCACTGACACTTTCAGGAGAGCTCATGGAGATGTTGGATACACTTTCCAGTTAGCCTGGGTGAAGCATGGTGGTAGGAATTTCTCTCCACAGACTTGCAACACAAACGGATGGCGTGTGCCGGGGTTATGTCTTTTCACAGGGCAGTATTTGATATTGAGGTCTCTTTACTTAAATCCAAACTTGCTGTGTTCAGTGTTTGCCAGTTTTGAAAACAAAAAAGGAATCTTTCCAGAGTAGAAAACCTATTCCTAGGAGCAGAGGGAAGGGCGAAGCTCTGGTGGATGCGGCATCCTGGTGGCAGCACGGGCCTCTTGGAGAGAGTGTAGGGACATTCTTTTTACTTTTCTGACTCTTCTACCAAGCATTAGAAATCTGTGGCTTCCCTAGCTGCCCAGGTGTTGAAACTGCCTTATTTCCCTAATTTGCTTTGCCAATATGCGATTTAACTTCATGATAGGCAAGACAGCAGGAAAGAGGAAGTCTGACATTTCTCCTGTCTTATTTTTGTGCCATCCTCTTTCCTTTTCCTAACATGGAGACTGTATTGTTCCCTTGCTTTTCTTGCTGACCACTTCCTTTGAGGCATAGAATTGTCAGCAGGAGTTTCATTCTTACCCAGCTTGGTCTGTAATTTCGTACACTTTTAAAAATGGTGGCATAGCACAGGAGACAAAAATATAGGTGATATGGTTAGTTGTGGGCACTAATTGTAGCAGATGCTCTACAGCAAAAGGTATGTTTTGGAATATGAACTCCATAAACCTGTGCATGGGGAGTGGTGGGACACACGGAAGGCAGGGCAGTGTGTAGAAACAGCCAGAATTCCCTAGCAGGAGGCCCTGTGAACTGTTCCATGATCTCAGTTTCTGGAGCATCCCTGTCTCTGTTGGATTTTTTGAGATGCCTCTTGGGGTAAAATCTGCCCTTTTCCCCTGCCTGCAGAACATCATCTGAAGAGCTGAGCAGTGAGTAGAGTGCTGAAGGTCACTGTGGTTCCCCAGTCTGGGAGGACAGTAGGTCACTGCTGCTCCTGCAGCACGTCTGCCCTCGGCTCAGCTCCTGGTTTGTGCTGTCCTTCTGGAGCAGGTGTTGGAACAGCTATGCTGTCCGAGAGCACAGCTGGCAGCAGCATAGCTCAGCTTTCCCAGGTCATCATGGGGAGGAAAAGCAGGAGTCTCTTTCCTGGCTGGTGTCATCATGATGTCCCTGATGACACGTGGTTTTTTGTGTGTAGTGTGCCTTGTATGACTGTAGGCAGTATTCACTGGTTTTCAATTGATTTCTGAGGGGTATGAGTTCAGCCATGTTCTTTTCTGGTTTTGGACATAGCAGCTTCGAGACTGAGGTGAACCCTTAATTGATGGAGCCAGAAGAAACTTCCCTGCAGGCAGGTTATCAAAATTCCCAGTGCACAAACTTTGGAAGCACTGGGTTCTGTTCCCAGCCAGGACTTGCTTGCTCTATTGCTTGCCTGATGAGGTAAGGTGCTTTCTGCTGTGTTCCTAATTGCGGCTGAGTTGGTGCTGTTACACAGCTGGCTGGTGTTTGAAATGCCAGCAGAAAGATGGAAAAAATTTACTACTCTCAATGCTCAAAGTGTTACCAATGCCCTCTCCCTTTAAAAAGGACTTTTATGGTAATTGCAGCACTGATGCACAAGATTTTCTTGGTGGTCCACCAGGATACTCATTGATGTCTGCAGGATTTTTGCTGCCTGTAGTTTGCATGAGGCTGTGCTTGAAGAGCCACAGTTGCAGCAGTAACCTCAGGAGAGGTTACAGGAGTAAAACCTTGTCGCTCTGCTTCACCTTTTGTGTGATAAAGAGAGTTCCCAGAAAACTGGGGTGTGGCTGCTCTGATTAAAAATCAAACCTCTTACCTGGACAAACAACTCCATAATTCCTTTTAATTGCTCAAGTAAGAAATAATTTCTCCTCTGGTGTTCAGTGTTCAATATCCCTGGTTGACATGGGCTGTTCTTGGATTACCTGTGCCCACCACAGTGCCCGGGTGCTCTGGCAGGAAGGTGCTGCCAGTGATGTTTGCAGTTTTGCTCAGAGTGCAAGTGGCTACGCCTCATTCTTTAGGGGACTTTGACTGCTTCTGCTGAAATAGGTGCAATTTCTCTGGCCAGACTGGACAAATTCAGAGAGAACTTTATAGTGTTTTGCCTTGGTGATGTCATCAAAATCAGTTTAAGCATTTTGCTCAGGTGGGGTTTTTTTCAAAAGGAGGGGGATAGCTATAATCCTAGATACCAGCTGTATCTAGGAAAGGGAGAAGACCAGTTGTTAGGGGGCAGAGAAGCTTTACCAGTAGTATTTAATCTTCAGATTACTACTACCAAGAGCTTTAGGGTCACTTTTAAAGTGAATGTGAGGGCTGGGAGGTTGCGGGCAGAAGGGCCAAACTGCACGGGCTGTGTTAGTTTCGTGGCTGCTCTCTGGGAAGCTGCTGCCATAGGCACTGTCCTGCAGCCACTCGCCAGCGAGGAGGGGGCATTTCCCACAAAGGCTGGGGTGTGTTTACTGGACTCTGTCTGCTCTGAAGTGGGGAAAGGAAAATGCTTCATTCTGTGGAGATGTAGTTGCTGAGAAAAGTCCTTGGTCTTTGTTTCTTCTCTTCCTTCCGTTTTGCTCTGGTTTTACCAGGTGTAAAATACAATTGTCATCAGTTTACATGGAGGGGGAGTGTCAGTTTTCCTGCTGAAGAAAATATCAAGGGTCTGATTGTGAAAGGAAAGGGGAAATTGAAGAATATCACATGGCTTCCACCTTTCTGTATTTCACCCCAGCAGAACTGCCTCTGCTGAGTGACCACTTTGTGTCTGTTGATACTTGCTAAATGGAGAACGATTTTAACAAATGATTCTGCCCTTACTCACAGGGGCCTATCGAGAGGATAATATTACTCTAGGAGGAATCAGAAGGACATGTCCATTAGGGCTAAATTAATAGTTAATCTAGAGTTATTAAAAATGTCTTAACACAGAATCCAAAGAGCAATGGAATAAAAATCCTGAAATTCATGTCCTTGTTCTTAGTGTAGTCTCACTTTGACTTGATTTGGCCTGTGGTCATCTGATTGTTAATACATTTCATTTTTTATTTGCCTCTGAATATGTAACTGTAGATCATCCCACACTTGCAAACTGCAGAGTTCTTTTATGTGAACTTCTCAAATACAAAAAAAAAAATTATTAAATCAGCAGCATAGATAGATATTAATTCTGGACCCTTCTGGTTGGTATAATGGCTGGAACAACAGTTTGTTGATGTTTATGGCCAATCTGCCCAGTGCCAGTTCTGCTCAGGAATATAAATTATCTTCCAGCACCAACGTGGTGCTGATGCCAAGGACATGATCTTGACTGCTTCCTAACTTAGCTTTGAACATCTGAGCTGTGAAGAATGAGGAATGTGCTACATCTAACCTGGAGCTGTTGGCAGCCACCAATGTCATTAATCCAATGAGTGGAGAAGCCAGCGCAGGTGACTGGACAGCTGGAGCTGTTTTCTCTACAGAGGAGGGGCAAAGAGACCTCTGAATAGCTCAAGGAAATGCTTGGTGTTGTTGGAACAGTCAGAGATCTGCTTCCCTAGTGCTTCCTTCAGCACATGTTACACTTGACCCTGCCAGAGCTACACACCAATAGGAGTCAAGTCATTGTCCCCAGTGGCAGATTAAACTGCTTGGCCATTGTTGAGAGACCAAGATTTTCCTCTCTTACCCTGTTTAAATGACTGCTTGGATGTGCAGCCAAAGTAAATATGAGCTAATAAAAACTAGAGATAACACATGCAGACTAGTTATGGACTAACTGTAGCACAAAGATGCACAAGTTTTGCTGGCAGCTTTTCTGCTTAAGTTTTGAAGCTCAGTTACCTGAAAAAGAGTTGGTATGGATCAAGTATAACTTCCTTTCTATTGCAGTAGGGGACTGTATGTGTATTTATGTGTATCTTCAGAATAAGAAAGGCATCTGTTAGGCTGCTGAGGATCTAGTGCCTGCCTTGCAAGGTATAGTGCACCAGCCCCAGGTGAGCACTTCCTCACCTGAAAGCTGGAAGTGCCGTGGCAGTCCATGCAGCTTCGGAATACTCTTCTGTATTTCCCCACAGTCACTTTCTTTGTTGGCAATAAATTCAACTGACTTTTTCAGTGATTCAGCACACAGTGAGGGCCACTGCCCTAAGATAACACTGAGATCCGTAGTCTGCTAGAAGTTGGAAGGATAGGAGATACCTATTTGGCTCTTGGAAGTGCCCCAGCTTAGAGTGAAGGGAAGAATGAGATTGAGAATCACTGTGGAGTGACAGGGATGGGATTGCCCTTGTATTCCTGTGATGCAGTGCTGTTGGGCACCTGAGTTACAGATGGTGCTGCAGTGAAGAGCTGGAGAGGTCTATAATTGTCTGGGAATAAAGCTGGTTTAAGTGCCTATATGTTACCAGCACACATACTCACTGTGTGTCTGGACCTACTGAAGTCCTTCTACAGTGGCTTTCTTTTCTTTTCCCTTCCTGAGGCATTTGGCTCTGGAGGAACAGTGTGGTCCTGCACCCTGTCTTTCAGCCCCTTCTGCAGTGGGATGGTCTGTGGTGACCAGAAGGTTAGAGAGAGCTGAGGGCTGAGAGTGTGATATGGCATTAAAGGACTAATGGCTGCTGAGCAATAATTACCATAAATTATTCAGACTAAGTCCAGATCTAGGAACAGTTTTACCTCTTTCATTCCAAGCCAGGCATGGCTCATGCTGACAGCACACCTGGAAATGAGGTAACTGAGTAATCTGCCCGCATTGTTCAGATCTGCTGGGACTTGGGCACAGACGTAGTACGTGTTTTCCCTGCTCCTGGGCAACCTTTGTTCTCCTGCAGCCAGGAAGTCTCACTGATGGGATAAGACAGTGTGCTTCTGTTCCTTTCTTGAGAAGGACGCTGTTAATCCACCTGTGGTATGACTTCCCTGAAAAATTCCCTTTCCAGATGCAAAGATCTCACTGTTACTGCAGTATGAGATGGAAACACTTCCAGTGCTGCCTGAACATGTTATTTAGGTCAGTTGCAAGGAAGATGGCAACGTGAATCAGAGGAGTTGGAAGAGAAAGAAAGTCATTAGACAGCACCTCAACAGCCCCGGCCAATGCGGGGATTTTCTCTGCCGATGCGGAAGCCCGGCTGGAGCACGCGTTCGTTGTCTTGTGCTTTTGGTACAGTCCTGTGGCTGGGAGCTGGACTGGCAATGAACAAGTGGGCTGCAAAGACAGACCTTGCCTTTGCCACTATGTACCAGCACCTAGATCCTGGTGGGTGTATGAACTAATCTCTGAAACAGAGAGAACAAGGCTGGAGGGCTGTCAGTGACGGTGGGAAACCCCTGAAAATATCCCGTTGGGCAGGGCTCTGCCAGACGCTCCGTTTCCCTTCCCAAAGGAAGTAGCCTGAATTTACCCAGTGCTCTGTAGAGACCTGTAGGCTAAACCAAATTATTTTTACACAGTAGAAAACATTGAGACCAACTTTAACCAATGAAGCAATTTGCCAGCTTTTGGCCTCAAGGTCTCTAGTCCCTCAGAGCTTTCCAGCGTAATGGATACACTGGAAAGCTCTGAGGGAGAGCTTCCCAGAAAGATTCTCTTGGATATGTGCTGTTGGCAATACTCTGGCTCATTACTAGCTGTTTTATTTTTCCAAGAGCCAGCTCTCCTTAGCTTCGTTCTCACAGTATTGTTTTCTTTCTAGAAGAAGCTTTTGCTGGCTCTTCTAAACTATCACATGGGAATTGCTTACTAGCTTAGATTTTTTTTGTTTGTTTTGACCCAAAGCTGTGCTTTGCTCCCCTCTGTAACACTGCCAACATAATTTCCAGTCTCTTTTAAGCATATGTTTTGCAATAATATCTAAAGTCGGCTCCAAGTAACTGCCTTACAGAGAGATTAGTATCTTCTAATGAAGGAATTGAGAAGCAAATAGTGAGGACAAAAGCAATATCTTGAGAGCCTGTAAGGCTATCCTGACCTTTCCCAAAGGCCTCAGCCTGGCCCTCAGTGTTTAGAAGATGGCAGAAATCAGGGTGGACTTTGATTTGCAGAGGCCTCTGCCTCGCCGCTGTGCTTGCGGGAAATGTGCTCAGCACATTGTGGCCATCTGGGCTTGACTGTACTATTCTGATAATCCCTAGGGAGCCTTCTCCAGGAAAGCTCATCCCTGATGGAAGTCCTCTTTGGCTGACCTTGTAGAAAGCTAGTATTAGCAGTGTGGATTTTTGAGATTTGACAGCAGCATTCCTTATAAGAAGAAAATGGGCTTGGGAAATGCTTTGTCCTGGCTGGGAAGGAAGGTGCCCCTCACCAGGTATCCACCTGGGCACACAGCTGGAATTGCACAAGAGAGTGAGGAGGTTAGTGTTAACGTTCTAAACTTCAGGAGGAAGTGTTACAGGAATGCAAAGGCCATCAGAAAACCAACTGGAAAATTGCCTTGCTTTAGATGGGAGAACCAGATGTGGGGGGGTTGAACCTGGAGCCGAGAGTCTCAAAATTGCAAGGGAGCTGAGAAACTGGCCACTCACAGGGAGGCAAGAGTCAGATGAGGGGGTCCTGACAGGAGCTGGAATCTTCATCTGGATCTAAATGAAGGTCTGCTTTTCGGAAGAACTGAGCTGGCTTTGCCTGAAGTCAAAAGAATGATTGGGTGCTCAGCATCCCTGGAACTGAGAAGTCAAAATATAGGCTGCCAAATTCAAGAAACAAGGCAAGAACAAAACCAAACCCTCTCCCAGGTTGTGTTCTGAGGCTGTAACTTCTCTGCGTCAGATATTTAGCATTTCAGGTGTGGGAGGGTGTGTCGCAGCTTGAGTGGATAGTCCCACGGGCTGTGCTGTCCCCAGGGAGCAGGATGTCTGCATTGCACTGTGCATCTCGCGGTGTGTGTCCGCAGACTCATGTTCGCTTCTAAATCACACACTCTGTGCTCGCGACCCACTCACGATGGGCTGTTGGACCTGTGGCACCCATTTGTGTTCTGCTCCCTCCTGCCTGTCCCTGGCCATCCGTAGTGGCAAGTCTCAACCCTTTTCTTGGCCTTTTGACTCCTCAGCTGTGCAGTGTGTGGAGTTTGCTCCAGGCTGCTTGTGAATCAAACTCCCAGGAGAGTTTGTGTGATGGTACCACAGAGGCTCCTCTCCATGTCTGTCCCGTTGCAGTTTGTCCCTGTGCTGCCCGGGCAAAAGGGATTCTCCTGCCTCTCGCGCCGTGCCGGCTCTGCTGGCCAGCCGTCATCAGCCACACTCTTGAGAAATCTTAGTGGAGATGTCGACCTGGCAGATGGAGGCTGTTACCTCATTCCACAAAAATGCTTTGTTATTGAGAAAATGGAAACTGTCTGAGGTTTGGGAGCTGAACAGAATCATTGGTGTCTGTTTTAACCGCAGTTTGGTGGTGACTGCTCAAAAGTTCCCCTCTCTGAGCATTCCCTTTTCCTACACCCATAATCTTCAAGCCATTGGAGAGCTGCGATGACTTAACTCGTTAGCTGAATGAATGTTGAATGCTGTTGCATGCTCTGCAGAAACTTCACTAAAACTTCAGCATCTTGCAGCAAAACAAAAATGATGAGCCAAGAAATAACCCTTTGCAAACTGTTGGCCAGAGAAGTGATCCCTGTGGATACTAAGCCAAATTCAACCCTTTTTACAGTTTCAGCTGTGCCTCTTGTTTACTTGACTTTGAAAAGCTTTATGAAGATAATGCAGGAACTTCTTGGAGAGAAAAGACATGCTTGGAGACTTAGGTCTTGTAATTCTTAAACACAGGTGTCTGAACCCCAGTCCTGAAGAGAAATTTCTTTTCATCAATTTTTAAAAGCAGATTTCAGCATTGTAGATTTGAGAGCATAGGAGAAAGACTAAAAATAGGGATGGAAGTATTTGCAAGCTGGTTTTCATATTGCTGTGAATAACGACTTGAATTAGTCCAGAAGAGCATTAACCTAAACACAGGCCTTGTTTTACTTAACAGATATTTGTGAAACTGGCATCTGATACCTCTTTTTGAGAACCTTCCATAAGCATTAATCACCAGCATCCTAAGAGAACCAAGAGCAGCAGCTTTTTGGAAATAAAATAAACACTTTATTTATGTATTTTTAAACTAATTAATCTTGGCAGGCCAAATGAATGTCTTCCAGCTGCTATAGATGGTTTTCACATGACTAAATATTTTGGCGTGTAGAAAAATCTAGAACAGTGGAACCACAAGATATTACATATTTAATTATTACCCTGGAATGTAAACATGACCTTGATATTTTAAATTTGTTTGCCCGAATTTCAAGTATTCTCTTAGAAATCCATTAAATAATACAGTTCTGATCTTGTTATCTCTGAAGCGGAATGACTACTCAGCATCTTCTCCAAATTCATTTAAATATCAGAGTGGGTTTTAGTAACAGGAATTTGCTTAACTGAAGAAATAATCCCAGCTGCCTGAGGCAGAACCCAGGATCAAGGTTTGAGATGTAATATAGTTCTGTTCTAGATCCCTGCTTTCAGGTTTACAGTGTAACCATTAAAATCCTTTCTAGGCTCAGCTCTGCCTCCTAATCTTAATGAGGTTTTTTAATATAAAATACAAATTGTAAAAACAATCAGCAGTTGATTTTCAGCCTGTATCTTACCCATTTAGAACTAATTCTGGCCATGTGTTGTTCCTGTAGCTGTAAAGCAACCTTATTTCTTGAATGATCCAAGCCCACAAGATTTCCCTCATGTGAATGTTGTCAGAGGTAATTTCTGTTGTGGTTCAGGTCTGTGTGGCTGCAGATCATACACAACCAGAGTGTACACTCAGACTTCTTGTAAAAAATGCATTTTTGTAGGTCTTCTAATGACACAAAATAAAGGGAATCATATAAAATATGTATCTGAAAGGCCTAACCTTCAGCAGAGACAAAAAGACAAAAATTCCTTTCTGAGGTCCATATCTGATGGCAATGTTCCTGGATATTGCTCAGGATGGGAAGACAACAAAAAAAGAATAGCAACAAAAAACATGAGTCCTAAGCTGTCCGTGAGTGCAAGGACTGCTTTTGTCAGCATCATGAGCCCCAGTAGCAGCCTAAACTCCTGACTTTTGCCAGGCTTTTGACCTCACCTTGGAATTCCACTACCCTCATTTAAAGAAAGCATGACTTTTTCCTTTTCTAAAAACTAACCCATTTTGAACTGGTACATAACTCCCTGGTGCTGTCCTATTCCAGTTCTGCCTGCCAGCTCAGCCTGCTCACTGCTGAACCCCCAAGTTTAAATAGCAGGAGCAGCTAGCAGAGGCATGGTGTTGGTTGAGAGATCCAGAGTCTGGATTAGCTGTGCTTTGTAACAGTACAGCACTGTCTGTCTGTTGCAGGATTGGAAGGGACCTTAAAGACCATGTCCCTCTCTTCCTTCTCCTCCTCCCTTTTCTCTGACTTCTCACAGAAGAAAGGTTGTGCAATCTATAGATGCAGGTCTGTAACACGTGTTAGTGGTTGTCACAGTTTCCACTGACAGGGATATGCGCTGCATCTGGGAAGGAGAAGAAAGATGGAACTTGGATCTTGGTTCCATTTTTAGTTCTCGCCTTGTGCCAGAACTCTCTGAGGTGCAAATCTCAGGAGGGAGATAACATTACTCCCTGACCTGCAGGTTTTACAAGGGTAAATAATGTTTTTGCTGCTGACAGCTGTTAGGAAATTGAGAAAGCCACAATCCAATGAGAGGTGTGGGATGTCAGCTCTGTAGAAACTGAGGACTTTTGCATTAATGATCTTGCACTGGATCATCACATATGTTTGTGTTACTGGCAGTAGAGAGTCAGGGAGCTAAACTGCTTCCCAGGTAAATCTTTAGTTTGTGTCCTTAAATTTGGATTATTTATTCTCATCTGCCTCCTTCCTTGGCACATGGACATTTTCAAAAAGAAAAGTCATCATTAAATCTAAGAGCAGTGGCTCCTTTTAACTCAGTGAACAGTTCACATCAAGAAAATTGCTGTGTACCTAATTCAGAACATTCTGGAATACATAGACTATAGTGGTACTCACCAAGAGTCATTAAAAACAAAAAGTGGACAGTTTGTTACATGTACCTCAGCCAAGAGAAGTTTTATTTCTACTATTTCTCAACCATATGCAAACACCATATAACTCACAGAAAGATTAAATCTGGCCCAATGTGCATGTGTAGAAGTCTTGGATATGTTGCTTTTGGAGAGCCCAGACCTGAGTGTGGGAAATCATAACTGCGTGTAAGGTTGGTGAAGGTGCACAGATTGTGTTGTGCTTCATGCTGTGTGAAACAGCAACAACTACAGGATGATTAAATAATGCTTTCAGGTCCTTGATAGCTTTGAGTTTTAATTTTAGAAGAAGATGTAGAGCAGAACTTTAAATAAGAATGGAAGAGGGCAATGCAGAGACCTTGAATAACGGGGCCCTGAGTAGATCACACTGTTTGAGCCACACTGATCCTTTCAAGTGACAATCCAGAGTTCTGCTGCTCACCTTGTTAGCACCTGACTTGGTAAGTCAGGCTAATAATGATGTTCATGAGTTTTTCACTTTATGTTAGGAATTTTTCTTATTCTCTTTTGGTTTTTTTCTGTCATCATGACATTGAGCAACAGAACGGCTTTGGAAGTGAAATATGTCTACACGAAACTGGAATTATGTCTCTTGTGAAAATTTAGAGTAACTTTTATTGCAAGTGTCCGATTTCTAGTCACAAGTAATGACATTTAAACCCCTGTAGGAAATACAATCCCTGTGCTGATGTCACCCTTGGTTTATGATGTGACTGCTTTTGTTCCTGGTCAAGCACTTGAGTGTTTGCTAGTGAAGTAATGATTTACTTGTGAGTCTCTGGCTGGTGGCACCTGCTGTAGCTGACCGTGAGGTGGGGGGCTAGAGGAGCACCCTGGCACATCTGGGTTCACGCTGCTCCATCGCTTTCAGCAATGCAAGGTAACAGAATTGGGCTGAGCTTTTGTTTCCGGGGTTTGCCAGTTCGGGACAAATAGCATGTAAATGGAGCACTTTTGTTCTGATCAGTTCGAGAACAGAGGGAGAGTTGTTGGCATTGGTGGTGTCTCGTTGCAGTGAAGCTCCTGATCCTCGGGCTGCCTGAGCATGTGAACAGCTCTGGGAACTTTTTCCCGCTAGTCAGAGTGCAGGTTGCTGCTGCTTCCGTCAGCGTGAATGAGTGTGGAGCACCTTCCCTGCAGCAAAGAAACGAGGCATTGCTTCACATCTGTTGCTTCAAGTGCTGAGACAGCAGCTCTTCTTGGTCTTTAGCTGAAAGTTGCCGAGAGAGGAGCCTCTGTTAGTGAAAATTCTGGTCTTTCTGATCCTTTTTAACCTGTGAGAGATGTGTTTAATTTAGGTTTCCTTGTAAATCTCAGATTGGAATGAGAGACTGAGGTTCTGTAAAGGAACCACAGACCTGGATCAGGGACTCTTGATATTGTTACTTCTTTTCTCATGTGGGATTTTTTTCTGTAAAGGAACAGCTTTTCCTCTCTTTCTGAGTTTTTAGGTGCAGTCAGTCCATGTGTTTACTGAGCTGCCTGCCAGCAGCAGCTCCAGTTCTGAGATAGACATGTCCAGTGGGCAGGGGCATGGGGTTGGAAGCTCCATGTGTAGCTCTGTGATATAAAGGCATTCATACATTTTGTGAACATTTGTGTCCCTTAAAATAGCTGTTTCCACATAGTCTTTTGGATGTGGCACAGTTTTCCCTTTCATGGGTGCCACCAAAGACTATCTCTGCGCAGCAGAAACAGGAGCGCATCTTGCATCTTGCGAATTTCTTTTTAGTACTTGCAAGGAGTTATTTTGTAGGGAATTTATGTGAAATGTGTGACAGTTGCAACTGATGGCTTCTATTATTTAAATTTTGCAATACTAATGAGTAATTTTTAAAGGTGTCAGTGAGAATGGTTTGAAGATAACCAGCTCTGTATCGTGAAAGTTAAGACACCTGCTGACCAGATCACCTGGCAGAGAAGTCTTCAGCCAAGAAGGGAACTTGTTTCACTTCTACACTGGCAAGGCAGTGGCTAGAAGATGTTCTCTTCCCCTCTCAGCGATCCCATCTGTCCCCGTTCTGCACTTTCCTCGGCTGTGCTGCCCTTGAGAGCACTGCCTTGTTTCGGGAGGGTTGCAGCTGGCACACACAGCATCTCCCGGGCAACAAATGATCCTAGTTTTTGTTTCGGAGAACTGTCAAGCCGTTCCCGGGGTGGTAACATGAGACAATTTGTCTTTGCCAGGATTCAGTCCTCCCCCAGATTTAGAAGCTGCTCGCATGCTTCGTGCTGCAGGGCTGGCATTGCCTTTGCTTGCAAGGGACACCAGCAGCTGTAAAAAGCGCTTTATAGGGAGACTGTCTGTATTCCTTGGGGAAAGAGCCAGCGCAGGTGGAGAGGCCCTCAGTGATCGGACTGTGGGAGAGAGGGTGTGCACAAGTGTCCTTGCAGCGTCTCCTGTCACCTTCCTGGCTTTCTCTTCCCTCTGCAGATTTCAGAGAGCCTCAAAAGGCACAAAACTGCCAGGGCTCAGATGCACATTACCTCTGTCCATCAATAGATCTGCTTATATGCAAGAAATCAACTGCAAATACTTGTGTTTGGGAGACAAAGAATCAAATCGGAAGAGGCAGTATTTTGACCAAATTTGGTGAAAAAATTCATTTTGCCCTTTAAGTAATAGGCATGCATTAAATAAAGCATGTCTGGGATATGTGTCTTTTCCTGCTACTGGAAGTCAAAGTTGCTTTGTTTATTGAAAAGAAACATGAAGCTGAGCAGAGCCTTAATCAGGAAAAGAGCTTTCAGGCTTGCTGGGGAGACAGGGAATAGGGGACTCGGCTCAAATTGTACAGGTTGGTTTTCAGCACATGAACACAAAACACGTTCACTAGGGCTGCCTCCAATGCTCGAGGCAGTCCCTTGGTTGCCTTTTTGGGCAAAACAGAGGTATAATCTCATAAGCATCTTTTTTTAAGGACTGCAAAAAGCTTTGGAAACACTAACTTAAATTATGTATCAACTCAGAAATAAGAATGGCTTCATCCTCAATTTAAAAAGCAGCTGCCTTTAAGGGAAGGAAAAGTGCAAACTACAGCGTAAGGATTCAGTTGTGAGAGAATTTCAGGGAAACAGAGCGGAATTACATTATTTTGCAGTAATATCTACGCTGAGATACAGAGGCCCCAAGAACTGGCAACTAGAGCAGTCAGATTATTTTTTTCTGCATATAGGCTGTGATGTCTGTTTGAGTTGCAAGATTCTTGTGTGCTGAGCTGATCCAAGATGAAGGTACATTGGCCTCAGTGTGCAGTTAGTCATTTCCTGTCACGCTTTCATGTTTGAATTCTGTTGTACTGCATATGACCTTTATTTTGTGGGGCAAAGAGATTTTGAAAACACTATTGCCAGGAGTCCTCAGATTGTTAAATTGGATAAGCAGTGAGGCATTCGTATGGCTGTGGGTTACATGGGCATGAACCAATTCAGTCCAAAATTAAACTTTCAGTGCTAGATTGTAACATGCTCACAACATGCTTATTGAGAGTAATTGCACACCTGTTCCTTGCTCCTTTTTAAGAGCTGACAGGAGCAGTCCTTTCCCTGGACTGCAGCTCTTACTCCTCTGATCACGCTGAAGCTCCTGTGATCAGTCACATTCCCTGAAACTTGGCTTCAGCATCTTTCTTCCTCTTATGGCCACCGTGACCATGTGTGCAGCTGCTGCGCTCAGCCTCAGTGGTAGCTGTGCCTGGCTGCCAGCGTCCCCTGCTTGTCACTGGCATGTGGCAGGAAAGGTACCTGTCACGTGGAGTTTCGGCCAGGCTGTCTCTCTTTTCTCTGAAGCCTCCTCAGAGACAAACCAGAATCTCTCCTGGCATGTTTTTAAGCCATGGGTTTCTTAACTGCCTGACAGAAGGGTCTCTGTTGAGCTGGGCAGAAGTTTCTGGTGTGTTCCTATCTTGCTCCTCTGCTCTCAGACTTCCTCCATCAATTAATGGTCTGTTGGAATGTGATGGGTCCAAACTGCCCAAATTATTTCAATTCCTGACTTCCTGTTGAGTGCACAGAATTTGCTTACTTTGTGCTCATTTTGAATAAGATTAACAGTTGATCTCTTGAGCAAACATTCCAGTTTAATGTCAGCAGAATGATATAGGCTGCCTGCTCTGTGTGTTCCCAAACAGTTTTACTGCTGTTAGCTACACCTCTGAAGGGCCAGGATTTTGTTCAGAACCTAAAATAGTTAACCCCTAAAGATGTTTAGTAATAAATTTTTAACCTTGAAACCATTCCCTCCTTTTTTTCCTAGGCAGAATTTTTAATTTTATGGTTGCATAGTAGGGACTCTTCAGCTTCTTTCTCAGACCCTGGTAGAATTAGCTTTCCTTAAAGAAAGTAAGTCCAGAGTAAGGGCTGAATTGTCTCTTCTGCCTCTGCCTGTGCTGCTGGTCCCTCACGAGTCCAGTTCAGCAGTGGTGGCAGTTTGCCCTTGTCCACCTTGGACCAGGTGTGATGTCTCCATCATGGCTGTGCAAACAGCGCAATGTTTCCTGCAGGCACCTCCGGGGGCTAGAAGCAGGTGTGATTTTCTTACTGATTATAATACTCTGTTTAAGAGTACAATCAGACATTTGTGGGATACGTGTATTTTTGGCACTGTCCTTTATCTATATGCAGAGCTGTCAGGAGGAGTCTGTGATATGGCTTTGTTCTTTGGATGGGGCACCTCAGAGATCCCTTCTGAACAATGGGAAACCCTTATTTTGTCATTCTAAGACTGTATTTAAATCATGCAACAGTTTATGTCTTGTGGCTTGTCAGATGCTTTAACAGATTCTGCTACTTCTTCCTCACAAAGTTGTGGGCATTTCCAGGAAGCTGCTTACCTTGTTGACAGCAAGTTATTTTATTTGAAATGCGAGGTATTCCTTTACAATGCTGCCAGCCGTTTTACTCAATCTGTTGCAGAGCCTGGAGCAACCCGTGACTGCTCTGGGCAGGAGGGTGTCCTGCCTATGCTTGGGGAAAAGGCTGAGGTGTACAGCTTGCTCAGCAGAGCTCAGTGTATGGACATGCATAAGCACAACACCCCAGTGGTGCTGAGAGGCTGATCTGCTTATCTGCTGATCTGTACACCCAGCTGATCTGCTTATCTCCTGCCTCTGAGGCTGACTGTGAGAACCAAATTTTCCCTGTGTGTGTGTTGGAGAAATGACCTGCAGCATCCTCTGGCTGTGCTGGTGATGGGGAAGCTGCCGTGTGAGGCCTGTGGCTGTCCTGATGGTCCCTGCAAGGAATCTACTCCTTGCCATGCTGGAGCCCCCCTTCCTACTTAAGATTTCAGAGCTGTCCCAGGGAAGGCTGAGGCTGGAAGGCAGCTTGGAGGCAAGAGCTGAGGGCAGGAAGTGACTCACTGGTGCTGCAAGCAGGCGGGTGAAGGCTTGATGCAACACAGCTCCCAAGGGTGCCCCACGCAGGCTGGGTCACCCTGAAGGAGCAGTGGGACCTCTACTCAGCTGCCTCAAGCTCTCCTCTAACAGCCCCAGGGATGCTCTTCCCACTGTACCAGGTCTGCAGCAGTGCTGGTGGGTTTGGGAGCAGAGTGACAGGGTACAGGTAGGCAGCAGCATGAAGAAGTACAGAGGAACCCCCACCCCACAGCACCCCAGGGAGCTGGCCCCCCACCCCCCAAGAACCTGGGCTGAGAGGGCTAGCCTGGGGCCAGGGTGCACAGTGACCCTGTGCAGATCCACAGAAGTGGTGTCAGGAAACGTGGAATGAAAGCACTCCCAGCATAACCGAGGGGCCGGAGCTGCTCCTCAGAGCAAGCAGCTGGTTTGCCTTTTAGGGTCGGCAGCAGGCAGAAACAATTTCATGCAGATTCCAGGACCCATAATGGTTCTGGAAAGCTAGCAGGAACAAAAAGCGTTCTTCTCCCCTGCTGACCTTGGAGTGCTTTGAGGACCGTCTTTCAAAGCCATGTCCCTGGATGGTTTCAACCTTACATGGGGAATACTTGCCTGCCCCAGTGAGGTCGTGCTTTCTCTTCTGCGTGTCTGTTTAGGTGTAAACTGCAACTGCTTATATTTATGCTCAGGCACCCCTGGGGAGGTGAGATTAGGCAGGGACCTGACAGACAGTCAAAAGCAGGTCTCTTCCTGTGTCCTGCAAAGATGAAGTGTTTCCCTAGGAATAGCCCCATGGGTTTCTCTCGGATGACTCTGTGGAGCAGCTGGTTGTGACCTGACAACAAACAAGAAACTGGTGTGAAGTTACATGGGATTACAGGTTCACCACACACACAAAACTCCGCACCAAAGGAGTTCATTGTAGGAGGAACTGTCTCAAAAGGCCAGTTAAACTCTTCAGTGATTGTGTGGATGGGGCTCTGGTCTGTCTGTATTACCTCATTTGCATAACAAATCCCCGTTTTATTGGTGCTAAAATGAATGTAATGATTTCCTGGGGCTGTTGCTAAGCCATCGGCTTCGGACAATGACACCAGGGTGGTGTTGGGTGCATGTTACTCTCTAATTAGAAAGTGGACTTCGCTGTGTGTCCTTGACAAATTGCTGACCTTTCCCATATGTGGGGCTATTCTGAGCTCTGCTGCAGACTGATCAGATTTGCATCCTGGAGCACTTTGGATGTTGTTTGTGAGTGGAGCTCTTGTTCCTAAAGCGGTTTGTTCCTGGGCACAGGAGAGAAACTGAACTTCCTTTGCTCCACGAGCACAACTACATCTGTCAGACGGAAAGAGTAAGCAGCTGGCAGGCATATATCTGTGTTTATTTTTGCCCTCCAACAGCTAGTGAGACAGCTGAGCAATATCCCACATCCAGCTCCACCATCACCCTGTACAAGAGACTTGCTTCAGCAAGCCTTGTCCCTCCGGACCGGAGCCATCTGGCAATGGGCAAACACTATTTGCAACTGCAATCCCATCATTATAGGGCAACACCTTGGTTAGCATTTGAGGGTGTTCCTGACATCAGCCCAGCACGCCCAACACACAGCTGATGTTTACAGGGTGGTGCAGACTGCAAAGAATGAGCACATGCTCATTAGCACGAGAGCAATGGCCTCTGTTGTACCTTCTATATCTGAGCTTTGATTAAAGGGGTTTTTAATGCATTTTAAAACTCTACCTCTTTCCTTCATAAAGAAGGCAATTCCCAGGTTCATCATTACAATCACAGTAAGAACTGGGGACTTTTCTACTATTTCTTTTATCCCATTTCTTTTGTCCCACCTTCCTCTTCCTGGTGTGCTTGGTCTCACAGTGCCACATCTTAGGGACGAAGATGCTGCATTTGCTTTGGCGCTGCCCAGGCTTTGACGCCCCTGCCCAGCTCTGCATGTGAGACCAGAACAAAGGGAGCAAACAGCTTATCTAACACAAATAACCCTGAGCAAACTTCCTGGGCTTGTTCTTGTTCTGTTGAAAAGGCAGCACAAAGTCTGCTCCCATGTGTGCTGACTGCAGCCTTGGCCACGTGAGGCTCCCGGGCCTGGCTCTGCTGCACCCACAGCCTGGGGAGCAGCAACTCAGCTCGCAGTGTGCAGCAGGCATACAGAGACTTTGGGGAGAAACTACTCAAAGTGGAGGCAAGCCTGGCCCACCGCTTTAGGGTCCTCCTTGGTATATCATTCCTGGAGGGTTTGTTTTACACTTCCTCTTCTGACAGCATCAGGGTCAGGGTAGTGGTGCTCAGGAGGCTTATTCCTTGTCACTGGTAAAACCCCAGCCTTCTTCATTCGGGTCATTTTTTCTTCCTTTGTGTTTTCTGATGTCCTCTGAGCCTGTATCACTGGACCACAGAACTAAGTGCAGCCCATTGAGAAACATGGAAGTTCCCTGCTCTGGCAGTGCCTTAGCTCCCAGGCCAGGAGTGCTCATTAGAGGTCCTTTTATTACAGACACACCTTGGAAAGTTCCCTTCACCAGGGCTGGGAGGAGGAGGAGGAGAGTTGGAAATTTCATTTAATTCTTTGCCAGAGAGAAAGGTCCCAGGTAGCTTCACGGAGCGAAGACAAGTGGGGTGGCAGAGAAGGCAGCAGTGGGTGAGAAGCAGCCAGGAGCTGTGTGGGGGTCAGGGGAGCTTCTGCCCAGTCATGGGAGCACCTTGGGGATGCCCCAGAGGGGAGGGACACTGAGGGGGCCAGCACAAGCTGGAGCAAAACTGGGGCAGGTCCAGTTCAACACCTTGCAGCAAACCACCATGTGCCTGCCTGCTTGTGTCCAGTAACAGACTGGACATTGCCTTGTTCTGCAGGCAGCACACAGAGCTTTGGAGGAGGCTTGGTGGAGCATTGGCCCCAGCCCATGTTGCTCGCAGGGACATGCTGTGGAGCTGCTCCCGCGGCCGCAGCCGCACACACTGGCCTGCCACGCTGGAGGGCATGGAGCGGGCAGTGGCCTGGGTGGCAGCTGGTAACGAGTGTCTGAAAAGAGACTTTGTTTCCCCTCGGTTGGTCACGTAGCCACGTGGGAACACTGGATTTATTCTCCGTCAGTCCTATCGGCACATACCAGGCTTGACAACAGCTGGGAGCTGTGTGGCTTGGCCAAGAATAGCCCTGGGGAGTTCTGGGTTGTGAGTCAGAGCTGTCTGGATCAGCTCCTGCCCTGCAGGCTGCCTCCCAACCTACAGCCGGCCGTGGAGAGGAGGTGCAGGGGCGGGTAGGGAGCTCCCTGACCACTAAATGCTTAACAGCAGATTGAGCTGTAATTGCTCTTTCTGAAGTGGGTGGGTTCGTGAAGAGCACCGAAGTGGGGGTGCTCTGCAGCTGATGCTCTGATGTAACTCAGTGGGCTCGTCTACACTTGACAGCAACCTGGGTTAAAGAAAGGTGTGCTTTTGCCAGTGGAAAACTCCATGTTTAGGAATAACCACGCTAAACTAAACAGGAGGAAGATACTCTTGTTCTGGAGTTAGTGCTCCAAAGAAAGCAGAATAGTTCCACAAACCTGTTGTCTGTGAGGGAGATAAGGGGCAAGGAGACATGTCAGGTCTCCTTCATGCCAAGCCCCAACAGATGCTTGTGGAACACCCACCTGCCCCTATAGCTTCTCCCTGGTGAGTGTTTGTAGTTGGAGCAACACATGCAGAACAGTTTGCTGGGACAGCCAAGGCACAGTGCAGAATGCCCGATTCCTGCTTCCCTATGGAGCAGCTGCTGAACTTTTCATGCAGGAAATTTCTCCCTTTTGGTCCTTATTTACACTTCACTTCCCAGGAAAGTAGCAAAGAGTGAGGAGCTTAGCTGCATGCTGACATTTCCAGGTTTTCTGAGGGGTACCAAAGTGCTCCAGCTGTGAACTGGAGTATAAACCTGAAGCAAGGTTCATTGCAGGCCTTGATGTCTGCAGGCTCTTTGGGAAGTGCATGCAGCCCCAGAGCAGGAGCACAGTGTGGGTCTGTCCCCTGTGCTGACAGCAGCCATTGGCTCAGTGCAGGGACTCTGGTCCTTGGCCTCTGGAGGTGGCAGGGCTGTGCAGGGACGTCTCAGACGGCATAAGCTCATACTGACTCACACCTGCCCTGATCTCAGCAGGTGAAGGAGGGCCTCAGACCGGCACCATGACAGAGTGCTTTGACTGTGACAACTGCAAGGAGTCCTTATATGGGCGCAAGTACATCCAGATGGACAACGGCCCATACTGCATCCCCTGCTACGACGCACACTTCGCCAACACCTGCGACGAGTGCAAGGAGCTGATCGGCCACGACTGCAGGGTGAGTAGGGGCCCTGCAGACAAGCAGGTCGGTTCCCGGGGCCATTGGTCCCCTCCTCATCCTGTCTGTACTCCCAGGAGCTGTACTACGAGGATCGCCATTACCATGAGCATTGCTTCCGTTGCTTCCGCTGCGACCGCTCTCTGGCTGATGAGCCCTTCACCTGCCAGGGCGAGGAGTTGCTGTGCAACGACTGCTACTGCAGCGAGTTCTCCTCCAAATGTGTGGCCTGTGAGAAGACCGTCATGCCAGGTAGGAGCAGGCGGACTTGAGCATTGCAGTTTGTTCCTGGTCCCTTGGTGTCAACTGGGGCTGCGGGTCCAGCATGAGAGCAGCATGGAAGAGAGTTGGATCTCTGTTCTCCTGCCCTCCTGTCACTGCATGGAGAGGGCTGGGTCCTTTGTTTGTCCAGTAAGACAGCATGATCCCAAGCTGTGATCACCACAGCAGCCCCATCTATCTGTTCCTCTTTTCCATGGGGAAGTGAATGAGGGTGGAGATAACAAAGGGTTTTCTTCTGTGTGCTGACAAGAAGAGACAGAATGACTGAAGATGTGTGAGTGTCTCTGCAGACAGCCTGAGGCAAAGGTGTGTGTGTCTTTGCTTGGCTATTTTGGCACCATCTTCAGATGTAGGTTACGTCAGGCATCTCTGCCGTCAGGCATCTCTGCCGTCAGGCATCTCTGCCATGGCCTTTGTGCCAGTGCTGGGGACATGTTCCTGCAGCCCTCCCCTTATGGCTGTGGTATAGGCCTGAGGCCCCCTCTCCAGCTGCCCATGGTCCTGAACTGCCATGGGGAGGGGAAGCATAGAGCCAGGTGTGCAGGACAACAGTTCATCCTGCCCAGCCCCCCACGTCCCTGTCTGCACATGTGCTGCTCCCTTCTGTCACTGCAGGGCTCTCTTTGCAGGCTCCCGTAAGCTGGAGTACAATGGACAGACCTGGCATGAGCATTGCTTCATATGCAGCAGCTGCCAGCAGCCCATTGGGTCACGGTCCTTCATCCCAGACAAGAAGGATTATTACTGTGTGCCCTGTTACGAGAGCAAGTTCGCTCCTCGCTGCACTCGATGCAAAAAGGTACGTGTGGCCTGACAGCCCAGAGCCCCCAGCTCTGATCCAGGGATAGGAAACTCCCTGCTCCTGCCTGAGCCCTATCAAAGGAGGGTTCAGGTGCCAGCACCCCGGCTGGGCTGTTTCCCTTTGCCTGTGTGTCACCAGCATACGCTCTCTTCCTGCAGACCCTCACCAAGGGAGGAGTGACCTACCGGGATGAGCCCTGGCACAAGGAGTGCTTTGTCTGCACGGGCTGCAAGACCCCCTTGGCCGGGCAGCAGTTCACCTCCCAGGATGACAACCCGTACTGCATCAAGTGCTTTGGGAACCTCTATGCCAAGAAGTGCAGTGCCTGCACAAAGCCCATCACAGGTGAGCAGAACAGCTCTCCAAGGAACCCCGTGAGGGAAGAGCTCTTTGATGCAGCGGTCCTGGGGCCACTTCTGTCCCTTCGTCTGCATCTTTCAAAGTGGTGAACTGTGTCCTGTGGGAGGAATTCCCTCTACCCACAGGTAAAGGCTCCAAAGTGACCCCTCAAAGCATGATCTCATGTCTCTAGCTTGCCTTTTTTGGTACTGATTGCCATGTCCTGTGAAAAGGTTGTTCACAGATAGGGAAAGCCTAGAGCAGCACCTGGTGCGGGGGAGTCTGGACCTGCTGTACCTGCCTAAGGCAGGGGAAGTAAGGGATCCTCTTCTGCAGAACCCCCTAAGAGAGTCTGGCTTCCTTCCTGCCCTCCCCCACTTGACCTTCCCCCTTGCAACTCCCAGGTTTTTGCTGCTGGAAAGGCAAGAGAAGCCCTGAATCAGCTGGTGACTCAGAGGATGATTCTGGCTGAGGACAGCTCCCAGGCACCCACTTCCCCTCTGGTCCTTATCAGTTTGTTGCAGTCCTAGGGGGAAGACGGTCACAGCTCACCAGTCCAACAACTGCCAGCAGAGAAAGGAAACTCCTGTGGAGCCTCTGCAGGAGCCTGGGCCTGAGCTGGTGGCAGAATAGCTCTTCTCAGGATTCCAGTAGTTCTGTCTGCCTTCATCCACTGTGATGGTGCAGCTCCTCTCCCTGCTCCTCCCGGGGGAGAAAATCATGATTCTGGTCCAGATATGTCAACCCTGAAAAGTCTGCTCTGAAGCAATTTTAGTGCTTTTCCTCCACAAGAGTGGAGATCCGCATTTCAGATGTATTTGATCCTGGGGGGTGTTTTGGGTGCCACCACCTGTGCCACGTGTGAAGACCTGACCTGGAGATGAGTAGGCCAGGGCTTGGTCTGTGCAGGAAGCTCAGCCCAGTTTCCCCAGAGACTCTGACCTTCCCCTCTGTCCCTTCCACAGGCTTTGGTGGTGGCAAATACGTCTCCTTTGAGGACCGTCACTGGCACCACAACTGCTTCAACTGCGCCCGCTGCAGCACTTCGCTGGTGGGGAAAGGCTTCATCCCCGACAACGACGAGATCCTGTGCCGCGACTGCAGCAGCGACCTATGAGCCCCCGAGGACACCGCGGGGCAGGGGCTTCCTCTGTTCTTCAGGGCCTTTGTGTCAGATTCCCTAGCAGCATTTCAAGGGCAGAACACAAGGCACAGGAGATGGGGGCTGACCCCGAACCGCGGTGTGTTCAGGGGGTTCCTGTGCCCCCTCCCTGAAGGCTAGAATACGCTGTGCTATGGCTCTGAGCAGTCAAAGCTAAATAAAGCTGAAAAAGGAGCTTCAAGACCCCCCATTATTTACTCTTTCTTTTTGCTTCCAGTCTAACCAGGCACAAGCCCAGGGCCCCAGCTGAGCAAAGGGCAGGAGCGGCTTCAGCAGTGGGCTGCTGGCTCTGCACACTGGCAGCATGTATTCACTCCTCAGCACAGCACTGACGTTTCTCTCCATGTGCTTCCCTTGCTCTATGTGACTGACACAAGGCAGTGGCTCGGGGCCATGCAGCTTGGCTGTGCTGGCCTGTGTTGCAGCTGGCTTTGCACAGCCTTCCCATATGCACAGCTGGCCCAGGCATGAAGGGCACTCTCTTCTGGAGGTTTGGGGACACCAGGCTGGAGTGTAGCCAGGAGAAGAGCATGCATCCTGTCAGATGGGATCCACCTCTGGAATTCTGTAGCACCTCACTCTTCGCAGGCCAGACCCTTTGCTCAGCACCTCCATGGAGGTGCTCTCTTAGCTGTGAATGAGGAGTTAAGTCACTTGTAGGTATGGGGCATTCTGCCCACCCACACCTACCCCATTCCCGTCCACCTGTGCCATGACCTCCCATGGCTGGGGTGGCTGAGCTGGAGCTGGGAGTGCTGGCCTGCTTATGCTCAGATGCATCTGGCTGAGCCTTAGAGAATGGCATGCTGAAGGCTGAGAGCACTCAGGACTTTATTCCTGCTCCATCCCTCTCATGAGGATCCATGGGACGGGCACTGCCATACAGAGCCCAGCTGCCAGCAGCACTGGAGACACCAGAGACCTCCATTAATTCAGGGAAGGGAGCATTGCCCGCAAACTGTGCCTGCAATCGGTAGCTGCTGGGAGCGCTGGGTGGTTCTGCAGGAGCACAGCATAGAGAGCAGCTGAGGGGGCAGCATGATGTCCACAGCCTGCTCCTCCAGGGCTGCCTGTGTCCCCCAGTGGTAGGCAGGGAGTGGTGGCTCCCTCCAGCCACACTCATCCTTCACTGTGTCACAAACAAGAACCAAAGCAAAGGTGGCACCCGTGGGGGGGGACTTTGCATTGCCCAGGTCCCAGTTGGCCCTAACTGCAAAATAGGGTATCTTGAGCCATACCAGACTCACATGAGGCCTTGACCAATCCTTGCCCAATGACTGAGCTGGCCTTGGGCTAAGGCCCCTCTGCAGTGGGATGCTCATGCCTGCCTTGTCTGTACATCCTTCTGCTTCTGTCTCACTGGGGCACTTTCGCCAAGCCTGCTTTCCTGCTTAGCCAGCCATGTGCTTTTCTGAAAACCCGTTCTTGTGGATTTTTTCCCTTTTGTACTCATTCATCATGAATATCCATCATTTTGTACACAACTACAGGATGAAGGGGCTAGTCCCCTGCCAGAGCTTCACTTAGGAAAAGAAAATGTTATGCATGTTGAAGTGTTACTACTCTGTGTTCAGATCCTTGTTGAATCCTTGTTTGGAAGCTTTGATGACAGCAAATCAGAGTTTGTGTGTGTGCTATTATGAGGAGCTTGGAGCCATCTCCAGAAGGAATTGTCCTAAACCTCAGCGCCCTCTGTATTTCTTACTGCTTTATACAATAAACCGTTTTCGTGACACTTGCTCTTCTGTGTCTCTTGAACAGCAGGCACAGGGCGGGGCACTAAGTTGGTGCTGGGCCCTGCTCAGCCTTGTCTCACCCCTAATCTCATTCTGGGGACAGCCAACCTCTGCAGTGCTCATGCCTGCTTTCCCAAACCACAGCCCAACATCAGCTGTGCCGGTCCTGTGTTTGCGGCAGAGGAACAGCATTTCCTTCCTGCTGCTGGGTGGCTGCAGTGGGTTCTGGGGCTGGGAGTACCCATCTGTCCATGCCTGCTGTCTGTACAGGCAGGCAGTTCTGCAGGACAGGCCCCAGCAGGACTTGGAGTGCTGGTCCTGAGCGGGCACCTCTCCATGCTTCCAGGCTGGCTGCAGGACTGTCCGGATCGCCGTGGTACCAAACCATTTGTGCTGTGCAGACCAGCCTCCCTGCCCTGCAGTGTGCACTGCCTGGCCATGCCACGACATTCCAAGGGGGCTCGGGTAGATGTTGCTGTAGCCTCCAGCCAGGGTATCCGTGGTCCCTCTTGGCAGCCTTCCCTGAAGTGCTGCGTGCTCATTACTCATGTTTTATCAGCCAGGGAGCCATTCATTCCCTAACATATGAAACTATTTTCCACAGATCCTTTACATTTACTAACAGCTGCCATGACTTCCTCTGGACTTGCCTGCTCTGGCTCCAGCAGCCTGCTCCGCCCCTCCCCTGGCCCCCCAGCACGGTGCCTGGGCTCCTGTGGGTGCTGGTCCCGTGGCAGGATGGGCACAGCCCATGGGGTGCCTCGGGGTAGGACCATGGCACTGGCTCAGCGCATGCACATTCCTGGCTGCTTCAAAGGCCCCTGCTCTGGTGGCTGATGCAGTTCTAGCACGATTTTTGTTGCTGCTGCTGCCCTGTGACCTGGGCTGGGCTCTGGTGCTGTGCTGGGCCTTGGAGGGTGAGTGAGTGGCTCCAGCCCAGAGGTTGCTAGCTGAGCCTGTCCTCCAGCAGCAGCACCGCAACCCGGGCTTTCTGCAGTGCTGTTTCCAGGGATTAACCGCAAAAGGTTTCTGTACAAAGGGCCCCCAGGCTCCTCTTTCAGTCAGCCTCCAGAGCCTCACGTTTTTAGCCAAAAAAGGAAATGACCCAACTGCACGTAGCACTGGAACATCTGGATTTTATCCCTGTCATGAATGGGTCGTGGCTGTACATGGCCCAGTGCCTGATTTACTGGAGGGGGAGGGTGATGTCATGCACAAACATCCCCCGAGACTCTGGAGTGTGGGTCTGAAACAGTCATGGAAATTTTATTAAGCACAAGGAGCAGTGTGAGGGGGGTCAGGCCAAGGCTGTTGTGCTGGTGAGGTGGGAGTGGGGAAGCTGCTGAGGACATGGGGCAGCACTACAGGGGTAGAAAGAGACCCTGGCATTGACCATATCTGCCCAAGCTGTGCTCTCCTGCACCAGGGACAGCATTTGCAGCCCCGATGGGCAGAGCCAGGTCCAAGCCACTGACTGGGGAGTCCTGTGCAGGGCCAGCAGTTGGACTTCGATGATCCTCATGGGTCCATTCCAGTTCAGGATATGCTGTGATTCCATGAATTTCAGCTCCCAGCCCCTGACAGGCTGCGCTGCTGCCCTGGAATGAAATGAAACGGCATCTCTTGGACCAACCTTCTCCCACTTTCTCCCACTTCCTCCCATGTGCACTGCCATTTGTGGGGTGAGGAGGAGGAAGGTCAAGCAAGGGCTGGTCTTGTCCCACCTCGATCCTCCTGATGCCAGCAGCCCAAAACAAGGCCATGTGGCTGGATTGGACATTGTTGGATTTCAATTCCTTCCCTTTCCAGAGATGAAGTTTCATGCAAAGAGAAATGGATGAACACTAAGTTCAGAATCTTATCTCTGTTTTTATTTTTAGACAGGCATTCGTGAAGAAGGGTGATGTACTTTGGGGCAGCCTGTAGTGCAAGGGAGTAATTAAAGACAGTATTCTTCCATGCAGCATCATCCTCTGCTCAGTGAAGGATCATCTTTGTCTGCCATTAATTAAGACAAATTTTCTTCTTGCTTTTGGCTTAGAGTAATTTATCATGCATGGCAGAAAAATACGAATAATTTATTAGTGAGTTAAAATTTAATTACAGCTTTGTATTTGGCAATGTGGGGGCAAGGCGCGGGTACGACCCGTCCTTGGATTTAGGACGGATCTGAAGAAGGCAGTGGAAACCCAAGCGGAATGTTGCAGCTGCGGTGTCTGTGGGAGGACTTGCACCGCGATCGCGTCGCTCGGGCGCACCCGCATTGCTGAAAACAAAGTCTGAGCTGCCGCCGCACCGAGGCACCGGGCCCGGGGAGCTGCGGGCGCGTCCCACACGGCACGTCCCAGCTCGGCCGGGGCTCGGCACCGCGAAACGCTGCTGCAGCCGGGCAGCCCCGGAGAGGCCGCTGTGCCTCCAGCCTGGGGCAGCCCCGGCCCCAAAGCCACACCGGCATCTCGGGCCACTCGGTGCCACCAAGCACCGCGCTCGGACACGGGCCCGCGCTCGGACACGGCCGGGCCGCAGCCGCCTCCTGCCGGCCGCCCCGGGGCACCGCGCACGGCACCGGAACTTCCGCGCGGGGCGGGGGCGGGCCCGGAACCTGCCCGCGAACGCACTCGGGCTGTGCCGGGCCTTCCGCCCGTAGCGGGAGCGGTGCGCGGGGCTGGCGCGGGATGGAGACGATCCTGGAGCAGCAGCGGCGGTACCATGAGGAGCGGGAGCGGCTCATGGACGTGATGGTGAAGGAGATGCTCACCAAGAAGTCCACGGTGCGCCCGGGGCCTTGGGGGGTGGGGGAGGCCGCCTCCCGGGCCCGCGCTCACCCCCTCGCCTCTCCCCTCAGCTCCGCGACCAGATCAACTCGGACCACCGGACCCGGGCCATGCAGGACGTGAGTGCGCCGGGGCCGGGGCCGGGGGCGGGAGCGGGGCCGGGGCGGGCCGGGCTCCCGGGAGAGAACGGGGCCCGTCCCGGTAACGGGCTCTGCGGCGCTCGGGCCTTTCTTTTGTTCCGTAGAGGTACATGGAAGTGAGCGGCAACCTGCGGGACTTGTACGACGACAAGGATGGGTGAGTGTGCCCGGGGCCCTCGTGTGCCTAAGCGTGTCCTGCTGGTGAGGAACTTGGGGCTGTTTTAAGTCAATGTAAATGTCTAAAGAATAACACACGGATCGAGAAGTGGCGACTCAATGCAGGGCAGGACCCGAGTGCACATGGGAAGGGTCCGTCTTGGATGGACACGTTTTGTTGTGCATGTGGTTCGTGTTGTGGGGAGGGCCTGAGCCAGGTGGGCTGGGAGGTCCCCCGTGACTCGGAGGTTTGCAGTCAGACACTGCAGCACAGACCTGGACTAAGGCTGTGTCAGCGTCACCTTGTTTTCCCTTCTCTTCATAACCTGTTGCTGTCCATGAACTCATAGCCTGCGTAAGGAAGAACTCAGTGCCATTTCCGGGCCAAATGAATTTGCGGAGTTTTACAACAGACTGAAGCAAATTAAAGAATTTCACCGGAAGCACCCAAATGAGGTGAGTAGTTACCTGCTCCATAGGAACAGATGAGATGCGCTCTGTTGGATCTCATTCCTACAGGGAACAGAGCTTTTGTTTCCCCAGTTTAATTGCCTTAACACACAAGTACTGAGAACGCTCAGCAGTCACTTGAGCACAGGTGCTCAGGGCCAGGCAACATGTGAGGGAGCAGTGCAGGACACTCACCCTGTTCCCTGCAAGGGAATGTTCAGCTGAGCTGGGGTCAGATCTCACCTTTCTCGTGTTGGCTAAAGCCACACTTTTGCCTTTGTGCAGAAAGAAAGGTGACAAAGCTTTGAGTCTCTTTTCTGTTTGCAGCTTCATTATTTGCTACCTTGTGTGATTTTATGTTAGCTATTCTGGGACAGGAGCTGAAGTAAATCACTGTGTGGCTTGTATCCGCCCATGCAGATCTGTGTTCCTATGTCAGTGGAGTTTGAGGAGCTGCTGAAGGCCAGAGACAACCCGAGTGAAGAAGCTCAGAGTAAGCTTGTAGTTTGCTTGAGTTCTGGCATTATTTAATAGGTTGTTTGATCTGGTTTGCATGTTTCAGGGCTCCATCTCCCTTTTAATAAATGAATTCTGAAAATTTTTCTGTCATCTTAAATTCTTCTGAACTGCAGTCCCTGGAATGTTCCCCAGTGAGGCTGCTGTTCCTGAGCAATGTTGTGGTGCTTGCACAGAGCAGCAGTTAGGGCTGCTTAATGAATGTCTAAGGCATTGTAGTGCCTTCCTTAAGCATAAATGACTTCACAGCTAATCCTTTTCCATTTCAAAAACAGTTGTATAATAAGTAGGGAATATTAAGCTCATAATAAAGCTTTTCATGATCTTTGCTACAGATCTGGTGGAGTTCACAGATGAGGAAGGGTATGGACGATACTTGGATCTGCATGATTGTTACCTCAAGTACATTAACCTGAAATCATCAGAGGTGAGTGGCTGCTGTGTGTGGTCACCTCCAGTACTTGCTACATCAGGGCCCAGGGATCCCCAGGCCCTGCACAGGCTGGGGCTTCTCTTTTCTGGGATGTTAATTTGGCTGCGTATGAACTCTGACTCAGACTTTCTGTTCTTAGAAATTGGATTATATCACTTACTTATCCACATTTGACCAACTCTTTGATATTCCCAAGGAGAGAAAAAATGCTGAATATAAGAGGTGAGCCTGTTTGCCTGCCTGCTTCCTTCATGGCACTTGGTGAGAAGGAATTTGCTTCTGAAGTGTTCAGCTGCTAAGATTATAATTAACAGCCAAACTTAACTCACATAATTTGGGTGCCTGAGCTCAGTCATGTGTCTGAGCCCCAAGAAAACTTGTAGCGTAGCAGAGATGTGGAGAGCCACATTCAGCTCTGAGGAAGAGCTTTAATGTACCCTTGGAACTGCTGTGTCAAGAAATCCTGTGTGGAAAAACTGGCCTGACCTTGGTCACGTCCCTCTGCAGTACTGGAGGGTAGTGACTGTCCAAAGATGTGGTTAGAGCGTGATAGTGAATTACCTGTGCTCATGATTCCCCTGCCAGGTATCTTGAAATGCTCCTTGAGTACCTGCAGGATTACACAGATCGAGTGAAACCATTACTGGACCAGAATGAACTTTTTGGGAAAATTCAGACGGAGTTTGAGAAGAAGTGGGAGAACGGCACATTCCCGGGCTGGCCGGTGAGCAGCCTGAGCCTGGGTGATGCTCCTGTGTTTGTGAGGGGGTTGTGTGAATCATTTGTGTAGTCACTGTTGATCATGACGTGCAGCTCTGTGTCACCAGGGTGCAGGGTGATACTGACGTGAATTTAAAACCCAGCATAACTGGTTTAAAACGAGCATTGTTTCAGAGTGGCTTATTTTGCATCTTTACTGTTGTTCCGTTTTCAGTTTAGTAAGAGGATTTTTCTCTGTGAAATGAACTGCTTTTCTTGAGGTTGAAATGTTCTATGGCCAGAAGTGTTGTAGTATGTCATGCAGCTCTTTCATGTGGTTTTTTTTGGCAGAAAGAGACCAGCAGTGCCCTCACCCATGCTGGTGCCCACCTGGACCTCTCGGCCTTCTCCTCCTGGGAGGTATGTTTCCAGTGCTCTGCACTTACTGCCACATTTTGAGCAAGTGGAAGTTCAGTCATTTGGGTTTTTTGTGTAATTTTAGTGCTGTATTTTTATCCCCCTCTCTGTGCTTTCTGAGTAAAACTTCTATGGTGCTGATGATGTAATTTCTCCCACTGGGGGATGTAACTTAAAAGACCTGGTTAGATTTGTCACGTTCCTCATTTTCCAGGGAGGAGGGGTACACTGTTGACAGTCCTTTCTTGAATACTGTTCATCAGAGTTTTTTCTTCATTAGTAAGCTAAAGTGGACTATATCCATATTTTATGTGTTGAACAGCTTGTCTCTTACAGTGGTTTATTTAATTGAACAGGAATTGGCCTCCCTGGGACTGGACAGGTTAAAATCAGCTTTGCTGGCTCTTGGGCTGAAGTGTGGAGGGTAAGGTGCAGTCTTTGTTTCCTTTCAGTTTCTGAGGTCTTCCTGTATCGCATTTTTCTGGGATACTTGTATAGTTATCTCTGTTGTACTAGAATTACCTTAGTGATGTTTGAAAGATAAAACATTAAGAACCAAGCAGTGGGATCTGCTGCTCTGAACCTGTCCTGTATGGGAGTCTTTGGTACAGTAGACTTTGACTTGAGGAATGAAGACAAAGATAAAAGGAATCTCATGATTTCCTAAAAGCTACATTTAGAATTTTGTTGCATGAATTCAAATAGTTCTCAGGAAATGTAAAACTGTGGTCTAGACTAATCCCCTCCCTTCTTCTCTGCAGGACTCTGGAGGAGCGTGCTCAGAGGCTTTTTAGCACTAAAGGCAAATCCCTGGAAGCACTTGATCCTTCCTTGTTTGCTAAGAATCCAAAGACGAAAGGAAGCAAAAGGTGAGTTCTTAGAGGTCATTCTGAGGCTGGCAATGTTCTCTCCTCTTGGATGAGGAGTGTTCTGTAGTCACCACTCTTGTGTAGTTAGGTCAGAGATTCTGTAGTATTAGAAGCTTTTCACGTTGGACCAAATTGTGCTGAACCAAATGGAAGGTATCAGAGCTGAACTTGTGCATTTAATGAAGGTACCTCATCTGTTTCAGAGACACTGAAAGAAATAAAGATCTTGCATTCCTGGAAGCTCAGATTTATGAGTATGTGGAAGTTCTTGGGGTAAGGATTTTATGTTGTTTTTGAGTTTTTTATTTCAGAGCTGTCAAATAGTGACTGGAAGATTGTCCTCATCTTTACCTAGTGCTTTCATAGACAGCACCACATCAGTGTGCTGCACCACATCTGTTTTGTGCTTAAGTCACACAGTGTTGCAAACCTTTATTTGATCTGCCTTGCTCCTTGCCTTCAGTTTTGGGGGATTGTTTTCAGGAGGATGGCTGCTGCTGTAGTAACATTGGAAGTGCTAATAGGGGATACAAGATTTCATTCTTTGCAAGTAGGAAATGTCAGGGTACTAAAAACTGAAACTGTTTGGCTGAGTAAGGTGTGAGTTCTCTGCTTCACACTCATCTTCTGTTTCCTCCCTCTGTACATGGAGGAAGTTTTTTGCTACAAGAGTTTGCCCTGACTTTTTTGCTGTCATGGTGTGTGGACAATCCCTTCTCTTCTCTCACTGCAGGAACAAAGACACCTCACCCACGAGAACGTGCAGCGTAAGCAGGCACGGACAGGGGAGGAGAGAGAGGAGGAAGAGGAAGAGCAGATCAGTGAGAGCGAGAGTGAAGATGAAGAAAATGAAATAATTTATAACCCTAAAAATCTGCCTCTTGGTTGGGATGGGAAGGTAACTGAGACTATCAGGCCTGGAGAAGTGGGAGAGGTCACTGACTCCACACTGCTCCTGTGTTTGAGCTGCTTTGCCATGCCACCTAATCCTCGTGTCTCCTTGCTTGCAGCCCATCCCATACTGGTTGTATAAACTCCATGGTTTGAACATCAACTACAATTGTGAGATTTGTGGTAACTACACCTACCGAGGGCCCAAGGCATTCCAGCGGCACTTTGCAGTAAGTGACATTCACTGCAGGAGCAGCCCTGCTGGGTTCAGACAGTCATTGTATTGAGTCACTGCTGAGTCCCTGGGGTCCCCAGCAGCACTTCAGCCCTGTGGGTCTGGGCTGGTGCTGCAGGGCGATGCAGTAGGACCCAGAGATTGTGTTGGGCATACAGCTGATACTGTATCATCCCTGCCCACTTGAACACCCATTCCAGTGCTCAGGTCTGATGGGTGCAGGGTGCCTGTTGATGGCTGGTGTGGTGTTACTGTCTACAGGACAAGAAAATAATGTTTCTGTAGAGGACTGGTAGATTTGTACTTTGATAGTATGTGTTGCACCCTGTTCAGATGTTAATGTCTTTTGTGCTCTTTGGCATTGTGGAGGATTCGGTGTTCCCTCTCACACTGATCTTGTCTCTTTCCCCCAGGAGTGGAGACATGCCCATGGAATGCGGTGCCTGGGCATTCCCAACACAGCACACTTTGCCAATGTCACACAGATTGAGGATGCAGTCTCATGTAAGTGGTGATGGCAGAACAGGGAACATGTTAAAGAACACTACCTTTCCTGAAGGAGTGGCTTTGGACCTTGGTCTCATGTCCCATCCTGAACAATCTATTTAAAGTCTTGTTTGCTGCAGTTCAGTGCCTTTCAGTGACCACGCAGTGGAATGATAACTTTGTAATGAATGTTAGATACATCCCTGGACTGCTGAAGTGACCGTGTCTTAAGGGAGGGAAAAAAGCTCATGTGTATATTTTACTGGATTAAAAACAAATATCTCGAGGGAAGTAGCATAGATCCTGTTTAACTTTGTTTGCAGTGTGGGCAAAGCTGAAACAGCAGAAGGCTTCAGAGAGGTGGCAGCCTGATACAGAGGTGAGCAGTGAGAGGCATTCAGTGTCTCCACTCCTGTGTCCGTGGGAACCCCTTGTTCCTGGGTGTGAGCAGTGCCCTCACTTACACTGGTGCCTTTTCCTAACCTTCTGTTCCAAAGCCATTTTTCAACAGTGTGCAGGGCAATGGTGGGAAGTAAAATCTGTAGTACAGCCTGTAATGACTTTGGCTCTGGGTGAGCTCTTCTCCCAGGGACCTGCTGGCAGATCCACTGCCTGCCTTCCTCCACAGAGGTTCTGGCAGGGTGCTCATGTTCAGTGGCTGTTCTTGGAGCTAACATTTGAGCACTGTCTCTAAACTGTTGGTTCCATTCCAGGAGGAATATGAGGATTCCAGTGGGAATGTGGTGAATAAAAAGACCTACGAAGACCTGAAGCGCCAAGGGCTGCTGTAGCTGTCCCCAGATGAAGGATCACACATCTGCTGAGAGAGTGGATGTGGCAGCAGCTCTGACTTTCTCATTGTCTGGATTTTGTATGTGCATGAATATAGATTTCAAGAATACTTTATAGAGTCACTTTCTAGTAAGCCTCTTAGACTTGTGACATTGTTTTATATTAAAAAATACCTTGAAAAATAAAGTCATTGTCATTTAGGAAGTGCTGAGAGACTTCTTTCATGTGCTGGAAGGAAGAGGTTTGATTACAGTATGTTTAAAATGCTTTTTACACGGCTGTCAGAAACAATTCCTTGTCTCATTGCCACTCTGATGGAAATGTTTATGGTGAGGGTTGACTCTCTGAAGCACATGGACACTGTGCTGATGGGTACTGGTTCTGTTTCTAGATCTTGCATGAACTTGTGGTTTTCTTTGTGCTCCTTTTGAAAACAAGCTCACCTGGCTTACCAAGCCTGCTTTTACCTTGGGTCTGTCCCCCTGGGGAGCTTTGACCATTGTTTTTTTCGGGGAATTAGCAAATGCGCTTTGGGTTCAGCTCTGTGGTGATTTCTCTGGCACTGCTGTTGGCTTGAATGATCTGGTAGATCATTCCATGTGCAGATCCTTCTGTGGTGCAGGAGGATGGAGATGGGAACAGACAGTGTGTTTAGAGGTGCCTCTTGTGGCTTCAGGAGCATCCTTGGCCCCTGGTGTCACGCTTGGAGATGTCTGTACATACCCCATGGATTCATGCTGCCTCAAGAATTGCAGGTCCATTGTGCAGAGGCCACTCACATCCATCACATGTGGCAGTGGCAGTTGTGCCCTCCAGTCCCCTGAGAGTAGTGGTGGCTTGTGTGACACCTCCAGCCTCACAAACCCTTTCTCCATTGCTGTACAGGGCCGTTTGTGTCTCTGCTGCTGTGGAGCCACATGTGACACTTCCCCGGGGGTGGCTGGCAGGGGTGGGGCTGGGCTGTGGGGCAGGTGCCGCAGCAGCTGCTCAGAGGTGCTCCAGTGCTGGCAGTGACTGCAGGTGCCCTGGGGCTTTGGGAGCAGGCAGACAGGTGAGTCAATGCTGTGGGCTCTTCCCCTGCCTGGGAGGAAGGTTGTTCTGGGATGAGGCCATGTCAGGCAGATGTTGGTTCCTTGCCCCTGCTGGAGCTGGGCTGGGCTGGCACTGGGCTCAGTAAGGCTGTCCAGAGCTGTTCTGGGTGGTGGCTGTGCTGGTATGCAGGGTGAGGCGCCAGCTGGCACTGTCTTTTCTGTCACTCTGAGGGAATGGCCTTGGAGGTCTCTGCGTGAGCTTCAGCCCCTCCAGGTCGTGGGGGAATGGTGACAGCCTAAATCATAAAACAGGAGGGGAGTATTACCATTCTCCCTGGAGAATTTGGCTTTGGAGCATGTTTGGAGTCGCAGCTCCACCATTTCCTTAGCAAAACAAGTAAACATTTGGAATGAAAATAGAGAATGGAGAGCCAGGTCACATCTTCACTTGCAGCAGCAGCAAGCTGCTGCATGGTGGCACTTTTCACTGTGTCACCCGGATTCCTGCCCCTGGTAGCTGCCTGCAGGGCCGTGCTGCCTGTGAGCTCGGGGGAGGGTTGTTGCCACACCAACAGCACACACAGTTCCCCAGGGCTCCTGCTCCCCGTCAGCCACCACGGCAGCCTCGGTGGATTTGGGGAGTCTCTCAGGAAGGGGTGACTGGTTGTCCCAGGGCTGAGCACTGGAGGTAGAGCACAGACCTGTGCTGCGGTGTCCGCCCTGCACCCTGGGGGAGCAGCTCTGACCGTGCCTCCTTCTGCCAGGTGTGGGTGCAGCTGCTGGTGGATAATGATGGCTGGACACCGATGGCTCGTCCCCCCCATTCAAGGTAATGGGGCTCTGGTGCAGCACAGAGAGCAGTGTCTGTCCGTCCCCCATCCTGGGTCCATCGCTGCTTCAGTTGTTGGGGGCTGTGCCAGAGGCCTCCCTGGGGTGAAGGGTGGCTGCTGGTCACCTGGGGCTTCGGGAAGATGGAGTATCCCTGCTTATCTGTTTCGAGGATGAGTTGCCTGTGCTGCTGGGGAGGCTCTTTGGGCTGTGGGTAAAGCAGACAGCAGGTGTGGTGGTCTCAGCCATTCCCACTCCATTCCAGGCTTGCTGCTCTGCATCTTGGCTCTGCAACTCTGTCTTCAGGACTCTCTTGTCCCAGCAGGTGAGTTCTGTATCCCAAGGGGAAATCTGGGGGCCTGTGGGGAGCGGGGCAAGGGCAGTGTGCTGCACCAGGGACTTTGTGTTTGTCCTCTCCAGGCTGTGCTCTGTAGGACAGAGCTGCAGGATAGGTGAGGAACCTTTCCTCATGGTTTAGCCCCCGTAAAAGCCTGTTCTTCCCAGGCAATACGGCTGGAAGTGGGAGGGAGGGGCTGTTGTAGCATCTGTCCATAGTGCTGCTGTGGTGGCCTGTTGGCTCTGACCTGCTTCTTGGGCTGCCCAGTTGGTGGCTGCAAGTGGATCCTGCTGGGGACACTCTGTCACTGGCTGCCATGTCACCTCCCAGCCACAGTGTGACAGATGCTTCCCGCAGGTCCCTCTGGACTGTGCCATGGCTCAAGAAGGGACACAGGGCTTACTGAACACGTTTTTCCTTGGTGTTTCCTTCACCAAGCAGGAGCTTTGTGTTTTTCAGAGCACAACACAGCTGCCAACACCCTGGTGATGGCCACCAAGAACATATCAGTGGTCACCAAGAACACCTCGGTGGTGGCCACAACCAGCAAGAACACCTCAGTGGCCATGAGGAACGCCTTGGTAGGGGCGGTGACCACCAAGAATGCCTCACTGGTGGCTATGGCCACCAAGAACATTTCAGTGGCCACCCAGAACACTTCTGTGGCCATCCAGAATGCTGCAGTGGTGGCGGTCACCAAGAATGCGATGGTGATGGCCACCACCAAGAATGCCGCAGTGGTGGCCACTGCCAACACCACCTCAGTGGCCACCAAGAACACCTTGGTGGTAGCCAAGGCCACCAACAATGCGTTGGCAGCCACCAAGAACACCTCAGTGGTGGCCACGGCCACCAAGAACACCTCAGCGGTCACCAAGAATGCCACGGTGGTGGCCACCACCACTAATGCCTCTGTGGTCGCCACCAACACCTCTATGAAGGGAGCGGAAGAGACAAAGGTAAGGGAAGGAATGGAAAGAGGGATATTGCTGGGCCATTGCAGCCCCATGGACAGTGTCACTTGCCCGGCTGGTTGGTCACAAGATTCAGGAGTGCTATGGGAGCATCTCCTGTGGTGGAAGGGAGCACAGCGGGTGGCCAGGTGGGGGTGGCCCCTCCAGACAGTGAGGATGTGGTTGGGGACAGCCCTGCAGTGCTGTGTGAGGAGGCTTTGCTGCAAGGTGACACCCTGGTGTCTCTCCAGCAAACCTGCCAGAGCTTTCAGTGCTCCGGAGAGAGGTGTTACCAGGATGAAGCCCATGCCAATGGAACAATCACCTGCCATAATGAGACTTTCTGCGAGGTATGGAGATGCAAGGGGGCTGCAACAGGGAAAGCCTTCCCTTTCTTTATCTCAGGAATCCACAGTGCTCCGTTAAGTCTGTGTCCCTCTCCCATTTCCCATTTCTCTCTGACAGTCTGTCAGTTATTTCTGCTCTTTCATGATGGTACCTCTTCACACTCATTTTATCCTTTGACTCTGCCTGTTGCAGCTTTATCGTTTCTCCAGCACAAACTACACAGCCAGGTGCAGCAGCAGGTGCGGCGTGGAGCTGTGCAGGACCAACGGCAGCGTGAGCAGGCAGCAGTGTGCCCTGGAGTGCTGCGCTGGCCCGCTCTGCCTGCGGCTCAATGCCAGTGCCTACGGTACCGGCCGAGCTCTATCCTGTGGCAGAGGTGGGAGACGGGCGGGCAGAACCCATCGTGGAGGGGCTGTGGCTGCATCTCTTCTGCCCTGGGGCTCACTCTGTCCTCGGAGTTGGGTGAGGGGTAGGGTGGCCCTGGCAGCTCTGACCACAGTGTGAGCCGTGCTGGTGAATCTGGCCCTGTGCGGCTGTGGAGGGCCCTGGGCGGGCTGTGTGCTGGGTGCAGCCTCACAGGGCTCCTCATGTGTCTACAGGTGACCTGCCACCCACCGCTGTGCCACTGACAACTACCACCACCCCTCGGGCTCCCCCCCAAAACGTAGGTACCGCAGGAGCAGAGGCTGCTGCATCCATGGATTCTGGGGTCTGTGGCTGCTAGGATGGCTGAGCTCCCACCTGAGCAGGAGACAGGAAAAGGTCCCTCCTCCACTTGCTTTATGGGGTAAAAAGCTGACTCTGGAAGGGCAACAAATCCTGAACAAGCACTGGAAGTAAGGAGTCCATAAGGAGCCCTGTCCATTGGGCCTTATCCCTGTCCATCAGGCCTTATCCCTGTCCATCAGGCCTGTTCCCCGGCCCAGAGCTTGCATCAGCTCAGGCGGTTTGACCTGACCACGGGATGAGCCTTCCTGCAGCTGCACAGATGGTGCAGGACCCACTGGGCTCTGCAGCCCTTTCCGGAGCCTAGTGGAGAGGAAGGTGCTTATCTTTTCAGAGCCCTGTTAAGAGGAAGGAAAAAGAGGCTTGAAACTTGCGTGCTCTGCTGGTCTTTCAGTATTTTCTTGCAGTTTCAGAGTACTGCTTTATCTCTGGATCTAAAATGCCTAGGAAAGCACAAATACCAGCAACAGAGGAGGGTGGAGAGGAGCCCTCAGGAGTTAAGGGCTGTCTGAAATGCAGTTTTTGTCCTATGAGTCTGATGGACATATGGTGTCTTCCCGGTCCTTTCTCTCATAGGGTAAAGTGTGTGCAGCATTTTCCTGTCACGGGGACGGGTGTTTCAAAGGCAGGAAGACCATCACTAGATGCATTTTGGGGCAGGACTTCTGTGAGGTATGGCCCGGGCTGCAGAGCATTGTGCTCCTGTAATGCGAATACTAAGGGCTTGGTTGTGACCCCCAAGCTAATGTCTCTCTCCTTCCAGATGAAGAAGATGGACTTGAATTACATGGCAGGATGTAGCAAAGCCTGCAAGGCTGCCAAACCAGTCTGCGCTGGTGGGATGAAGGCTGCCTGTTACCAGGAGTGTTGCCCAGCCACCCCAAAAGCCAGCTGTCTGAAACTGGATGGCAAAGTTCACGTCAACAGCGCTGGGCAGGTGACACTGGCCCCGCTCTTGAAGGTCATGTCATGTGGAGTGGTCCTTCTCCTGAATTACAGGGTCTCCACTTCCCTCTGGAGTTAGGCAGCAGTTGGGAGGCTCTGCAGCCTCTCCTGTAGCAGAGCTCCGCAGCACTCAGTAGGATCCTGCTGCTCTCTGGCTTCAGCCAAGGTCGCTAGCAAATGCCTTCTGTACTGTCCCTGTCCCACAAGCAAGGTGTCCAGGAGCCTCTGCATCTGCTCATGGGCAGCTGCACACCCTTGGGGGTCACTGTGCTTGACTTGGTGGCTGCCCTGCACAGGGCCCCGCTGTTGATCCTATACCCCACCCTTAAGCTGCACTCTGAATCCTGCACTGTCCCGGGATGGGTGAGTCCTAGCATTTCAGTAAATTTTAAATACTTGAAAACAAGATTCCCCCTGTGTGTCCAGAGGAAAAGCACTTAATATATGCACTCAGAAATCTATGCCAAGGAGTTCTGCCCTGCCCAAATCCTGTAGGTCTGAGAGACCTGCAAGCTAATTGTGGATCCTGGGAGTGGTGCAGTGTGTGCCTCTGTGCTGCTGGAATGGGGGACCTCAGGAGCTGGAACAAGAGGGTATTAGTTCTCCTTAAAAACCAGAAAATTCTGCATTGACTGAGGCATAGGGGCTGCTCTAATCGATGACCTACTTGTGGCACAGTCTCCCTGCACCCCCTCTGGCCTGTAAGTTCCAAAGTGCTCTGGCAACGAAATGCTCGTTGCCTCTACAGGTAAAATAGTAACCTTGTTTCATCTCCCAGTCTTAGGCAGGGAAATGGGATTAATCTAAAAGTGTTTTGTGTCTTAGATGATTCTGTTTCGCATCTGTGGTTCTCTACTGCTAAAGGCAGAGCCCGGAGGTGACCATTAGCCTGTGCCATGAACCACCCCCGGCGCTCACCCAGCCTGTTCTTGCAGTACACACAGAGCATGGGTGGAGCTGGTCAGGCCGAATTACCCGGAGTTGATGCGCTGCCGCTCGAGCACACACGCACGGTGCTGTTCCCTGCCACCACTGTCCTCTGCTGCCACCGGTTCCTTAGAGAAAAGATTGCAAAATATTAAAATCTTTGTGTCAGGCCCCTTTGGTGCTGGTCTTTGGAGTGTGGCTGAGCACAGTGTGACCTGTGGGAGGGCGGGAGAGCTGGGCTGGGCAGGTTTGAGCCCTTGGAGCCTCGCGTAGTTTCCCGGTAGGAAGGCTCTGCGGTACCGGCCCTCATGGAGCACTGCCAGCTCTAACGGTGTGCTGCCGGGCGAGCAGCAGCGGGAGCGGATATGGGGCTGCATGGAAAACACGTCATTCTACCACAGCCAGCCCTTCCCACGTCGCAGTGCCTGTTCTGGTACAGCGGAACCGCAGCTCAGCGTTTGGGGCGTGTGTTTAATTTGTTTCAGGCCAGTGTCAGTGTATTCGTGTCAAGGGTTCTTCTGTCTCAAAAACACAGCACCGCAATTCTTGTAAGGTTTGGTGCTTATAGCAGCTATTTCAGACTCTTGTCCGCTGGTGAGCAGAGAGGGACTGGGGAAGTGGTGCAGAGCTGTCACTGACCAAGACCACTCGGGTTTTCCCTGTCTTTCGACCTACATCTCCTACATCTGTGGAAGGAGCTGATTTAGGCCAAACTCCATCTCTACAGTGCAAAAGGCTATGGTGATACTTTACAGCACCTACTCCCACACTCCGCATTAATTGATTTGAAGACTAATCCGGCTTCTGTGCTGGGTCGTTTTGAAATTCAACAAAAAAAAAATAATTCAAGGCGCTACTGAAAGTAAGAGCATCTCGCGATTTTCCATGGATATTAACCTTTCCCATGTCTGCCAACCCGAGAGGTTCCTCCTCTCCGTCTCCCTTTCCTTCCGGGAGGGGCCAGCCGGAGGCGCGGGGTTCGGCCGCAGGAGTTGCCGCCGGGCAGGGCCGTGCCTCTCCCGTCGTTCGTCGTTCGCATCCCGCCGTGCAGCATCCGCTCGGCCGCCGTCCCTCCCGGTCGCGACCGCTCCCACCGGTGGTTCCTGCGGCGGCCCCGTTATTTCCGGCGGCTCCGTGCCCGTCCCGCGGCCGGTCCCGGAGCGGAGCCATAACGGAGCGGCAGCGGGGGCGGCCCTGGTGTGGGGAGCCGCCGCCGCCGCTTTGCATCGTGTCGTGACAGCCGCCGCCGGGTCCCGGCCCCAGGGAGCGCCGTGCTGGGCGCTGCCGGGGGGGAGATGGACCAGTCGGTCGCCATCCAGGAGAGCCTAGCGGAGGGGGCGACCTGCCGGATCGTATCCTTTCATCAACCCCCCCGTGCGGGGCGGAGGGGCCCCTCTTCCCGCTCCCGCGGGTCCCCGCGGTGCCGCCGCGTTCCCGCCGGGCTGTCCCCGTCCCCTCCGGTTTGTTCCCGCTGCTCCCTTCCGCTGTCCCCGCCGCGCTCCCTCCGGTCTGTCCCCGCTCCCTCCAGTTTGTCCCCGCCGCCGATCCCCCCCGCTCCTTCCCGCCGATCTTCGCTCCGTCCGCTCTGTCCCCGCTCCCTGCCGCTTGTCCCACCGTTCCTTGACCCGCAGCCGCAGGCGGTGCAGGCCCTCCTGGTGTCGGGGGAGAGTGTGGAGAGCCGGCTGCTGGGCCTGGTGGAGTGCCGCGGGCAGCACGCGTGGGTGCCGGACCGGAGCGCGGGGCGGGCAGGGAGAGCGTCTGAGAGAACTCTCCGGGTCCCTCACGAGCCTCGACAGCCACCTGAGAACCCCCTCCCATCCCAAGGGCTTTCCACCAGGGTGCAGTCTTGTAGGGCAGCAGTTTGAAGGCATGGTGCCTTGACGTTGTGGGTGGTCAGTGAGAAGCCCCATGCCCATGAGCTGGTCTGCTCTGCCAGTAATGTGAACACATTATTTAAGTGTTGGGGTGAGCAGGTGGGTGGGAATGTGGTTGAGGAGTTACTCTGGGCTTTGCATGAGGTTGTGCTAGCAGGTGCTGCTGGGTGGGATGGGGTTTGTGCTTGTCTGTCTGCAGACATGCCAGAACTGAGGAGGCTTTGCCTCCATGTCTGCTCTGTGCTTGCAGGATCTACGTGTACACTCACCGCCGGATGGCCATCACAGCTGAGGATGTCTGGCTGGAGAGAGTGATCCCCATCACTGATGGGTTTGCAGTGGAAGAAGGTACTGACACACTGTGGTGGCTCAGTGGCCAGTTCCAAAGAACGAGATGAAGGGGTTTGGAGTCCATATTCTGCTGCTCTACTTCCTGAAATTTGCAATCTATTCTGCCTTCACATTTTTTCTTCAGTTTGTTGTCCTTGGTGAAACTTGTGCATCACATGGCATCTCTGGCAGGGCCCTGTGAGGACCAGAGTACCTGTGTCCCACCAAGCCCCAGCCACAGCCCCTGCCCAGCAGATTTGTTCTGCCTGCTTCTGTTCCTGCAGGAGTTTGGAGAAGTTGCTGAGCTCACTAACCTCGAATTATCAGTGTGGTCTGCAAATCTGTTGCTTAGCTTTCAACTGAACTTTATCTTACTTTTGCAGTTGTGCTTGATGGTGACCTTCACATCATTGGTGAGTTCTGTGGTTGCTTTAGTGCCTGCATTACAGGTGCTCTGGGCCCTGTGCCAGCTGCATGCAGTGGGGCAGGAGTGGGGGCCTCTTGGTCTGGGGGAGCTGACTTGGGAGGGGTTGTGCCCTGCAGCTCCTGGGGCAGTTGCAGTTGTCATGCTGTTGGCCATTGTTAGCTGGTGCTAATGAGCATCGTCAGCCCCGTCCAACCAAGGGAACTAATTTTCCATATGCTTTTAAACTGCTACTGGAAGATTAATGATTCTCACTGAACAAGCAGAATAAAAGTTTTATAAATGATGATTTTTATATTTTAAGTGGCATTCTCATGTAAAATTTTGGAAAGGAACATGGTAAGAAGGCATGGGGAGATGTTGCCAAAGGCTGAGCGCATGCACGCACCCACCGTTGTAGAGCGTAGAAACGCTCAGTTTGTGAAGGCTTGTCAGCACGACCCACAGGAGCTCTTTCTCCCGATGTCCTCAGGCTCTGACGTGACTGTCCAGATCAGCTCAGCAGACGATCGGCTGACAGTGCAGCTGCCCTTCGGCTCCCACACGCGCACGTTCCTGCAGGAGGTCAGCAGGTGCAGCCCAGGTACGAGCTCCATGCGTGCGGATGTTACGGTGCGCGTACGGGTCTGGCGGTGCAGGTGTCGCGTCTGCTCGTCTCTCCTGCGTGTGGAACAGCAGCGCTGGTCTCTCTCTGCTGAAACTCGCTCAGCACTGTCGTGGGTCGCGATTCCCCATGGCCAGGCAGCTCGGCAGCGATGGTCGGTGTTTTGGGAGGCAGAAGCGGCTGCTCTGCGGGCCCGAGGCCGAACGGGCGC
>VZTH01013869.1:324587-354127 GCA_013397815.1 Aleadryas rufinucha
GCCGCTCCCGGTGCTCGGTGGCGTTTCCCGCTTTGCAGAGTGCACGTGTGAGAAGATTCGGAGCTAAAGCAATTCCTGGAAGTCAGTGTGGGATTCAAAACCTGAATGTTGGCATTTTGCTGTACCCTGCTGTGTTTAGGCTGGGCTGCTCTCATTGCATGAAGGCTAATTTAATTCTCCCCTTTGGACACTAAGCATGAATCCTGTTTAATCCAGGAGATGTGATACATTTTCCTGCTGTAGAACAATACTATAATGTCACTGCACATTTTTAAAATTAGTGCCTTTATTACCGCTTGAATATAATTTAACTACAAATCCTGTGCAATTGAGACCTCCTGTAATCTCTGCATGTTGCTCTGTATTTCTGTGCTCAGTTCAATTATTGAACAAGGTCATTATTCCACTTCAGAGTACTACCATATAGATCCCTCTGACTACAGAAATCTGTGGCTAGATACAAATTTATCTAAAGGAAACAGCCCTTTTCCAAAGCTAATCTCTTTCTTAGGAGAATCCTGCCTAAAGCTGATTTCTGCCCATGAGGTTAGAATGCAAGGTGTGACATATGACTCTGATCTTTGGATCGTGTAGCAGTTGTGTCAGCAGCAGGCTCACACGTCTTTCTGTTCTGCAATAATGCCTTCTGCATACTGGCGAGTGGCATGGACCCGTGTGGGTAATAAATCCTGGGAATCAGCTCTTGGCACAAAAGTAACCATTGTCAATTGAGGTGAAGGTTCAGGTTGGTTCCTGTCCCTCACTCTCAAGGGGATGTTGCATGGTTGTTATCGGGAGAGCTTGCAGAGGTCCAAGGAGTAGTAATTGAGTTCTCAATGCCCATGGAGAAACTGCTGTGTCCCAGGTCCCCAGGCCCACACTTCCCAGTGCATCTCTGTGTGCTCCTGGTCAGTTCTGCTTGACTTGAGGTGTGTGATCTGCAGTGAGGTTTCAGTCACATGCTCTTCTGCATCCAAGCTCTGATAAATCCTCTTACACAGTCTATTCTCAGAGGGCTCTTGGGCAGAAGAGAATTTGGCCACTTCTTGCCAGCTGGTTTGTATCCTGAGGGCCTGGGTGAAGTACTGCAAGTTCTATTTCTGTTTTGCGCTCTTGTTCTGCAGAATGTTCTGTGACAGCAATAACATCTTAATTTTTTCTGGGTTGTGTTCACTGAAGAAGCTCAGCTGAATGCCTAGAACCCAACAATCTTAACAATTTCTACATCATCATTAGACTTGTGTGGTAAGGAGCATGATTTTAAGATTGCTGGTTTTGCATCTTAAACACAGAGACCTCCCCCAGAATCCTCTTTTTTAACTGTTATTTTGCAACTTGTAGGAGCAGAATATTGTAACTGAAACAAAATGCTGAAAGATAAATTTTGCTGAGGTAGTGTGATGTGTTTAGTGTCACTCCTGTGGTTAGTTTGATTTGTGTGGTAGCAGCCCTGTTACTGTTTTAGGAGTGTGCAGTTTGCATTGAGGCAGATGTTTCTGCTGAGGTTCAGTGGGTCCGTAGTGCGACTCTGTACAGCCCTCGAGGTGTCTCTGATCTGTGCCTTGCTGGGTATTTACAGATAGGTAGGAACCCTTTAAATGGTACTGTGCCATTTGTTTCCCTTTTTCCCCCCTTTCTTTGTACTTCTTGTCTTGCTTCTGAAAGGAAAAATCTGCTATTAACATACATTTTTCAGATTCCTGGGGTAAAGCCCTGGATTTTGTGCTGCTAAGTCCTGCTTCAGCTTAGCTGTTAAGGAGAGCCAGCAGCAAGTGCTCCCACAGAGGACAGTGGTTCTGCTGCTCTCTGTGGCTCCTGTCATTTCTTCCTCTGCAGGGGAAGCTGCATCATCACAGAACAGTTGGGTCAGAGTAAGCTAAATCTGTCAGATAGCTGAGAGACTGTGGGGTACTTTGTTTTTCCACACAAATTCATTTTCTGCCCACAGATTTTTGCCAGTGTTTACATAAGCGTGTTGATAAATTGAAGAACACTTTGTGTTTAAAGTGAAACATTTTGGTTTGGTTTTTTTTTCAGAAGCGGTTGGCTCTGAAGGTGTCAAACAAAATGGAAGGAAGGCTGCAGTCAGTCAGAGCTGCAGCCACGACAGCACTGATAGAAGCACTCCTAGGTACAGCATCTCTGTCATGTGCAGGTTTGGTGCTGCAGCTGACGTGAACCGTGCACATCAACAACTCCTTGTGGAAGGTCGAGTGAGGAGTAACAGTGGTGGCCACAGTTCTGTGCTGTTTCAGCTGTGCCTCCCCCCTCACAGGGTCTCGGTGTAGTGACAGTACACACAGAGAACACCAGCGTTCTGGGTCCTGGGTGATTGTGTAAGGATGGAATGAACTGGGTTTGGCAAATGGTTGGTGCTTTGATGTCTGGAGAAAGAATCAGAATGTGTAGAGAGCTCTCTGAGCTTCCCGGTGAGATGGGTTTTTCTGGTGATGTGGGTTTCCTGGACACCGAGGGGAAGGGAAGGGGGTGTCCCCGGTGCCAGCGGGTGAACTCTGCACTCTGTGCTGCAGCAATCCTGTGGCCACGTTATCAGTTCCATCTGCTGGTGGCCGTGGCCGGTCAGTGCACAGAGATGAGGGAGTCTAGAGCAGAAGCTGGCAACTTTTTGAGATGAGAATCTGCAGGCTCTAGTTAAGAGAGAAAAACGTTCAGCATAAGCATGCTGTCAAAACATTAGTGGAAATTTCATTCCACTCCCTCAGAGACAATCCTGCCAGTACCCTGTTTGGGCATATTTTGGCTGTTTAGTGGGACAGGACCTGCTAGCATTGTTTATTTTGAATTCAGAGAGCTTTGGCTTACAGCCACTGTGTCTCATAGATACACTCTTAAAATGTTACAGTTTCATTTTCCAGTTCCCAGGACTTTGTGGACCCTGATGCATATCATTCAGAGTCTGTCTGTGTGCTGTCCTTGGCACTGGTATGCAGGTTGCTGACCTTAAATTTATACCATCCAATTGCTGGTGGGAATTCCCAAGCTGTGGCATTATTCCTTTGCAAAAGGAGTTTGCAGAGCCAGGAGACACAAAGTAAAACCACCTCTACCTCCACCCACTCTGGGCAGAGCTGGAAGATTTCCACCAGACGCTTTATAAACAAACACAGTTCTTCATTCTCTGTCTGAGGTCAGAAGGGCTGAGCGGAGGCAGAGGGAGATGAGATTTCCCTCTCCTTGCTCCAGTAAGCAGGGAAGGTGTACAGGTTTTGTATTGTTTTCCAGGTGTGAGTAAGGCCTGCTCTGCATCAACAGGCTGCACCAGGATGGTGAAAACCATTTGTTATTTCAGTTAGTTAAACTGTTTTTGTCTGGAGATCTCAACCCTGCTAAGAAATGCTCTTTTCAGTCTTCTTGGCTTATCCCAAATGCTATCTGTCTTTAGTGAACAGACAGAAGAATTTGAATTAAGGCTTCAGTGGCAGAACTATGCTAGTTAGGGTGGGGATAGCCTGGGCTTCATCTGTGGTTTTGCTTTCATTTGCAGGCAAAACAAACTCAAGCCTGAAGTGAGAACTGAACAGGTTCGGGCCTCCCGTGTCATGGCTTCGAACAAGGCCTCAATCTTATCAGAACCAAAGTTTGGACTAAGAGATACTATCGTTAAATCTCAGCTTGTACAAATGGAGGACTCCTACACACACATCCAGAACTACAGGTAATGATCATTCCTGAGAAGAACTTACTTTTGTGGGTTGTAACTTAGCGTAGACTGTCGGAATAACTCATCTATTATTCCATCCTGTGTCCCCACGAACAGGAATTTCTGTAGAAAAGTGTGATCCATACTTTCCAGAACAGTTTTCCTTCCACATTTAGGCATGAGCAGGACAGAATTTCATTCATGTCTCTATCAAGACTTGCCTCATGGTTCTTGTGGAGGAAATGGCCTTTTTGAAACCACTTTTTTCTGTGCTTATTTGTGTCTGGAAAGGCATCAGCTCTGTGCACTCCAGCCTTCTCCCTCTCCATTTTTGTCCACTGCTTATCCAGAGCTTGAGTGAAATATATAATTAGGACCAAAACTTTACTGTGTTTGAAATAGTTTTATGCATTTCATTAGTGAATTTATAATTTCAAACGGCTACTGCACAGCTAGAGATTTTTGTTTTTTCTTTAATACTTTGTGTATAATGTGTCCTTCTGTAAAAACGTGTCTGTAAAGGTGAAGCTGTAGTTCAATCATTTTAGGGATTTAAACTTTGTCACCTTTCTTATTTTTCCCTGGCAACATGTTAGTTATATGCAACATTATTTACCTGGTTAATAGCAGTGCTATTTCCTGGGCTCTGCAGTTTGCAGCTCTGGGATTCTGTCACTGTCTTTGCAGGGTTTTTGTTGGGACGTACAACGTGAATGGTCAGTCACCCATGGAGAGCCTCCAGCCTTGGCTGAGGTGTGATGCTGAGCCTCCAGACATTTACTGCGTGGGGTGAGTGTCTGTGCCTGGCCCATCCTCACAAACCTGGACTGTGCTGGCAGATCTGTCACGCAGAGGAGTTCAGCCAGGACACCACAGGAATGTTGACACTGCTGTAGTGCATTGCTCAGCTCCAGGGTGGGTGTGTCCACAGCTGGTAAGGGCTGTTGGTCTGGTAGGGTTTGGCCTCTCACAGTTACAAAATCCTTAATGCCATTTGATGTAATAATGACAGTAATTTAGCTTCACATTTAACATACATCTACAATCAGCATAACTGAATTTGAGTTTTCAGTTATAAATTTAGTGAGTATAATCTGATTTAGCTCTTTCCCAGAGAAGGGGTTGGAGAGTTATAAACAAGTGCATGCATCCATGGGTTCCTTCCTCTAACACAGCTTCCAGGAGCTTGATCTGACTAAAGAAGCCTTCTTTTTCAATGACACACCGAAGGAAGAAGAATGGTTTAAAGCTGTAACTGATAGTCTTCACCCAGATGCCAAGTATGCAAAGGTAAATGTGGCTTTCAGGGAGGTTTGAGTGTGGAATAATTTTCCACTTGGGCCTCTTTTCCCTTTGCTTTCTCTTGTTCTCAGTGACTGTGTCTTCCAGAGGCTCTCCAGGTTCTGTAGGTAGTGTTTCTGTGCAGGGTGCTGAGGCAGGGGCAGGATGGGAAACAGAGCCAGGCTTCCCCACTTTAAAGGGAGCTCCTGCTGTCTTGGGGAAGGAGAATAGGAAGTTTTGTACCTTCTTCCATGTCTGCCTACAATGCATGGTGGACTGAATTGTGAAGGTATTTTGGTAGGAATACTGCTTATGTTTTAGCTCCTGCTCCACAGGTCTGCTTCATCTGTTGTCTCTTGTTGAAGGGAAGCTCCTTCCATGGGTTTATGCATGTGCTGCAGCTCTTGCTTTGGGCTTCAACTTCCTTTACTGATGTTGCTCCCAGCTCCTTCCTGGGCTGTGCTGCTGGGGGCCTGTGCACTGTGAGCCCTGCTGGTGCACTGGATGATCTTGAAACTTTCTTTTTGGTGACCCATGTTATGGATGGGGGGCGATGTGCCTTCTCTCAGCAAACCTCTTCCATTACAGCATTGAATGGACCAGGGTCTGTTTTTCAGGTGAAACTTGTGCGGCTGGTGGGGATCATGCTCCTGCTGTATGTGAAGGCAGACCTTGCTTTGAACATCTCTGAGGTAGAAGTTGAGACTGTGGGAACTGGAATCATGGGGAGGATGGTAAGAATGGGAACTGTGCATGAGAAGGGGTGAGATTTGGAAGAGCCCCCCTCCCTGGATGCAATGGTTATTCCCCCAGCTAAGGGCTGTGGCTGCCTCTAGAAGCAGATAGTCCTATCCCCATGCCAGCTCAGGGCACTGCGAGAGGGAACTGCCAGGTGCTCGCTAATGTTCAAAGCAGTAATCACTAATAAGGATTTTCAGCCTATTCCTTCCTCCAGAATTAAACAATCTGTCTCAAAGTCTTCTGGCTTGTCCACTGCTAATAATTCATCTGCAGTGTAGAAGCTCCTGACCAATGACTTTGTCTTTATCTTTCAGGGTAACAAAGGTGGTGTTGCCATCAGGTTTAAATTCCATAACACCAGCATGTGCATTGTGAATTCTCACCTCGCAGCTCACACAGAGGAATATGAGCGGAGGAACCAGGACTTCAAAGACATCTGCTCTCGGATGCAGTTCTGCCAGTCGGATCCAAATTTGCCCCCTCTCACTATTGGCAAACATGAGTATGCTTCCCATCTGGCTGTGGGAATTATGGCACGTGCAAGGGAGCACCTTGTGGATGTGTCTGGGGGTGAGGAGGGGGCTCAGTGGCATAAAAGTCAGCTGGAAGGGCCAGAAATGCTTTACCTGGTTTGGACAGGGCTCACCCACACACAGTTCTGACAGGTCGCTTGTCGCCTTATGCTCTCCCAAGCCTTGTTTTACTCTCAAGCCTGGAGTGGGAATGGGGCAGGAATAAGCACTGACTTCCCCAGCTGTGTGGAATTCAGTCACTGTGGAATAATAACAGCACCAGTTGTTAAGGGATAGTGACAAACATGCAGAACAGTGATTAATAACATCAAAAATAGAAAAGGTAGCTTCTCTTTCAAGTTTTCACTCTTGTTATTCCTGACAAGACCAGCTATGGCTGCTCTCATCAGAGGGGTTGTGATGGGAAGAGCCCCAGAGCTGCAAAGTGGAGCTGCTGCCCATGGCCAGCTGCACTCTGGGGCAGCTCAGGCCTCTGCACATTCTGGTGTATGTTCTCTTTCAGTGTGATCCTATGGCTGGGGGACCTCAACTATCGGCTGGAGGAACTGGATGTGGCAAAAGTGAAGCAGCTTGTAGAGGAGAAAGCATTTCTAGAGCTTTGCCAGTACGACCAGGTACTGATGTCTCACCCACCTGCACACGGTGCTGAGGGTACTCGGTACAAACCACCTGACTCCTTGGCCTTTTCTGTGCTCAGTGTCTCCCTTTTACTCCATATGGAGATTGTGCTTGAGCTTAGCTAAGATTAAAGTTTCCATCTTTTCTTTTTTTGTAGCTGAAGAGGCAAATGAAGGCAAATGCAGCTTTTGAAGGCTTCACAGAGGGAGAGATCTCTTTCCAGCCAACATACAAGTATGATGCTGGCTGTGATGACTGGGACACAAGGTACAGTGATTGTCTCAGATGTGATGGTACAAATGGCCGATGTTATCACTGAAGGAAGTAAAAACAAGGCTAAAAAAAATTGCAGGTCTAATGGCTGTAAATAGGAACAACTCTGAGATTATTTCTGGTTGTCTCCCTTCACTCCAAAATTCATCTCCTGTTTATGTCTATTTACGTTGGTTTTCTCCCACAGCTATTTGTCAGATATTCGTAATATTTTTTTCCTGGTAATAATCCTATTAGGTTTCCTCTTAGAGGTGTACAAAGTTAATTAATCCTTTTAACCAGTTTAATTCTTTTTTGTCTGGTTTTTTGGTTTTTTTCCCAAGCAAAATTTTTAGGATCTCATTTTTGCTGATCTCTCCTGTACCTGCTCAGGTGAGACCAACCAGGGCTGACATGGAGTCAGCTGTGCTGTTCTTCAAAAGCCTGTGAGAACCATCTTTCTTGTAATGCTCTATACACGGAGCAGCTCCTCTAGTCTTAGCAAACCAGGAACTTCAATTGCAAGTGCAGGAATTAAATCTATGCAGCTGTCAGTGAAAACAGTAAATGCAAACTTTAAATGTAGAGCCTGAGTTTTTATTTTTCATGGCTCTTATGGTCAAAAATACCTGAGTATCGCTTTGTATGTTAATTGTATCTTGCACCTTTGAAGAAGTAGGAAGTAAAGCATGAGCTAGAGATACCTTATAGTAGACACTCAAACTTTTTATATCTACACAAAGAAACTGTTAAAAATACCACTTTGATAGCAAATGAGCTCCAGGCCATGGCAGGAAACCCTGATCTCTGGGCAAGCAGTGTTGTGCCCTGCGTTGTTACTGCACCTGAACTGTGCCTGGAAACAGTGATTTCTCCCTCTGTTTTAGTGAGAAGTGTCGTGTTCCAGCATGGTGTGATCGGATACTCTGGAAAGGGCAGAACATTGCCCAGCTGAGCTATCGCAGCCACATGGCTCTGAAGCTCAGTGACCACAAGCCAGTGAGCTCTGTGTTTGATATTGGGGTAAGTATGTCAATGCTGGATGAAGTAACTCTGCTGACCTCATCCCTTGGGTGCTGATTTCTCTTTCCTGCTTTTATGGCATCTGCAGAGGACAATGGCTTGAAAGGTGGGCTGGATCAGATATGGAGATGGGACTGTTGTTCATAGTAAGCAAGGGTTGTGCAAATGATACTGCAGTTAAGCTGGACAAGGCCTGAATATCTGTCAGTGTTCTTTGGGAACACAGTAGTATATTGTCAAACTTCTTATTTTTTCTGAGGGAAAAAAAAAGGTTGATCTAGTACTGACTGAGTGACTCTTGTTAGTTATGGCAAGGTCCTTTATTGTTGGATCATGAGAAGATCTTGGAGATTAGTGCTCCAAGCAGCTCTGCCCATTCCCTGTGTTGTATACTCCAGTGTGCTGCTAAAATCAAATTACTTCCCATGTTTCCAGCCGTGTTCCAGCTGTCCTGCAGAGGCACAGCAAATGCTGGCTGGTGCAGTGTGTGTCCTTTTCAGGTGAAGGTTGTGAATGAGGAGCTCTATCGAAAAGCCTTTGAGGAAATAGTCCGCTCCCTGGATAAGCTGGAGAATGCCAACATTCCCTCGGTGACACTGTCCCGCAGAGAGGTAGGGCATGGTCATGTGCTAGCACTCCCTGAAGGAACTGAGCAACCCTAGACCCCAGCAGTAGAAGATGAATTCTCGGCCCTGGGGTCTGGTTCCAAAAAGTAGAATATTTTGACTTCCAGCTGCTCTCTGTTTACAAGCCCTAGGAATCTTTGTTCCTATTTAGGTGCCAGTGAATTCCATTCACAGTCCAAGGCTGAAACACAGGGTGTATCATCCCCTGAGGTGGGAAGAGAGAAAGTAGAAAGGTGGTTTGTGACCCTTGCTCTGACTTGTGCTTTCAAACATAAAATGTAAAATCATAAGGATCTGGAGAAGGTCACAAACCAGCATTTGCTTTGTGTGTTGGGACTGTAAAGATAAGCCCAGGAGACATTTGAGGGTACAGCTATCTTGTTCTCAATTTTATTGTAGTTATTTGAGGGGAGCATTTGATTTAAAGGGCCCCCTGATGCAAAGGACTTCAGCATTCAGAGTAAGCGTGATCCTATGCAGTCCTGGGGGAGATGGGATGTGGGAGCAAGGGGTTAATCTAGTTGTCTTGCTGCTTAATAATTAAACCATGGGACAGGAATTGCTGCTCAGCAAGGTGGAATCGGCTGATGATGTTGACTGATACTTGTTTCTAGATCCATTTTGAGGATGTTAAATACATGCAGCTGCACGTAGAGAGGTTCACAATTCGCAATGGCCAAGTGCCCTGCCAGTTTGAATTTATCAGCAAACCAGATGAGGAAACCTACTGCAAGGAATGGCTGATTGCTAATCCTAGTAAGGGCTTCTTGCTCTCAGGTGAGCTCCTCCTTGTTTGTCTCATGTTAATGAGCTGATATTATCCCCTTCTGGCTTAGTTTCCTCTACACTTCTGAGAGCGCTGTGCCTGTTTGCAGGCTGTTGGTTTAATACTGGTTGTAACTGAGTCTGGGTTTTTTATCATCTGGCAGATGCTGAGATCACAGTTGAGCTGGAGGTGTTTGTTAATAAATCAACAGCTACTCGCTTAAACTCTGGAGAGGAAAAACTTGAAGATATCTTAGTCTTACATCTTGTCAGAGGGAAGGATTATTTTCTATCCGTAACAGGCAACTATTTGCCAAGTTGCTTTGGGTCTCCCATCCATACACTGTGTTACATGAGGGAACCAATCCAGGACATGTCAGCAGAATCCATTCGGAAACTTGTGAGTTAAAGACAAGATTCCCTTCCAAACACACAAGAGCATTAAAACTAGATGCTAAGGCCTGTCTATTTTTAATAAAAAGTCTCAATTCTCAGGTATAAGCTTTGTGAAGTATTTTTGCCGAGTCAAATAAGAACTTGGCTAGCTACCTTTTGTTTGTCTCCCTCCTGCCCGCACTGCCCTCCCTCAGACCCTGATGCCAGTAGACACGAGTGATGATCCTGCCCTAGCTGAAAAGCCTATGGACATCCCAAAAGAGCTGTGGATGATGGTGGATCACTTGAATCGCAACGCTTCCCAGCAGGTTGGCACTGGAAACACAAAATGAGATGTTTGCATTAGGTTAAGTTTTGAAGAAGATACTGGTGATAGCAGTCACTGCGAGCTGGGTGTGTTTGGCCAAAGGCCACGGGAGATAAGTGATCCTGATGCCCCAGGTTGTACTGTTTGGTGCTAGTGACTGTGTCTATGTGTCCAGGCATGAGCAGTGTCCTCCTGCACTGCTCTCACTGCAGTGCCACAGCCTCCGTAGAGCTGTTTGTGCTGAGACTTGGGTGATAACCACCAATTTGGAAAGATTTTCCAGGCAGATTATAAGGACATTGTTCTATTTACCCAAAATTCTTCTGTTTTCCTTGGACTGATAAAGGGTTGTCTTTGCAGGAGGACCTGTTTCAGCAGCCAGGCCTCAGATCCGAATTTGAGCAAATCCGAGACTGTTTGGACAAGGGAATGTACGATACTCTCCGTATCCTTTTACACTGATATCCAGGAAGGCTCACTATGCCAGAGTGACCAAAACTGAGAGAGGTTTTTAAGTTGCTGTCTCTGCTCCTGGGGTAACTGAGCTCTGCATTTCCTCGTGGCTCCAGGTCATCGATCAGAAAACCTCTGCTGAGTCCTGGCGATGTCAATGAATTACACAAGCGTCCAACTGCCAACAGCAACAGCTTGTGTGGAGGCCAGGGGATTAACCCAAAGCTGTGAGCTGTAGGCAGCGTTCCGGGACACCTAACCAAAAGTTCATTCATGTTTCAGCAGAAATAGGACCGGCCTAGATCGTGCTGTGCTCTTCCTTAACCATGTTTGGATCAGTGGGCAGCAACCACTCGGTGGCAGAGGCCCTGCTGCTCTTCCTGGAGAGCCTGCCCGAGCCTGTCATCTGCTCCAGGTTCTACACCTCCTGTCTGGAGAGCGCCAGCAACTACGGGCTGAGCTGCCAGGTATTGCTGGCTTCCCTGACGGACCAGCTCCAGTTCCAGAGGGAGGGGAGGCAAACTGTCCTCTGCTACACCACTCACCGGGTTTTGCTCTCAGTAACTTAATCATCTGTTAATAGAAAGGATCTGGAACTGGTGCTGCTGGGTTATGGAGAGCTGTTGGCACCTGCAGACAGGGGGATGTTGGGAGCAGGTGCAGCTGGAAGCCATTGCTGCATTTGCAATATCATTGTTGGCGTTTTCCCTCCTCAGATTATCTCTGACCTACCAGTGTGCCATAAAAATGTATTTGAATATCTGATGGCATTTCTGCGAGAACTACTGAAGAATTCAGGGAAAAACCATTTGGATGTGAATATTCTTGGTAAGGCAAGCAAAATAACCCTCTGCTCAGAGGGGCTGCACAGTTAGGGCAACAAAACACTCCATACCTGAGTGCAATTGTGGCTTGTACTGCTTTGAACGTTTTATTGTAAGTGAATAGTCCATAGAAAAGCAGGAGCCTGGGAAAGTGACCCAGAGGTGTGGGGATCATAAGCTTTATTCTACCTCCTTCTGAAGCCAGGCACTGTTCCGTGGGATTGGAGGTGGTGGAATGGCCCTTGATGTCCTGCTGCTCCCACTGGGCTCTCACTGTGTGTCTGTGTGCCTTTTCCCTGCAGCCAGTGTATTTGGTGGCTTGTTACTCCGACCTCCTCCTGGACATCCCACGCCTGATATAGCTGAGAAGAGGAAAGCTCAGCAATTTATCCATCAGTTCCTTGTGAGAGAAGATGATTTACCATGAATATCAGATGCAATTAATCTGACTTTTAGACATTGAATTACTGTAAAAATATTTTTTGTACATTATACTGGCGCTTTTTTTGATATCACAGTATTTTATACAATCTATTGCTTTTGAAGGCAGAGATCAGGCAGTTTGACACCTGATTATGCTGTAAAGTATATAAAGTTTCTCAATAAGCTGTATGTAGACAAGTAAAAAATTTGAAAGCTGATATTTACACTATATTTTATTTAACTTGTTAAAAAAACCTGAGAATTTTTAAGTTCGTGCTATTTAAATAAAAAGATCGGGAGCCTTTTCGCGGCCTCTGCCCGGTGTCGGCCGCGGCCCTCAGTCGTGTGCGGCCGCGGGGGGGCGCTGTGCTCCGCCCGCCCTCCTCCTCCCGTGAGCCCCCGCGGCGGGCGCGGTGCTCCCGGCGGGCCGCGCGCGGCCGGAAGCGGAAGTGGGTCGCGGCGATCATGGTGCCGCTGGGGCGGGGAAGGAGCTGCNGCGCGGTGAGAGGCGCGGAGCCATGGGTGAGAACAGTCCCGAGGGCAACGTCATCTACTATGAAGGGGAGGAAGACGACTTAGCCCAAGATGACAGTATGATGAGGTTTGCTGACAAAAACGGGCTGGTGTCCTCCTCGTCCGGGACGGTCTATGACAGGACAACTGTGCTCATAGAGCAGGACCACAGTGTGCTGGAAGATGAGGAGGATGAAGGACAGTGTGGTGATCACTTGTCTTTTTTACCAGAGGGTCATGAAGAAGGATTTCATTTAATAGCAGATCATGAAGGAATGTCACAGGGTTATGTGCAACATATTATTTCTCCAGATCAGATTCATCTAACTATAAATCCTGGTTCAACTCCCATGCCAAGAAACATCGAAGGAGCAACACTCACTTTGCAGTCTGAGTGCCCAGAAACCAAGCGTAAGGAAGTGAGTAGCTAAATGTGATTGTGGGTTTTATGCACTCTTCTGATCTTAAAGGCATTGAAAATGTGCTTTGCCAGGGCTGGTTTTCAGGAGACAGGCAGTAGTTTTGCTTGTTTTCAAGGGGTTTTGTGGAACGGAGTGAATTGCCCTCCACTAAATCTGCTCTCATTGTCACCCCCAGCTTTGCTGTGTGCTGGGAAGAGCCATGTCCCAGTAGAGCTGCCAGGGCCATCCCTTTTCCCTCTGGCACCACCTGCTGCCCTAGGAACCTGCCAGAAGGCACTTCGTGGCACTGGATGGCAGGAGGGTGTGGCACTGACGTGTTTGTGTCAGTGATGTGTGAGATTTTGGTGATCTTCTGGTTTTTTTCTGGTTGGGTCATTATTTTGTGAGTTCAGAGGTAGCTGAAACAACCTGAGCTGTTACTCTGGGATTCGCCACGTTCTCAAGAAAAGCACATTCAGGTCACAGTTAAGGGCCAGGCCATTGCTGGGAGCTGGAGTACCAAGTGTGAGATGCCAAACTGTAAATTACTTGTAGTTTTGTTGTGTCACAGGGAAAGCGCGAGAAGAAGAGGGAAGCTTTAAGCTGCCATTTGATGTATTTTGAAAGCTCAAGTCAGCCTGCATGGCTAAAATGGAGTTTACTCTTAATTCTGTTTCCCTGATGAATTCTGTCTGGACGCACAGTGGTGAGGGCTTATCCTGGGACTCTTCTTCTTGGGTGCAAGAGCAAGGGGAAGTTGGCTGTGACACCAGCTCAGGGACAGCTTAGTGCTCCTTTTTTGGCCCACCTGAGTTATGTGAGGGGTGATGAGTCCAAGTGTCTCTGCCAGTGTCAGGGGTAGCAGCATCAACTGCTTGTGTAAGTGAGAGGGAGAGCGCTGCAGCACCGAGCCCTGGCTGTGACACTGAGTCCTGTCCATCGGCAGAGAGCTGTCACCATCATGGCTGAGTGGGGGGGTGGGGTCAGCTCTGCAGCTGGGGAACTTCTGGACTAAGGTGTGTTTAGCCAGCCTGTTTGAGTCTCCTGTTGTCAGTTATTCACGTTAGCAGCTGCTGCAGCCTGTAGCTGCTGAAGGAATTCACTTTCTCTGTTAGTCATGTACGTACTTTCTCTCCTCTTTGTGGGACCCTGAGCCACTCCCAGAGCAGGGGGTGGGAGCTGAACAGGGTCAGTGGCTGCACGTGCAATTAAACCGACTATGTTTTCACCCTTGCTTTTTAGAGAAGGCTTGTAAGATGTGGAATTTTCTAATGAAATTCTTTATATGAATTTATTTTCCATTTTTGGAATTAATTTCCCAGAGCAGAGGGCAATGATACCATAATGTGAAAGCAGTGGCACTGAGACCTGAGCATGTGTGAAACTTCTATCTTGTGAAATGCCTTTTTGCCTGCTGTTTCAAAGGTCTGATAAGTTGTCTGGAGGTGGGGAAAGGAAAGCTATAAAGCTCCCAAATATCTGGCTTATCTGTGAAAATCAGCAGCTCGGTTCTTTGGTACTTCCAAAATGTCTGCAGCAGTTTTAACACTTGAGATAACTGTTTTAAAGTCTTAAACTTTCAGGTCAATCTTAGACATTTATGAAGCTAAAAAGGGGGTTTTGCACTTTAGTTACCTTTGGCTTTTTTTTGTTCTATTATATGTCTCTCACAGTAATTGTGTTGGTAAGAACAAACACGATTACAGTTTCGTATTGCGAATTCAGTTATTCTTTGTTCAGTGATGACACAGAAAAATCAGCCATTTAGGGGGAATATTGTAAGCTCAGGAGGAGTTAAAGGCAAATGGAGCAGTTACTCTAGACTTTGAACCAGGGTGTGAGGCTCTGCTTCCTCCACCCTGTTGGCTATTGCACAATGAGTTCCCATTTCTGAGGTAAATGCTGATTACGGCTCTTCCAGCGTCCCCCTGGCAGAGGCAGCAGCTCACTGTCCCTGGCCAAAAGGCACAGCCTCGAAGCACCTGGGCCCTGTCCTGCCTGTCCGGGGCTTGGCCTCTGCTGCCTTGTTTGTTTTCTGTTGCGCCTGGGTGCTGTGGCAGCCTGGAGCTCTTGCTGCTGTACCTGTGAGGCTTTCAAATCAATCTCTGATGGTTTTGTGTGTATAAGCAGTGCTGTTTGTGTGTATAAGCAGTGTTTTGATGTGCTGATGTGAAAAGGGAATTAAATGCTGTGGTGCTTCACAGAAAGGCTTGTTTTGCTCAGAATATGGTGGTGATATTGCTGCTGTCTCTGGTGTGCTCGGAAGGATTTGTGAAATAAAGATTTGGCCTTTATTTAGCCTTTAGAGGGAAGGGAACACTGCAAGACGATTATTAAGAGTTCAGGCAACTGATGTTGCTACTGCCACCTTCCCTTACACATGGGCAGTGACAGCTGGGAACCAAACAGCTTAATGTGTAATTAAAGTTATCCTTTTTCTTCTAGACCTAAATGTAAACACCAAGAAAGCTTAACAGGAGCCTTCCCTTCATTTTCAGATAGTTCCTGCCTGTGTCAGATCCCTTGTGTACCATGGGAATTATTGGGGAGAATGTTCTGTAAAGTGTTAATTTCCAACTGCCTTAAAGCTGTAACAGGGAACATTTACTCCAGCACTGATACACAAATTGTACTGGAACTGGTGATCCTGGAGGAGGATGATGTACCCTTCCTCCTCATGTAATAAAATGTGTTTTCTGATGTTGGTGTGTTACTGGTCTGTGCTCCCATGTTGTGGCTGGCTCAGCACAACCAAACTTCTTAACTGCATTGTAACCATGCTGTAGTTCTTGGGCATTTAGTGGTAACTTCTGCCTGATTTGAACTGTAAATTAAGGGCAAATTGCTTTAGAGTGAAATTACTGTTTCTTTCTCTGAGCATGCTGAGTGACTAGTTGAAAATGTGAAGGGATGAATTCCCTGCTTCTCCTGGCATACAGAAGCTCAGCCATGCCCATGACAGCTGGGCTTCAGCATGCCTACAGAGACTGGGGAACACAAAATGTTTCCCCTTCCTCCTCCTTCCCCAGCTCTCTATACTGAGCATGACATCACATGGTCTGGGATATCCCTGGATCAGTTAGGGTCAGCTGTCCCAGCCGTGTTCCCTCCCCACTCCCTGTGTACCCTTAGCCCCTTGCTGGCAGGGCAGAATGAGAAGCACTAAAAAAATCCATCTCTATATCATCAGCCCTGTGTTGAGCACAAATCCAGAATATGCCCATATGTGTGAAGAAAATGAACTCTACCACAGCCAAACCCAGCACATTATGGTATTTCTGTGCTCTATGTAAAGGTTTCTTGTATGTGTCACATGCTTTAATGTTCTCCAAATACGAAGGTTTTACTGAGGCCATGTGAAGGTGAATGCCAGCCTGTTGTAGGAGCAACAAGAGACCATGGATTGAAATACACAAAAGATCACTCAACTTTACAGAATTTCCTTAAAGGGGTGCTGCTGGCAGTTTTGTCCCCTACAAAGCAGGTTGGAAGGAACCAAGAAACTCTTTTGTTATGGAGAACTGTCTAGAACCTGATTTATAGCAGCTGTGACTTGCCAAGTCCTCTCGAGCTCCTCAATCACCTTTAGGTGTTGAGGTTTCTGAACTGAGACAGTCAAATGAAAGTCATCAGTCTGGTAGTTAATGGTGGAGGATAACTTTATTCAGGCAGATCAGGTGGTGTATTCCTTCTGCTTCTCAGGAGAGGATGAGATTTCACTAGGTGTTACCACTTGCACACTGGAAGCTTCTAAATGATCTCTTGTGCCTGTTGCAGAAGTGGGGAAGGTACTGAATCTAGTTTCATGTGAAATTGTCCTAGGGATCTCGATGGCTTACTGAGAAATCTGTGACACCTGTATTTGGGTGTTCTTGTGACCTGATGTGATCTATTACACTTCAGGCACTGACTGTTTCAGTAACCAGAAAGGAAAAGGAAAGAAGGAAAGAACAGAAGGAAAGAACATGGCTCAATGAAGGCTGCTTTGGGATAAAGTGAAGTAATGAATGGACTGGTGGTTAGACCATGGGAGATGGTAAAAACTGTTTCACTCAAGGTGTTGATGGGAATTCAGCACACAGGCAATGGGTTTGAGTGTTGTGACTGCATTTTCCTTTGTCTCCCTGCTCCACAAATAAGTAGCTCTGCTAGAAGCATCGGACTGAAGTGCAGGTGCTACACATGCAGGTAGTGGACAGGTTTGATGGCTCCTCAATGTTCTTTCCAACTGTTTTATCGGATTTTTAGCTAGAAAAATTTTGGATTATGTTTTTCCTTTTTCCCTTTCTGTTAGACTCCTGTTCTGCAAGGCCAGCTGCTTTGCTATGTGCCACTCCTTCCTCGCAGAGTGCAGCAGAAATGTTGTCAGATAATTAAGTGGCAGTAAATTTTTTTGGGGGCTTTGGGGTCAAAATCTGTTGCATTGTCTTTGATGTCTGACTGCAGTTCTGTCCTGTCTGGATTCCAGAAATGATTAAAAATTACTAAGCATGCAGCGTTTTGTCTCTTAGGTTAAGCGCTACCAGTGCACCTTCGAGGGCTGTCCCCGCACCTACAGCACCGCTGGCAACCTGCGCACGCACCAGAAAACCCACCGTGGGGAGTACACCTTTGTCTGCAACCAGGAGGGCTGTGGCAAGGCCTTCCTCACCTCCTACAGCCTCAAAATCCATGTCCGGGTGCATACCAAGGAGAAACCGTTTGAGTGCGACGTGCAGGGCTGTGAGAAGGCATTCAACACACTGTACAGGTGAGAGGGTGTTCAGCACTGTACAGGTGAGAGGGCAGTCAACACTGTACAGGTGAGAGGGTGTTCAACACTGTACAGGTGGGAAGGCTCTGGTGAGTTTTCTTGTAGCTATGGCTGTTGCTGTTCTGCAAGTTGCATCTACTTTGTGTTTGTGTTTGAATACAATTGTTTTGGTTCTTCCGTGTACACCCCTCAAGTGTGGCAATGCTGTCCAAAGGGTAGGATGACAGAACTGTTGGTGACATGCTTAACTTCTTTATATTCCAATAGCATTGAAGGTGGTGCATGAACACAAGCGCCTTTCAGACTTGTTGGAGGACTTTGGAACTGATAACAGTGACTCTCATGAGCTCATTACCTTCTCCTCAGGATATGTTAAGCCTTTGATCCTGTCCTGCACATTTGAAAGAATGGCTTGCTTGCCTCAGGCCAGGCCTGTCTTACCCTGCCAGTCCTAAGAGGGATTTTTTTGGCATGTCTTTTAGGTTGAAAGCACATCAAAGGCTTCACACAGGGAAAACATTTAACTGTGAATCAGAAGGCTGCAGCAAATACTTCACAACGCACAGTGACCTGAGGAAGCACATTCGAACACACACAGGAGAAAAGCCATTTCGGTGAGTTGCTGGGTGGCAGTTCTGGCTTCTGTGGCTCGGGTAATGAGGCACCTGTGCCAAAAAGCAGCTGTTACTGCTCTGAATGGAATGGTGTTCTCCTGAGAAATAAGTGAACGTGGCTGGCTGGCATTGGAGCATGTTTGTTCTTGAGCTCCCACAGCTGCCTTTAACAGTGGGTGCAGTGATTGTCCTAAAAGACAAGAATAGTCAAGGTATTTTTTACAACATAAACCTGTGCCACGATGAGCATTTTTTAAAACACATTGCTGCTCTCTGCTGGGAAGCAATGTGTATTCCAAGAAGGAGATCCCCCAAATACTGCCTTTGTGCTTGGATTTGGAAGTCCTACTCAGAGCCCTGCTGTGATCTGTGTAGCATGCACAGCAGCTTCTGGGAGATACCTGGTTGCTAACAGAGCTTAGCTTTGGGGCTGCTTTTTAGAGTCCCAAGTCTATTGCAAAGCATGATCTAAGTTTGTAGCTAATGCATCGAAGGGGGCTGATGCTGACTCTCCTGTGATGCCTCATTCAGGTGTGAGCATGATGGCTGTGGGAAGGCTTTTGCTGCAAGCCACCACCTCAAAACACATGTTAGAACACATACTGGTAAGTTCTATGGGTTTTTTTCAAAATTTTCTTTAATTGAGCTTATTCAGTTTATACTAACTCTCAGAATCCTAATATGAATTTATAGTTACATATAATATGGGAGTGACACCGAGCTGAGTGGCTCAGGTGACACGTGAGGGAGGGGATGGCATCCAGAGAGACCTTTGAAGGCTGAAGGAGTGTGCCCATGTGAACCTCATGAATTTAAGAAGGCCAAGTGCAAACTCCTGCACCTACATCAGGCCAATCCACGTTTTCCATGTATTCAGTTATATTTATGTTTGACAGGTCTTGAATTCAATGAATGTGTTTTCACAAATGTATCAGTAATGATGCATAACTATTAAATATTGTATTGTGTGTCAGTTCCCATGGTGAAATAGAAGCATTCACCTTCAGGACTCCCAGGAATACTGAATGCGTGAAGGGGCATTAAATGTCTTGTTTGTATGAAATACTGCTCTCCCATGTGCTTTAAAAGTGTCTGTCTGATAGGATGTTTTTAAGTCTGTTAAATGTGTTTTGTGCTGCCTCTAGGGGAGAAACCCTTCTTCTGTCCCAGCAATGGTTGTGAGAAGACTTTCAGTACCCAGTACAGTCTCAAGAGTCACATGAAAGGTCATGAGAAGGGACATACCTATAATGCACTTCCCAGTAACAATGTGTCTGAGGTTAGTAGCGCTTCTGCCTAATGCTTCTGTGTTAGGTGGATATAAACCATACCTTGGGGAAGAAATCATTTGGTCTGCAGCTTCTTTTTAAGGTGTAACATTTTAAGACTGGGATTTTCAAAGGGACTTGTAAGTGCTCACTTTGCCACGTGTGCATGTGGGCAGTTGTATCCATCAGGCTGCTTTCCATGCGTGTGCTTCAGTTGGAATCAGTACTGTGGGATAAACACGTGAAGTAAAATAGATACTAATTAAAAATACTAACTATGAAGGTTTAATTTTTTTATTTTCTAAAAGTTGATTTGTTCCTATGCTAATTTAAAATTCTGGGTTATATGACTTTTTGGAAATACTTTGACAGAGACGTTAAGAATCCTTGATAGCTACTTAATATCCTTTGCTTAAAAATCTTGCTCCTTTGATTTTAGAACTGAGGCCTGGGTCCCATATAAACAGAGTGTGGACTCTGAAAGGTCATTTAAAACATTTATGACATTATTCTTTTAATATACAATTCAAATTGTTTTTCTTTTTTACAGGATACAAGTCACTCTCTTTGTCTGAGTGATTTAAGCCTCATATCAACAGATTCAGAATTGCGGGAGAACTCGAATCCAGTGAGTTATTGTCCTGGAATTGCCTCATCCTCATTTGAGTTTTGATTTTGTCCTCCAGAATGTGTGGTGCTTAGTTCAACCTGCTGTTGAAGGCTCTGCATGTGATTTTACCATAACAGTGTTCTTGCTTCTTGATAAGTGTTGACTGAGCTTAAATTTTACATAGAGGAAAATTAGATGCTGAGGAGACTGGGTTGTTCTTTGTGCTGTGGCGTGGGAGCAGGGTGCAGCTCTTGTACATATTCTGCTCCTTAAGCAGTGTGGGTGACTAGAATTGCATAGTCCAGGATACAACCTAAATTGAGCTATTTTTTTCTGCTCCAGAAAAGGTTCTGCAAGCAGCCAGTCGATGTCTGTTTCTGACAGAGTACTGCAAGAAATACGGGTTATACAAAGTGTGGATGCAGAGGAATATATTTTACTTTTGAAGAAGTTACTTGTTTTTGTAGGGATTTGCTCATTATGTTGGTAAATTTGATTATGGGTAATAAAAACTAAGAATGAAATTAGAGCATGTAAGTAATGTATGTTGCCATTCCTGAAGGTGGCTGGTTCGTTGGAGGAGTGTTTCTGACATGCACATGCTGCTTGACTACTGGGGTTTGTGCAGTTTGTGGAGACCTGAGATACAACATTGTCTGATGTCTTCCTCTTTGTTTTCTATTTGTCAGACACATGGACAGGACCTCAGCACAATCTCACCAGCAAGCATCTTTGAGTCTATGTTTCAGAGCCCAGACCACACTGCAAATCAGGATGACTCTCAGCAGACAGGTACCATTTGTATCTGCACTGCTATTAAAGAGAACTTTTTGGCAGCTCTGCATGCATGTACTGAATTCAGCATTTCAGACTGAAGCTTCATGCCCAATGTAACTCTAAGAAGCAAAAAGAACTTTAACTTCAGTGTTGAGATTCGTTGGTGTTGGGATGCGTGGTGTGCACAGACCGTGTGACACTCAGTGAGAGGGGAGGTGACCCAGCACACTGTCCTGCAGTACTGGCATTGGAGCCCTCAAGCACTCCACATCATCCTGTTTTCAAGGTTCTCTCTTGAGGTTGCTGCACAGCCTGGCTGATAAAAGGCTTATTAGAGAGAGCTGATGAGGCTGATCAGGCTCAGTGTAGAGCCCAAAACTTCCTAAATTTGCAGCTGCTTTTAGATTTCACTGCCTAGGGTTGTTTTTGAGCACTAGTCTGAAGTTAGGAACGTGGTAATGCTTTACTTGGCAAAAATCCATCAGCTAGCTGATAAGGTCGTTGAAAAAGCAGTTTATTCAGACCTAATGAGAACTGATGTATTTATATTTTTTCTGTTTCTTTTTCAGCAGCTGCCTTGATTGAAGGGTTTAACGGCGACACGGACTCGGTCGCTGCGGTCCCGCCCCCAGCAGGAGACGCAGCCTCGTTGTCCCTCCCCCTGGTCCTGCAGCTTGGCCTCCCTGAGCCCACGCAGGCAGCACTGCAAGCCTCGGCAGCACCTGCTGCTCCCTCCTCCCTAGCACCCAGCTCACAGCCAGCTGCGTTTGGGAATCCTGCAACTGTTTTACAATCCCCAGAAGTGCCTGTTCCTCACAGCACACCGTTTGCAGCCAGTCACCAAGACTTCCTGCAGCACACCCAGCCGCCGCCGCAGCCCATTGTACAGGGACTGTCTGTGGTTGCTGGGGCTCCTGCCCCGACAGCCCCGAGTGCCACTGAGCCCCTGCCAGCTGTAGTTCAGACTGTGCCTGTTGGTGCAAACCCCGTTTTGACCAGTAACCCCACTATAACCATTACTCCTTCTCCAAGCACCGCCATTCTGCAGTCCAGCATTGTCATGGGAGAGCAGAACTTACAATGGATCTTAAATGGTGCCACTGGTTCCCCACAAAGCCAAGAACAAATGGTCAGTACATCCAGCAGGCTTTAGAACAGCTTGAACCATTCCTCCTAGAGCCCTTTTGTTTGAAGAGGGAGGGGGTCGAACCTGTAAGAAAAACCCCAGGATGCAGTGTGGTATAATGCTTGTCACGTTAATGTGTGTACATGTCACCAATGCAGCCCCTGGAACAGACAGGGAAATAAATACAGCACAGAGAAACCCAGGGTGCAGAAAGATCTTGCTTTCTTCTTTCCCCCAGTGGTGGACTTCTGCCAGCAGGTATCAGTGTGTTTATCCAGGACAGGGCACCACCAGGCCTGAGGATATATGTGGGCCTTAATCTATTACTTTTAACACATAGAAGCACAAAAGACTTGTAAAGGTTGTGTTTAGGCATTTTGTAATCTCTGTCTCTGCCTAATTTAGACTGATAATGAAAAGAGTTGTTCTGAAAATAGAAGTTTGTGGTTTTCCATTAAATACGGGTAGCTGAAACTTCAAGAGTTTTCTCTTTGACAGTATTGGTGCCACTTTAGGCTCTCAGCTGCAGGTGGACACGAGCGAGTGGCTGCAGGTACAGGCAGTGGGAGCACACACAGCAGCTTTTAAGAATCCAGTCATTGAATTGTCAAAACCCACAAGCTGAGTTAGCCAGCAAATAATGCAGGGGATGTTACGCCCAGTCTTTAGGACCACTGAAACAATACTTTGAGCCCAGCTTTCCTGTGTGTCTCTTTGGAGTATGTGTATAGCTGTTTAGAATTTGAACAATAGAAATTTGATTGGAGTCAATTAACACTTTTTTCTTGTTTGTTTGTTTTTTTCTTTAAAGCCACAAGTTCCAAAAGTAGTAGAAAAGGTGTTTTTTACCACTGCATTACCAGTAGCTGGTAACACAGGTAAGCGTGACACTGAACTAATTTAACAAAGCCAATTTCTCTCTCCCTGCTGTGAAATTATGTAGTTCCATTGTGTTTTTTCTTTCACCTTCAGGAAACCCTGTTCAGCAGATTGGTCTCAGCGTTCCTGTTATTATTATAAAGCAGGAGGAGGCCTGTCAGTGCCAGTGTGCCTGCCGAGACTCTGCCAAGGACAAAGCCACCACCACCACCGTTAAGAAGGAATGTTCCTCACCTGATTCAAAAGCTTTGGAGCAGCCAGCTCCCCAGCTGCAGCCTCAGACCTTTCCTTCCTCCTCTGCTCCTCCTTCTTGTGGGCAGAGCAGTCAGATAGTTAACCCTTCAGACTCCCAGACTGAAACATTAAGTGCCATGGATGTATCGGACTTCCTGTCCCTCCAAAGCCCTGAAACTCCATCTAATATAATTCCAATCGAAGCACTACTGCAGGGTGAGGAAGAAATTGGTTTAAACAGCAGCTTCTCTAAGTGAAGATGTTCCAGATTTTCCTTTGCACCTGGAGGGTAAAACCCTTCTCCTTAGAAGCAGAAACTGAAGGATCGATTCTTATTCCTTCCTCTTTGGAAATTTTGTGGCTTATTTCTGCTTCACAGATGTCATCTTAGTCACGTCCCAGGTACATCCACCTTTGAGATTCTATCTAAAAAAAGAAAAGGTAAAAAAAAAAAAGAAATAGCTAAGTTATATATGAACTGTTTTGGCTGCACTGTCTGTCACTTTTGCTTGTCATATGTGAACACAGAAGTTAAGGTTACTCGTGTGCAAAAAGATTTTAAAAAGCAAAAGGGGGGTTACTTTGTATCCAATTGCACATCACTTACGTTTGGGATTAAGGTACTGGCAGCAAGTGGGTCTTTGTTACAACTTCTTGGGTCTCTAATTTTCCCCTGTCTCTCATGTCTGTACTAACCATGCACTAACGGGGAGCCCAGGAAAGGAGGCTGCAGGGGGAGGAAATGGCATAGCTGTGGGAAGGGATTTATCTGCAGTGTGATTTGAATGCGATTGTCACATACCTGATGAGGAGCTGGTGCCTGGTTTTGCTGTGTACTAATGCTGTTACTAAAGCCTCCAGCAGCTTTGGGGGAGTTTATTTCAGCAGGGCACAAGTACCTTGTGCCTCTGATAGATCTGTTCATTTAATTCCACTAGGACTCAAGTGTGTTGCAGACACTATGTCACAATATGGAAGCACAGTTGGAGCCGCTGCTGGCTCCGGCTCCAGAGTCTGTTTTCTTGGCCTCTCCAAAGTGTACAGTGAGTCCCAGGTATGGTCAGGTTGGTGCCTGTTGCTCTTTTGATTTCTTAGGCTCTGTTCAGCAACAAATTATCATCCTAACCCTGGGACTGTTGAATCGGGAGCATGGTGCCTTTGCTGGTTATTCTCATCTTTTGTGAAGAAAAACTTAAGAAAATTTTCAGAGAGATTCAACATAAGTTCAGTTTGAATTCAGTGAGTCTGTCCTTCAGTTGTCCATACATGCTTTTTTTTTTTTCCAATGAGCTATATAATTTCTGCCTGACTCTGCCTCCAGCCTACTGCAATGCCAGCTTTTTGTGCACGGGGCTATTTCTTGACTAAAGGATGTTACGCAACAGAGTAGTTTTTCATATCATACTGAGAGTCTATATTCTAACCTACTCAGGGTAAATGAAATCCAAACCCCCCCTTCCACCAAAAAGCCTGTAATGTTGCAATAAATGCAGTCTCATTCTAAATGGTTTATTTATGCTGCATTATTTTGAAAGATGTAATTTTATAGTTTTTAATCCATCTTTCTGGCTTTAGCTGTCAGTCTTCTTGTGTTAAAGGAAAGAATATTAAATAGTCTTTATTTAGTTTACAGTGTTGTCATTAGTGAGATACAAAGATAATGACTAAAGCCACTTAGTAGGGAGTGTCCCTGCTCTCAGTTTAGGAATGCAAACTGTAGTGGATAGAGATCTTTCGCTCTTTGTGTTTGATCAGAGCTGCTGTCTGTACCTCCAGGGAGGGGAGAACCCTGTGAGTGCTGTCTGGTGATCAGCAGGTGTTTAACCCTCCTGTGACATGCTCAGTGTAGCCTGACCAACACTGAGACTGGCTTCAGCGACCTCTCATGCTGTTCCCTTGAGAATGTGCTGCCCAGTCTGGATGGAAAGGGACTGAAGGGAACTGGTCTTCCCCCTCTTGGACAGCTTGCTTCCAGTCAAGTGCAGAAGGGAAAAACCGTGAGGGCAGATGGTTGTGCCAGGAATGCTCCATGCCTGGGACACGCTGTAAGTCTGTGCCAGGGCAGGGAGCTCGGTGTTGACAGTTGCAGGGATGAACTCGAGGGCACCACACGTGCTGCTGGTGTTTCCTCTGGGTGTGCGGCAGAGCTGTGCAGGGCTGTTGTATAGCAGGGCTGCGAGGCCTGCAGCAACAAGGTTTGGCATCCACAAAACAGGTGAACAAAGCATTTCTTGTTTTGTTCCTGTAATGGCAATCCTTGGAGGGCAGTGAGGTGGTGGCCCCTTTGCTTTTCTCCTACAGTTTCATTTTGTGCTGCAGTTGGGTTGCATGGCGGCAAGAACTGCTTTGAACACAAAAGAGTCCCAAGCCTGCATGGCTGGGACTGTCCTCACAGAGGAGTCTCCTGCCAGGTCTTCTGCATAGAGCTCCACTTGGGAGGGGAGTGAGCACTGCCTGGAGCTGCGTGGGGGTCCCTCTGGTGCCTCTCACTGTGGCCTCGGGCCTTTTCTTTGGTGAGGTGCAGCTGTGGTGTTTGAGTGTGAGTGGGTGTGGGTGTGGATGTGTGCCTGTGGGAGACTGCTGATGCAGGAGTGTGAAGACTCCCCTGGAGTTGTGGGGTTACCTCTGATGGGGGACAAGGGTCCCAGATGTGGCCTGCACTGTGACAGCTGGGCAATTTAGCAACTGCTTCTGAGCCTTTGCAGCCTTCAGGGAGGCTTTTTTACTTTTGCTACTTATGAATTAGTCAACCTAAAACATGCTTCTGGTTTGACCAGAGAGCATCTTCAGAAACTCTTTTGTGACTGAAATGAGTAGAAGAAACTACCAAAGTCTCTGAACGGGAGGCTCAGTGTGGAGCTATGGTGATGGGCAGCAGTGTCCAGGGTCAGTCTCTGCTGTTTCTCTTCACAGCTACTGGGTTTGTTTAGTGTGTTCCAGGAAAAGCACTATGTCCTGCTTATTCTTTGGTGCATTGGGTTTGCCATTACCCTCTTATATGTGCATCATGCAGGCTGCAATTCAGGTGGAACTGCTAAGAGCTTGTACTGAGGAAGGAGGGTGTGATTCTGTGAGCACACGGGCTGTGCATCCACTGCATTTTACAGGTGTGTGCTTTTGTTGTTTATCATCCATTTGCTTTCCACAGTGTTTGTACGGCGTGTGTCTGAGATGTCTTCACATTTGCATCAACCCCAGTGCTGTGTGATCTGACTGTGCTCCAGGGCAGTCTGTGCCATGCTGGGATGGGAGGAGATCCAAGGGTAGCTGCAGCAAAGCCCTGAATTCTGCAAGGCCAGAGATTTTCCTGTCCTTTCCTTGCTGCTCCAGCATTTAGCATATTCACTATTACATGGTTAATAAAAGGGAGAGTTTCTGCCCTTACAGATCTGGTGAGATGTTGGATTCCCAGGAAAAGGTTCATGTGCTGGAGCCTCTGGGAACAGCGTGCCCGCCTCTACAACGTCTGCATGAACCCCTTTAATTATCAGTCAGAGAGCAAAACTGCACTGCTCTAGGTCACTTGTTTTGTGGTAGTGGGGGTTTACTTGGTCACTTGTAGTTTCTAGATGGATGTAGAAGCTTAAACATGTAGAGGGGGTCAAGTTACTGACTTTGGTAGCTCTGGTCACCAAGCAAGGACCCAAGCGAACAGACCTGGCATGCAGCTGAAGGCTGGAGAAATTGCTTTTTGTGCTTGTAGGTTTTGGGGGGGTGTGGGTGGGGGGGAGGATCAGCACTGATTGAATGCTGGTACTGAATTACATGGAACAAAGTACGAGCTGGACACTTGTGTAATGCTGAGTGTGCCCAGGAAGACAAGTTTGCAGAACCTCATACTGGTATCTAAAATGCACTTTAGGTTATTTTATCTTTAACCCAATTGCTGCAATTTCTTTTGTATATACTTTCACAAAGTTTATTTTTGCTCTGAGTAAAAGTTAACAGGGGTGTGCAAAGATGAGCACTTAACTTGGTGCAATACCTGTAGCTAAAGATCCTTGTCCTGCGTGGTCCGTGTGTCTGTCTGACAGAACAGGTGTGGTGGGTGCCGTGCTGCCCTTCCCCCGTGCCCCAGACAAATTATGCATCGTTAGCAAACGTCCAATCTATGCAAATAACCCTCTGAGAGCACTGTGCTTCAGCAGCCTTTTCTCTCACACTTCCTGGGGGCTGCTTGTCACTCCTGTTGGACATGCTGTGTCCCCTGATGTGTGTCCTTCTTCCCCTGTCCTTGTTCTGTCACCCACGTGGGAACACAAGCGACAAGCTGCTCTCAAACAGGCATGTTGCACCTTTGAAATTTGTCTTCAAGATGGTTTCTGATGTCCTGTTACTGCCTTATTTCTTGGGGATGGCTGTAGCCATCCACGACGTTCTGCATCAACGCTGTGAACTGTTTACAGCACTCCTACTCCAAGATAAACTGGGTTCAGAGCTGAGGCCAGCCAGCCCCTCGGTGTGGAGCTGTGGGGGGAGCTGAGCTGAGGGTAGTTGTCCTTGGAGGTGATTGGAGATGAGCAGCTGTTCCTGGGTTGGTTCCTGAGCTGAGGCAGCCGGGTTAGTGGGGCAAAGGAGATGAGATCTGGTGTCACGTTCTCGCTTCCACCACTGTCTGGGAGACACCAGGCAAGGCATAGAACCTCCCCGTGCCTCGGATCGTCCCCATGGAACGAGCACAGGGTGTTGTCTCTGTGAAATGATTTGAGATCTGTGGGTGAAAAGTTCTTGGCAGGAGTTATCTGAGCTAGCTGGGCAGAACTGTTGGAGTCAGTTTGGACTGTAAGGCAAAAAAGAAGAGCATGTCTTTAAGAAACCCTATGAATTTCTGACTGCAGAGTTTTTATTGTATACTATTTTTTCCGTAACATATTTTGGAAGCGATGTCAAATTTTTATAAATGTTACCTGTAGTCAATTCTCATGGACAGGGCTGAACTTTTAACTTTTTTGTGTCTTGTCTTGATCTCTATCACATGTTCTAGAAGTTGGATTCTGTGTCTGCACTGAGAAATGCAAATTAAACTGGATATTTATGTAGTAGTGTACATAGTCTGAGTGTGTGTGTTTTTGGAACTAGGTGAAACCCCACACCATGCTGCAGTGGTGTGCAAGCTGGCCAAAATTTGGTTCATTATCCAGTGTACACTTTCTCAAATAAATGCAGTTTCTACTTTTTCTTAAAAAAGATTTTTTTCACATGACCTTTTCCAGCAGACTTGAGGGTGTGCTTGCAGTGCTGTAGTTGCAGTTGCTGGTGTTCCTGGTTTGTGACTCTGTTGTCCTCGCGCTGCTTGGGCTGACCCTGCTCTGTTCTGCCTCACCCGGCCGAGCGTTGGCAAACCCCAGCCTGGCTCCACAGCCGGGGCAGCTCCATCGGAGCTGTCGGGGCTGGGGGGCTGCACTGCCTGGGGCTTTGGAGACAGCTGAACTAAACCCCAGTTTCTCAAGAATGTGTGTATGGTAATAAAGGAATTTATTTAACTCTGAAACATGGGAACAAATGTGCTTACATTGAGCAATGTGAAGATGTTAGTTACAGGTACAGTACTTCCAAAGGAAGAGCATCTCCAAAACCCAAAAGAGTAAATATGCATTTGTATTTTTTGAAGAATGTGAAATAATGGTGTTTGCTTAATTGCTCATTTTGTATGAAGTTAATATTGTACTTTGAAATACCTGCAAAGAAGTGGAAATTAACCTTTTTGGAATTGAAAGCAATATTAATACTAATGGAATCCTAATTAAATGCTTATTTAAACATTGTGTTATAATAGTTTTTCCTGAGAGTATTCTGTGGGAGAGGAGTGTGACCGTCCTGCCTTGTCCCCTTAGGAATTCCAACCCTGAAAGGCAGCGTTTGCCTTTTCACCCTCCTCCCTCTCCCAGCACTGGCCCGACTTGGCTGCTCTGGTGCCGTGGGGTGTGGGTGGGAGTTGAAACCCAGAACTGGGGCATCTCCCACCCCAGACCTCCCACCTCGTCCCGTAGGTGTTCCCTGTTCAGGTCATGCCTGACTGCAGGCCTGGCTCTCGGCAGGAGTTGAGCAGGGGCCATAGAACAACACAGGGTTTGTGCCTCTGCAGTGTCGGCTCGGGCTGGTCCTGATCCCAGAGCAGCCAGGGAAGAATCAACCTTCGCAACACACGGGCGCTGGGGGCGGCTGTGCCTCCTCCTCAGGAGCAGACGGGGCGGGGCGGTGGGGAGATACAAACCAAGCCCATCTCACTTTATTTTGAAGTGTAAATTTAATGCGGTAAGGCACGAGCGCAGCGAGACCAAGCGAGGTCCAAGGCCACGGCGGGGGAGCCCCGGCGGTGCCGCCGTCACCGGTCCCTGTGTTCCTTCGGCACTGACCGGGCGTTCCCGGAGCCCCAAACCGAGCGCGCCCCTCGGTCCCGCCCCCGAGTCCCATCCTGGGTCCCGCTGCCGCCCCCGGGGCTCCTCAGGGCCCCGCGCCGCT
>VZTH01013869.1:354479-380149 GCA_013397815.1 Aleadryas rufinucha
GCTGACGCCTGGTGTCGCGCAGGCTGGAGGGAGGCGGTGGCGGCCGCGGCCGGTGCCCTGCAGGCGGGCGGGCTGGTGGCGGTGCCCACGGACACGGTGTACGGCGTGGCCTGCCTGGCCCAGGACTCGGCCGCCGTGCGCAGCATCTACAGCCTGAAGGGGCGGAACGGTGCGAAGCCGCTCGCCATCTGCCTCGGGGACGTGGAGCGGCTCTACAGGTGGGCGCGGCCGGGCCGTGGAGCCCGCGGGGCTGCCCGGAGATCCCGGCGGGGTGCAGCACCTCCTCTCGCGGAGCCGGAGCCGCACGGAAGGGATGGGAGGGCCGTGCCGGAGCTGCCCGAGGTCCAGTGGCCCGGCCGACACCGTGTGCACACCCCGATCCAGTTGTCTCTGGTCCTGCAGGTACTGCCACGTGAATGTTCCCGACGAGCTGCTGCGGGACTTGCTCCCGGGACCAGTGACCCTGGTCTTTGAGCGTTCTGAAGAGCTAAATAAAGACTTGAATCCATTCACATCGGTAAGTCTTGGCTACAGGACTGATCTCAGGGCTTCGGGGGCAGGGGGGTAGTTTTGTGCTGCTGCTGTAGCATTTGTTCTTACCTGTCCCCAAAAGTGGTCCCTGTGTTGTCCTGCTCCCTGTGACTGACCTGGACATGGCATAAACCAGCGTTAGAACCTGACTTAAGTCTTGTGTTACTGCTGGTTCAGCAGATGTAGATCTGTCAGTTCTCTAGAGCTTCAGCTTTAAGTCAGGAGAGCTTTAGGCAATGCAAAATTAAAACCAGTTTCTGTGTGTAAAACCGTCCTCTCTTTCTCTGCAGCTGGTTGGTGTTCGCATTCCAAACCACCCCTTCATGAGAGACCTGGCACGTGCCTGCTCGGGACCGCTGGCTTTGACAAGCGCCAACATCAGCTCCCAGGGCAGCACCCTGACCGTGTTGGTGAGGTTCTTTCATCCCTCTGGGATGTCACTGGGGCAGTTTGGCAGAGCCCCAGGCTCTCTCAGTTGAACTCAGCTTTAGCTATAAACCAAGAGTTGCTCTGTTGCTATATTTTTATTTTATTTAAGTGATACTCACAAACCACTGTCAGGACTGTTACCCACAGCTGTTTTGCAGGAATTCCAGGACTTGTGGCCTCAGTTGTCCTTGGTCATTGATGGAGGCCCCATAGGAGACATCCAGAGCCCAGAGTGTCGCTTGGGGTCAACTGTGGTTGACTTATCTATGTCAGGGAAATTCTCCATCATCCGGCCTGGCTGGTGAGTGTAGCTGGGGCTCCTCCTTTGCTTTAAATGAAACAAAGCTTTTGGATAGGGTTGGGTCATGCATTACTTTGCTTTGTTCTGCTCTGCTTTGTTTTGTTTGTTTTGCTTCGTTTCCTACAGCAATTCCACCTTCCCATTAATGTTAACTTAATTACAGGCACACACAGAAATCCTCAAGAGCTCTCAAATTCCCCTTTCTCACAGCTTCTGTGTGAAGCTGTAGTTTCTGGAGCTCATGCTCTCCTTGGTTCTGAGTACAATCCTGTGTCTCACCGATTGCTCTTCCCCAGAAAATGCAGTTTAATGCTCCAGACCCTTTGTTCTGATGGCTCTGTTTCTCCCTGCAGTGCACTAACACCCACAGTTGACATCCTGAAGAAGAAGTATGGCTTGGTACCAGAATCTTCCTAACCCTTGGGACTGGGAGCTGGTGGAGCTGGGCACTGTGTGCCTGTGCACTCAGGAGTGGGTGATCATGGCCTTGTTTAATAAGGTCGATGGGTTATGTCAAGGTAAATTAAAAAAAAGACTAGAAAACCCTTTCTGACCTCTTTGTGCTGCTGTATCATTCCCAGATGTCTGTTCTGTTATCCTGACCAGGCTTTGTGAATACAGTGATTATGAAAGTTAAACTGGTGTCAGGATTGTGTGGGGAAGGCCCTGTGTGCCCCACCCACTTCTGAGTGCTCATCCCGTGCCATCTGCACTGGAAGGGAAGCAACCATGGGGTAGGGGGGTTCGGAGCTTTGAGTGTGTTACAGCTGTGGTGTTCTCTGGTTGCTTTTCTCTGTTCTAAATGTGATCAAAACCTGAGATGAAACTGTCAGTGCTTCTGAAAATTCACAGTATTCAGATAACCTAGGCTAGAGCTGCTCAGAACAACCTGCTTCCTCCTGATGCAGAGAATGAAGTAAGCTCTTGGCATGATGATCTTCCTTTGTTTAAATGTAGAATTCTCTCTTGGTGTTGCTCTGAAATGGTGCTAAGCTGAAGTAAAAAGGGAATAGATGAAAGTATCCACTGGTATTTTTTATCACTGATCGAAAAGTGAAGTTTTTGGGAAGCAGGGAGGGGGCAGCATGGGGTTTGGAGCCAGGATCCTTTCCTTGGGTGGAACAGCTCCACCGGGGTCCCCAGTGCTGCCCATGGGACATGTGTGGTGAGCGGGGCCTGTACCAGGGCCCCTCCCCTGCCTGCACCCAGCCCTCGTACAGCCTGTGCTGGGATGGTTTTTCCCGATGTCTTGAGGGCCATGGGGGAGTTTTCTGTTGTTACTGCTCACAAGCAGCTATCTCAGGCACTGCTAATGGATTGTCATCATTGCCTGTCTGGAGCTTCTGCTATGAAATTCCCAAAGCACCAGGCTGGGTGAGTTACTGTCATTTGTAGAGTGAATGCATGAGGGATCTCTGGCTGTTCCCCCTTCTCGGCATCTCTGCTCTTACCTTGCCTTTCCCAGTCAAGTATCCTGGGGGATGGAAGGGCTGAGGGAAATCAGAGGCGTCACTTCCTTTTGCCTGTGCAGGACCCCTTGTCCTGCCCGCCTGTCCCCACAGTTCTGGTGGGCACTGCTCTGAGCAGAGGGTCTGGTGTAGCAGAGGGGACAGAGTGGGGCAGTGGGGGTCCCTGGGTGGGTGGCAGATCTGGGCAGGTGACTGCACACCCCCTAGTTCACACTGGCACTGAGCAGAGCCAGAACCAATGCCCTGGTGCCCCCACGCCTGCAGGGGTGTAAAGGCTGTCTGGGGGCTCACTGTAACCTCCCACCACAGTGAGCAATTTCCCTGCTGGATTTGCACAGTGAGCAACCCCTGCCTCATTCCTCAGCTCATCAGCTATTCATCGATCCTTGCTGGGCTACTCCAGTGCTCATCCATCACTCACACCTGCCATCCACTTTCCAAATGTTTCCTATTTTCCCAGTGATGTATTTCCCTGCTCAGATGAGCTGATCTTGCACCGTCGATAACCGGGTGCAGTAGTGCCCCTGCCCTCTGTGCTGGCAGAGGCACGTGGCTCTGCCCTGTGCCAGTGGAGCAGCTGAGCCATGGTCACCAATTGAGCCATGCAGCCGAGGGGCCCCCAGGAGCTGCTTCTCTGGCTGCAGCAGGTCCTCCTCCTCCCCTTAGGGACTCTGAAACATGCAGGTGGAGCTGGTGCCCTCACAGCCAGGAAGGGCTTCTTGCCTACAGCTGGGTTGGGAGTGATGCTCCCCCAGGTGAGGCACAGCCCTAAGGAAGAGCAGCCTTGCCTGAATGGGACTGGCTCTGGCCTCTGCTCTGGGATGCCTGGAGCCTCATCTTGGCCACAACCCGGAGTGGCATTTGTGAGCAGCCTTGGTGGGCAGAAAACTGAAGAAATGTGTCACCATCTCAACTGGTGCCTCTGCTCATGGCTCATTCCCTGCTGCCAGTGTTGAGTGTCCCTGCAAGTGACAGCTTTATTTGTACCACCAGCATCAAGAGGGTGAACCATGCATCAGACATGGGTGAAAGGGCTGGTGCTGTTGTTCCTTGCAGAACCTGCAGGCACTATAAATTCCCTCTTTCCTCTGGCTTCTGGCTGGCTGTGGGGCACTGCGCTGTCAGCATGATGTGCTTGGCACCAGCTGAAGCGACAAGCCTGTGTATCAGCTTTGGGGCACTGTCAGCACCTCTGGAATGTGCCAGCATGGAGCAAACCCAGGATTTGTTGCTTATTTGGGTGTCCTTGGTACTTCCCAGGCTGGGACCCTGCTGCTAGACCGAGGGATTGTGGAGCCCCATGTGCTGTGGGTGGGGGACGTGGTAGTGGGACCGGTGGCTGTAGTGAGTCACCAGGACACAGTGACCTGTCAGCTGGGACGTGGTGAAAATACACCCCAGCCCAGCCAGGACACGGGGATCAGACACAGCTTCTGCTGGAATGGGAAGGTACCTTTGGAAATCTGGTAGGTGGGACTATAAACACCTTCATAAACCTACTCACAGACCAGGGTGACCCTTGTGTTTGCAGCCCTTGTAGAAATCACATTGGCGTGAGCACTCAGAGCAGGAGATACATGGTTTGCATTTTAATTAGCACTTGCCCTGCAAACGAAAGTGCATCTGTAGAACCTCACTAGCAGAGCCAGTTCAAACTCGTGGAGCAATGGTTCAAACAAGCAACACCAGGCCAGGCTGCCTGGGCCAGGGTTGGTATTGGAGATGAAGCTGCTTGGTGTCTGACCCTTTCCAGCCCTGTTGGAGCTGTTGGGAATGCTGCTGTCTGAGGTATCCAAGAGCCCTCATCAGGGAGAGGTTTTCCACCATCACTGCAGCCAGAGATCTGTGATGCTGCTGCTGCTACTGCCCTCGTTCTGCTTCCCAATACAATGAAAACCAGACTTGGGCTAATTAAGCTGGAAACACAAAATTGCAATTTGCAGCTGATTAAGTCTTTCAAACAGTATTTATGTTAATCTTCTTCTGATTTATTTTCTTGTAATGCCTTGACTAGAAGATAATCCACTGCTTGGGGAGATGCTTCCAGATGGAGCCCAGCCTGCCCTGCCAGATGCTGGGAGCTCAGAATGAGGGTTTTTCACTCACTGTGGTTACAGCCAGGAAAGATGATCTTGTCTGTCTGGGCCAGGCCTGTATGCAGCAGGGTTTGCCAAGTTGCAGTTCTTGGTTTTGCTGCAGGAGTGAGTCCATCTGTGTCAGGAGAAGGCTGTGAAACAGTGAGTGGGAAGGGGCATCTTCTGGACAGCCAACTTTGGCTGGGGCAGTTCTGCCTCTCCTGTACCTCCCGGATACGGCTTTGCTGTCACACAAGGAGGCTGCTGTGAAATGCTCTTATGAGTTTATCCTCGCAGACTACAAAGGCCTATGGTAAAAACCCTGTTTCCTGCTGCACACTGCGCATGCATATCCACTTACACTGTCCTCCAGCCCTTCTTCCAGCTCCAGAGTCAGCAGAATGCCGGGCAAATTACCACAGGATACTGATTTAAGGAATTAGTCTGTAGAAGTGTAGATGATAGAGACAGAAGGGACCTTGAGGTCATCTGGAGAGTCTGTTTCCTCAGACAGCATTCCCTCTTCCAGATCACCCCAGGTAGATTAGTCAGATTTGCTCTCAGCTCCCTTTTCTGGAGGATGTTCTGCCTGGCTGCTCTTCTTCCTATTTTCCAGTTCTTTAAAAAAATATTTATTTGGACTGGAATTTTTCAGGGGCTTAAAGGTAACACGGTCTGTGTTCACCCACCTCATCTCCATCTTTTCCCTTTCGCAGAACGGCTGTGGTTTACCCACCCTGGTCTTGATGCCTTGGGGATGGCTGCAGGGAGTCCCTGGGGAGGGGGCTCTGGGCAGCACAGGTTGAGGTGGGCAGGTGCTGGGGTGCTATGGGATATCACCACTGCAGGAGCCAGGAACAGTCCCTGCGTGCAGGGAGGAGAGGTCCAGAGGTCAAGGGCTTTTTACTGTGGAATTGTTAAATTAACTATTAATTTAATTTTGATTAAATTAGAACTTTTTTGTTTTTTTAACCAGCAAATGATTCTCTGCATAATTACTGCTGGCTGAGACTGCTGATTCACTTGCTGCTGCTGTGGGACAGAGCATTCGGTTGCAGTCCGAGACGTGCTGGGTTCCAGGGGCAGTCCTGTAGGAAAGCCCTGGGGAGAACTTTGGTCCCTGGGACAGGGAAAGCACTGGATTAGATCCCCCATTGCAATGAAACTATTCATTTTTATTGATAAGCCCACTCTCCACAGGGTCTGGGGTGATGCTCCCCATTAACTCTGCCTGCAGGGGCTGGGAGTGGCCTGGCTGCTGCTCTGTCAGGTGCAAGTTGTCATCAGCCACAGCTTGATTGGACGAGATTTCTGGGGAATGAGGAGCTCCCAAGCTTGTGGCAGTTACCTGCCCAATGTGGGCAGAGGAGAATTGTCAGGTTTTTCTCCTTGGTGTATAGTTGTATCCTCTAAACACCCTTCAAACGCTGATAGGCTTCCCAAGGTGTGGAGAGAGCGCTTCCCTGCCTCCAGGTGTCTGAAAGCAAAAGAAATTGTGAGTTCACAGGGATCTGGGGTTTTAATAATGAAATATCATCTTTTAAAACCTGCAGTGAGTGGGACAGTTGGTTTCATTATTCTGAGCATGTTTGGCCAAAATCCTCTGCTGGTTACCAGACATCCATTCCCCTCTGCTGTGTGGCTGCAGCTGTGGTGAGACGAGTGGTGGGGCAGGGATCGATGGCGGAGCAGGGATGGAGGTGGGATGGGGATCGCTGGCAGGGCAGGAACCACCACACCTGGCTGATGTGGGAGCCCCAGGGCTGGCAGAGAGAGCGGCCAGAGGGGCTCTGCAGTGCCTGGCTGAGGATGGCTGAGATTGCAGTAAAACTAAACTCAGCGTCCAGGATGTTCCTGAGAGACACTGTCAAGGTGCCACTGGTTGGGAACAGGCTGGTCCTGCAGCCAGTTGGGAATGCTGGTGAGATGAGCATTCAGTGCAGAGACCATGTTTGCTCTACTTGTGCCCTCTGCGGTTAGCACTCTGCACAGAACTTATTGGCAATAACTCCAATTAGGCTGGGACATCTCCCTATAATCTGGACCCCTGCTGTCAGACTCAATTCAAATTTAATTTGCTAAAGGTGTATATCAGGCAGATTTTTTCCTTAACACAAAACTGAGGGGAAGATATCATTGATGGAAAAAATAATACAAGTTCATATTCTTGTTACCTTAAGGAAGGAAAAGAGATGCCACAAAACTTGGCTAAATTTACATTTTAATGGGAAATGTTCTGATTGCCTGCTCTGAGAAACACAAATTGCTTTCCAGATGGGACCCTCACTTTATACCAAAGTGCAGGGAATTAAATCCAGCACCCTCTGATGAGATGAAAGGGATATCTGGAGCCACAATCCCCACAATCAGCCAGTGGCAAGGACAAGCTAGGCGCTGCTGGTGAGGCCAGGCTGTTGTCCCATCAAGACCAGGGGCAAAGGCCAGGTGGCTGCTGGGACTAAGGGACATGGCTCCTGGCTCCAGCATCTGGAGGCGTCATGCCAGGGAGTGGAGGGTTGTTTGCTATGTGTTTCAAATCCTGGGTGACCGTGGCCCTGCCCCTGCTGGTGTACCCCAGCCCATTTTGGGGGCTCAGAGAGGGTCTGTCCTCATTTCTGTGTGGTGAGGTGAGGTCTCAGTAGCAGTAACTGCACTGACACAAGCTCCACTTCAGCCATTCCCACTGGCAGCTGCAAGTGGGAGCCTCCAAGAGCCTGTGCCCAAGGCATCTGTGCTCTCTGGGGTGTCTCTGCCCTCTTGTCTGTTCCTTGTCAGAGCAGCTCAAGCTTGCAGACAGGCTCCAGCAGTGTTTCTGCGGTGCCAGCCTGGTGTCTCAGACCCCCATACAGCCAAAAGCTGTGCCCAGGAGAAGCTGCCGTTAATTTCTTTGCATCTTAAAGCTCTTTGAAGATGAAAGCACGGCACAGTGCTGCGTAGTCTTATCTCTGGCAGAGCCTGTCACCTGCAGACACTTCTGACATATTCACGAGCACAGCAAAGACTCGTCCCTGCTGGGACTGAGCTCCTGGAGTGTGTCCCCACCCCATATGGTGCTTTTCCAGTTGTCAGAGCAGTTCTGTGCAGTGGATGGGATGTAAATTCAGTGTTGTATGGCAAAGACATCACTCAGACAAGGAGACAACATGCTTATTGGTGGTGCTTCCAAACCAACAAAATAAGCAAAATCATCCCTGTTAGAGGCTCAATCAGAGCAGATGTGCTGGCACCCACAAGGCTGCTTCCCTGGGGGAAAGAGTGTCACTGTCTGGAAACCAAGGCAGTGATAAATCATAGGTGACCTTCAGTAATTTGTTACTGCCTTGTGCAAAACCCTGCTGCTCCCCTGGGCCAGTCCTGGGCATCTGCCTGGGATCACAATGATTCCGATCTTTACTATCCTTAGGGGTTTGTCATGGGTTGGATAATGACAAAAGGCTGCGGATGCAGGAGAGCACAGACATGGAGCTGCTGGAAGCAGGACAGAGCATGGATCAGTGGCAGGTACCACCAGTGTTTGCTGCCGTGGGAAGAGCCGTCCCCAGCTGCTGGGTCTGCAGGGCTGAGCAGGGCTGCTCAGAGGCCCCGGTGGCTCTTGTGTGCTGGGACAGAGAGAGGTGGTTTCTCACGTTTTCAGATTGCCAGGAATGAGCAGGCTCAGTCCTGCCTCACACTGTTGGCAGCAGCAGGACTAACGCTGTTAGTGGAAGCGGCAGGAGAAGCACAGAACACTTGCAGTGAGTGTGGCACAGCAGATGGTTGGGTAAAGAGATGGAGCAGCTCAGGGTGAGTGCTGGGGATTTGGGGCTCACAGTGATGTGCTGAACTCCTGCCCAAAAGTGGAGTCAAGTTGGAAGGGGGTGGGGTGGGAGCTGTGGAGTTTGTTGGTCACAGACAGGAGCTGTTGGGGTGAAGCTGTGGGCTGGAGCTGCATACGGGGCCATGGTGGAGGAGAGGGTGTTGGGCCCTTCAAAAACATCAGTGGGCACCTAGTTGGGTCCAAATTACAGGTTTCAGTGCTTCTCCTTGGACAGGCAGTCTTGCACTGTTCTCCCTGGCAGCAGGATGCTCCACACTGAAATAGTGGGGGCTGGGACCCCTCCTGCCACGCTGGTGTGAGCGGCCAGTGGTGCTCATGGGGTTGACTCGGGAGCCACACCAGTGTTGAAGAGAATTCTGAGGACTCCCTGCAGTGACCCAGGCCACACCCAGGAGCAGGTGCCTGAGTTTAACCAGCAAGTTTGTGTCACAAGGATTCAGTGGGCTTGGCTGGAGTGAATGTTTCCCCCCAAAAAGTCACAGGGAGACAAAACACCTACTAAAACCAAAACTTCCCATGATACTTCAATTGTGAAGCAAAATTTATGTTTTGATTTTGGAAATCAATGGCAATTCACAAATTATTATCCTGTGCTGCCACAGGTCACCAGTCAGTGCTGGTCTCTGCTTGACAGGAGCCATTATGGGTTTTGTTTGGTTGTTTGTTCGATATTAGTGGTTTGTTCAGCTGCTCTCCAGGTTGGTATGGTAATGACAAATTACAGACTCGTGGGCTTTATTTCCAAACAGTTTTAGAAAATGCAGCTGGATGACATCATCACAGTGCCACTGAGCACACCAGCAGCAACACCTGGGATGAAGCAATGTTGAGGAGGGCATGTCCCCATGCAGGTGAGCACCAGGTGAGTCTGGTGTGGGGCAGCAGGCTGGAGCTCCAGAGACATGGCTCAGACACACTGCTGCCCCTGTGTCCCTTCATCTTCCCCAGATTGTTTATCTTTGTGCCCACTGACAGTCTGGAGGGACCAGAACATTTCAGGATCACTGCTGCTTCCTCACTCTGTCCCGCCCGTTGCCCACTGTGCTGGGATCCTGGCTGTGTTGGGATCACCTTTGCTGGGGATTCTTTAAGTGACCTCAAAGCAGTCCTTCATTACACCTGTCACGACATCTTGGAGGTCCTGGGTGGTAGTGGGATGCACTGAGTGCCGTTGTGTGGCAATTCTGGGGGATGGAGCAGCAGTTCAGAGCCCATGGGGACACAAAGGGGGTCCCAAGCTGGGGTGGGTGTCCCTCATGAAGGGTCTGTGATGCTGGCACTGGAGCCATCCCAGACCTGCAGGGCTCTGCGGCTCTTTGCCAGCCCCAGGCCCGTGCTATTATGGGCAAATTACCTGTGGAACACTTTTTTAATCTTGAGAGAAATAACTTGATTAGTAATTATTGGTGCAGAACATTTGGGGAGTCTCTGCAGAGGGAAAGGACGGGCTGTTTCACTGGAGCTGCCTGTCAGTTTTGTCACCTAATTATAAGACTGTTCTGTGCCAAGACTCTGGACAGACAGAGGAAAAAACCCTCAGTGTAATTGTATTGGTCATATTTTATAGCCACTAATTACTTGCTTCGCAATTAGCATCTCTCTGGCTGGCTGGGGAGCTGTCACGGCCCTGGCTCACGACACATAGCTCAGTGCTTCCCGTGGCACAGCTTCCCAGGGCTGGCAGGGAAGGGGGATCAGGCCCTGTGTCTGCAGCCCCACAGCACAGGAGGGAAAGGGGGGCTGACCGTCACCAGGGTGCAGGTGAGAGATGTGATGGTGTCCAAATCTGGGACAAGGTGCTGGGTCTGGGCTTGATGGCTCCACCTGAGCTCAGTGTGATTGTGAATCAAAATTCTGATGTGAACTTTAGCTGCATCCATAAATTCTTCATTTATCATTATTAAAGACATGTCAACATTCAAACTCTGTTTTATAGGTGGAAATTTACATTGTATATTTTCTCTGATACAGTAAATATTCTTGTCCGAAGCCCATCAGGCAGTTTCCTACTTATTAGGAATGAATGACTCATAAAACAGAGCTGGAACAGGCTGTTGGTGTGAATGAAGGGAACGCTGTGGCTATTGGGGTTTCCCTCCTGAGGAATTATGAAGGGACCCCAATAAGCAGGTGATTGGGTCAGTCCACCCTCTGAGCACACCCTGGGCCGGGCTGTGAGTCGCAGTGGATCCTGGCCCTCTGTGGGATGGGGGGCTCAGCCATGTCAGCCCTGTCAGGCTGCACCGCCAGGTACTCTCCTCTTACATCTTACAATACACATGTTAACCCTCTGGTTCTCTCTGCACTGGCAAATCTTCAAAATCCTTCACCTCCAGGAAAGACCATCTGCTGCTGCAGCACCATGGAAACAGCTTTTGGCAAGCGAAAATTTCAGTTTATCATTTTAATTCAGCCCAATGCCAAAAGCGCCGTAATTTATTGTGCCTTTTGCAAGGCTCTTCTCTAAGTCTCTGTATGGCTGGTGTTTGGGAAGTTTTAGGGATTTTGCGTTTGTGTGAGCGTCTCAGAGTTATCATGATATGGCGAGAGAACTTGTCTGGTCTGAAACCTCCCTGGGCTGATGTGCTGTTCTGACACTCTTCCATAAACACAAGTCCTAAACTAAAACTCTTCTAACAACTAAATTAAATTGAATCAAATGTTAAATGCATTTGTGGATGCCTGGTGTGATGCTACCGGTGGACTGGGGATGATGCAGCAGTGGGAGCTGCAGCCTGGCATGTCCTCCTGGGACTCAGAGGAGGAATGGCTCTGAGAGGGGTTTTACTGAATTGTTTGTCCATTTGTTGCTTCCTTTTGGCATTGCAGAGGAAGTTTTGCATCCCAATGACAGATTTGTAGGACTTTTGCTCACTCACTGGGACAAACTTGTATTTTGGTTAAAGCATTACAGAGGGATACAGTGTGATAGAATGGGCAACGTTATCTCTAAGAAGTAATTATACTTCATAATATGAACTAATTAAAACTTTACATTTAAACCAAGTAGCTAATTACAGACCTTTTAGCTTAATAAAGATAGAGCGTGGGAAGGGATAATATAAATGGTAATTATTGAGTTAAGCAGAATGTAATGTGCATCCAGGGCTCACCTGGATCACATCTCAGTCAATACTCAATTACTTCACTGCTCTCTGGAGTCTCCGTGGCACCTGAAGTCTCAGGCTTCCCTCCTGTGACATCATCAGCACTGTGATGTGCCCGTGGCCCAGGCCGGCGGGTGAGTGGTGCCAGGGCTGGAGAACGTGTCTCATGAGGCTGATGTGCCTTGGCAGCCAGCTCTCAGTCCACGTCTGACCTGCCCACCTTGGCCCAGCCATCTGGCCTGCGGCACATGCTGATGGTCCGGCTCTGCCCAGCTCTGTCCTGTGGCCTCTGCACAGCGCTGGGCTCCAGCTATGGACTTTGCTGCTTCCCAGCCCGGCAGAACTCCTCCTTGGGGTTTCTGCCATTGCTCTGTTCTGCAGGGAGGCAGAAGTGTTATGTGGTGTGGGTCTCTGCCGCTGGCAGAGCCTCCGTGCAGTCTGTGCCCTGCTGAGACCCTGTGCTTCTTCAGCATGCCTTGATTGAGCATCATTCCTGGCATGGCACAGCCCTTACAGTAACACAGAGGAGAAATTCATTTAGCGAGGCTTAAGGTCAGATTCTGAGAGTTAACAGTTGTGAGGTCAGGAACAGAGAGTTACAGGAGGAAACAAAACACAAACCACAGCCCTACACCTAGTGCAGGGGACAGGCTGCTCCCTTGGCTCTGGTCGTGGTGCTGCAGGGCTCCAGCAGCATGCAGCCCCATGTTAGTTATGTTTGTGGCCAGTGAAAACAGAGGCAATGCTCCTCATGCCTTCCTATCAGATGGGAATGGATGGGAAGCCATCCCAGACCAACTGCCACATTCCCTCCTGGGGACGTCTGGTGAAGTAAACCTTTCTGCAGGCGTGGGGTAGCCCTGGAGAGCTGTCAGCACTGACCACAGCCATCCTGGCACTGCAACAACATCCCGACAGCTGATGTGAGCTTAATGGCTGGATGTGAATGTACTGACTGGCAGGCACTGGGACTTGCTGGCTGGGGAACTGGAACTTGACACAAAGCCAGGTATCTGGCTGGAAAATTCTGGCTTGTCTGGGAAAGGTCACTGTGATGCTTCAACACTTGAGCTAGTTGGATTAAGAACAGCTCCAAAAACCCAGCAGTAAATGGAAAGTGGGATAAGACATCCTGTGGGTTTCTTGGCAGGTGATCTGGGCAGGCTGGCCTGTGCACACTGTGAGAGAGAGAGGGCAGGATCCAAACTGCACCCATTGCAGGCAGAGGTGAGACAAGCTGTTGGCCAAAACACAGTGAGCTGAGATAAGAGCGAGGAAGGGCTGGGTAAGGACGGCAGCTGCGGGCAGCTCAAGGGCCTTTGGGCTTGCTGTGGTGAGGGCTCGGTCCTGTCCCTGGCATGGCCGTGGCTGGGAGAGGTGCTTGGAGGGATTGTGGCAGGAGAGACCCTCCGGCTGCTGACATGGGGGGGACAGGTCCTGCTGGCTCCCAGTCCTGCAGCAGAAGGTAGCAGTGCCTCCTCCCCTTCAAAGGCAAAATGCTAATTTGCATATGAGCAAGAAGAGTCACAAATTGTACATCAGCCCCTTTGTGTGTGTGCTCCATGCAGCACTTCTGTGAAGGGTTTGAACAGAGGTGAAAACCCCCTGTTAAGAAGAGAGGCTGGTTAAGTACCCGAGTATGGTGCTGGCTGGCAGCTGCTCCAGGCCTGCGGTGAGTATCTCAAAGCCTGGGATGCTATCAAGGGTCCCCAACCATCTGCAAGTGAAGAGCTTCTTTAGAATTACTAACAGTGGCATCCTGGGTTCTCTTTGGTCCAAGCTGATATTTGCTGAAGTATATTGAAGAATTAGTAGAGCTATTTCTCTTTAATCCTGTCCCAAGTGACAGCAAAATCAAACTAAAAGGCAGGAGATGATGTGCTCTTGTTTTAGGCAAGAGCCCAGTGGTGTTAATGAAGGGTTTTATCGTTATGGGGGCTGTTTGATTTAGAGAACAAAATACCCAAAGTAAGAAAGCTGGATGAATTAAAAGCTTAACAGCATGAAAAGGTATTATAGCCCTACAAATTCTTCAGGGAACTTGTCTGGGCTATCCCACTTCTCCTTGAGACCAGTGACACTGCCAGCAGCACTGTCCTTCCCTCTGGGGCTGTTCAGTACTTGGTTGCTGGATTTGCCAGCAAATCCAAGGAAAGAGGTTTTAGGGGCAGGCAGACAGTGGCTTTTGGCAGGGATGCAGCATTGTGTGGTTGTTGGGGGGTTCAAAGAGCCAGGATACCATTTCTCACTGTTTTATTTGATGAGTCAAGGGATATAAATAACTGGACTGTGTTTGCAAGGGTGATGCTTCTGCATCTCTGATTGGCATGAACAACGGCTGGGGGGGGAATAGTGGGTAGGGATGTTTCTGAGAATCTTCTTCAGTCTTTGCTCTCTTTTCCTGGCAATATCAGCAAGCTCTCCAGCACCGCTGCTCTCTAATCTAATCAGACCAGGGGAAAGAGGATTTGCCGCAGTGTCTGACCACTTAGATACCCACCAGCAGAGTAAATACCAGACATGTTCTGTGACAACGGCCAAAAGCTATTCTAGCCCCTTTTAACGCAGAGACAATATCTCTGGAACCTGGACCTCTCCCTGCTTTGGGCTGCTGTTCCAAATTCCACCACTGCTGGCCTTTAGCAAGACTCAGCAGGTGGGTTCATCGATACAGAGGAGGATCTGTGTCTTGCTTTGAAAGACAGGTGTTGGTTAAGGAAGGCAGGAGCCTCCTTTGGAATGGAGAATATCCCTTCTTTCTCTCCAAACTGACATAACTTTGAAATTAAGGGGCTTTCAGGCAAAGCTATGAGAAAAGAAATAACAGTTCTTTACCAGTATGTGTAACAAGGCAAACAAACACCAACAGCTATGGCAGTGATACCAAACAGAACCAGGAACCCAGTGCCAGCCTCTCTCGGCTCTCAGGCCCTTTCCCCTTCGGTGCAGTTCCGCTCCCAGCCGGCAGGGGCGCTGGCGGCTCCCGCTGAGCAGGGCGGGTGCGATGGTTCCCCCGCGGCTGCAGGGGACGCTGTGGCGCGGGTCCGGCCGTCCTGCTCCTGCTCCGCGTGGACGATGGCGGACACAGCCGGCAGCAAGGGATGGAGAAGGGGTTTCCTTCACGATCCCCCTGGGGCAGTGGATCTCGGTGTTCTCGCTGGACAGCAAAAGGAGCTGTAGTCCGAACCTCAGGAGAAGCAAGTTGGAATGGCAGGACTTCCCGGCAGGCAGAGGATGAAAAGTTGAAGTGTAGCACAAACCCGGAGCAACAGTGGAGATACAGCGGGGAGTGGGCAGCAGCAGCTCGGCTCTGGACCACGGCAGGGAAAAGGGCCCCCCCAGGACTTTTCACTGGCATTGGCTGGAACCTGGGTCCATGCTATGCGGAGGGGGGTGGCCCCTGGTGGGAAGTGGGGCGTTTTTGGGTTCTGGCAGGCATGCAGTGGCTCTGGACTTCCTGACAGCCGAGCAGCAAAAGAAGTCAAGCCGGCAACCTCAGTCACAGTGCCAAAGTGATAAAAATGCAGAAGCCAATCAAAATTAAAACCACTACTATTTATTAAAATTATAATAGAGAACAACTGGGAACCCAAAATGACGATCTGCTGTGCTGCAAGGCAAAGGGAGCAGCGCTGCGTCCTTAACCAATGTGAGGGGTGGCGAGAGGCACACCCACAGGACCTGTGCAACCACCTTTAAACCCCCCCAAATGTCAATCTAGGAGCCTGGATACAATTAACCACTCAAGGACTTGGGGTTCTCGGCCCACCCCTGCCTCTGCCCCTTCAGAGCGGGTCTGACCTGGGTCCACCCACTTAGAGCATGCTCAATTGCGGGATTGGGAGGGATCTCATTTTGACTGGCATCCTGATTGGCATTCTACAGGGAATTTTCTGGAAAACTCCTCCTTGGCCTTTGTCGGCCATTTTGTCCCTATCTTCCTATATTAACAATTAAAACATTTATTGCTAATTTATGATAATGGAACCTTACCCACTATAACAAGGATATTTATAATAAACAAGGGGGTTACAGAAAAGGGGACATTACAACAACAATACCCAGAACACTATAACAGGAACAATTAGTATGTCATACCTAATTTCTCAACCTTATTAACCAATTAACAACTCCTGATAACACAGTCCCACTTAACATACGAAAGCCAACTCCATTCCTGTTTTTAACACGAAGCAAAAAAAGCCCAAAAACCAAAAGAAGCAGGCAAAACCCACAAAACCAGCAGGAGCTGTGGGTCCGAGATACTGGCACGTGCATCCAGTCGAACTGCCCGCGCCGGAAGAGAGGGGCTGCCTCTCGTTTCACCTTCAACTTCTTCTGGAAACCTCGGCCTGGCTGCCATTTATCACGATAACCCTGGAGCCAGGGAGGATGGGGGGTGAGGCGGGGACAGATGCCACCCTTGGGCACAAAACAAAACAAAACAGATCAAAAACTCCCAAAATGGGAGGGGATAATAAACTATCTCCAGGACAATCTGTACATGGGGAACTCAGAACAGGGGGTATGCAGTCCCTTCCTTCTCATGAGCATTTATGGGTGTCTTCCAAAGTGTGTTTCTTTATGATTCTTCATTAGTAGATAAAAGGCCATTTCTTCTTTTAATGGAGTCTCTGATGTTAATGGTCTCCTTCCAATCAGATTAAGGTGTTTTGGCCCATTTTACTCTAATGGAGGATGATTGAGAAATATCTGGTTCACAGCTGGCTCCTTGCACTCTCACTGTGCTGTGCTGCTGCCACTGAGACACTGCCGGGAAACAAAAAAGAAAAAGGCTGGAGGAGTTCACCCTTCCCAGGGGCTTCAGCACTCCTACCAGCCTCTTCTGGGCTGTGGGCACATCCTGGGACCATCCCAAGAGTCAAATGGAGAGTAGGGGGAAGGCTGTGCTGGGGCTGTGCTCACCCCACTGAGCTCCTGGGGCAGCTGGTGCTGCAGCGACTGCCCTCCCCTCATGCAGTGGGAGCTGTGCTGCCTGCCTGCCTGCTCCTGCCTGCCTGCTCCTGCCCTCCCTGCCTGTCCTCCCTGCCTGCTCCTGCCTGCCTGCTCCTGCCCTCCCTGCCTGCCCTCCCTGCCTGTCCTCCCTGCCTGCTCCTGCCCTCCCTGCATGCCCTCCCTACCTGCTCCTGCCCTCTCTGCCTGCCCTCCCTGCCAGCCTCTGCCATGGGCCATGTACAAGGGCAAAGCAAAGCGCTGGAGTCTGCTGGATAATCACAGCTATTAGATGCACTCGTGTGTGCANCCTCCCTGTCCTCCCTGCCTGCCCTCCCTGCCTGCTCCTGCCCTCCCTGCCTGCCCTCCCTGCCTGTCCTCCCTGCCTGCTCCTGCCCTCCCTGCATGCCCTCCCTGCCTGCTCCTGCCCTCTCTGCCTGCCCTCCCTGCCAGCCTCTGCCATGGGCCATGTACAAGGGCAAAGCAAAGCGCTGGAGTCTGCTGGATAATCACAGCTATTAGATGCACTCGTGTGTGCAAGAGGGTGTGAAATGCAGATGGATGGAGGACCCTGGGGAGCAGGAGAGAACAAGTGGGGACGTGCCCATGTCTGTGCTGAGGCCAGGATGGAGCACTGGCTGTGGTTGCTGGCCTGGGGGTCCTGGTGTCCCTGAGCCCTCCTCAGCCATGGACATCTCTGACTTGCAACTCCCCAGGTTGGTCCCATTGTATTAACAAGGCACCACTTCTGCATTTTAAGTGTGTGCTCCTTGATATTGTCCTGCCTCTAAATGATCCTGGAAATGCACTGTCTACTTAACTACTTTTTAATTAAAAGTCAGGGATATTAGAAAAGAGAAATCAATTCTTGTCACAATTAAGACTTGGTTTGAACAATTGCAGCATGTTTCAGTGAAGGATCCTCTCTGGGCTTATTGATCTGTATTGTCATAATGTCTAGGTTATTGCCATGGCTCTGACAGTCTTAAATTAATATTTTGCTTGAATTATGTATGTTTTCTGGCCGGCAGAGGAGGCTGCCTGCTGCCACTCAGAGCCTGCAGGGCTCCCCGGGCCCCCGTGCCTGCTGACTGAGGCCTGGGCTGGGATGAGCACCTTGTCTCCTACAGTGTCAGGCTCCTCTGTGAGCCTGGTGATTGCACCAAAGGCCTGGTGACTGGTTGGGCAAGTCAGGTAGGCTCAGGGTTTGCAGCCCCAGGAAATGTCTCAAAGCCTGGAGGCAGCCACAGGGCAGCCAGTGGCACCAGCTGAGCGGGAATTGGCAACTGACAGTGCCCATGGAGCATCCTGCACCCGGCGCAATGCTGCGTCTCCCTGCTGATGGGAGCTGGAGCAGGACCAGGAGGGCAGGCTAGCACAGGGGCTGGAGCCTTCCCCACAGGTGGCTGTGGCTCCCCCAGCCATAGAAGTCTGTGTCTCCCTCTCCTTCTCTTCCTCCCTCTCCCTCTTCAGAGAGGGGCTGGTGGGAGGTCTCCAGCGCTCTCCACTGTGAAAGTGACAGGAGAGTAGGAGGCTGATTAATCAAAATCTAATATGATGAAGGACATTTTTAAAGGTAGAAGATGTCCCAGTTATGGTTTGTCTGCCCTTTAAAAGTTCTTGAAAACTAGGGGGTCTTGGAGGAAAGAAAATTGATTTTTCATGGTTTCTCTTGTACCTTGGGGCAGAAAGTAAATTCAAAGGGGCCCTGCCATGAAAGGTCAGAGTCTACTGCTGTGGCTGATAATGAGATCTCTCAGAGATAAATCAAAACACCTGGACTTCACCACGGAACAGCTACTGGTTTAAACCAAGATTTGGAATCAGGAAAAAGAGAGGGCACATGCTAAACCTTGCCTGCTGTGGAAGCAGAGGTGGCAGCAGTAATGTTGCAGCCCCCATTATGCTGGTGCCAGGGCTGTTCCCTCCTGCCTGGTGGTGCCTGGCACATCCAGCACCTCCCCACAGTTTGTGCAGAGCTTCTGGCCCCCACCAGTGTACGTTTCACGTCATCGCTGTTCCCTTACATGCAGCGGCACATCAGCAGCAGCTCCTGCAGCTGTGCTCCCTTCTCCCTGTGCTCCCCCCCAGTCCTGGGAGCTGCATTCCCCAGACTTGGGGGCTGGGGAAAGAGAACCCTGATGGCCTTGGCAACACTCCTTGTTAACCAATGGCCGTGGCTTCCAAGGCTGCAGCCCACTAGATCCCATTTACTTTGTGATAAGTAGGATTCACATAATAACTTCTGGCTTGTATTAATGCTTTTAATCTGCAGACCTCAGAAAGAGATGAGCCAGAGAAAACCAGGAGAGAGATGCTCAGAAAAAAAGAAAAGAAGCAGAGAAAAGTGAGTAGGATGAACTCTTTACCTCTCTATCCCATTAGCATGTTTGCCATGGATTGCAAAATCCTGTTAGGCATAGGCAGCCTGCAGATCTCGAGGCAGCGCAGAGCCTGCGGTATTAGGGGTGGCTTTGGCTCTGCAGCAATGCCAGGGCTCTCCTCGAATGCTGGCTGCCCTCAGGGTATTGGGGAGGGCTCCAGCACAGCCTGCCCCTGTCTCCAAGTGCCTCCCCCTCACTGGGACTCCCTGGCTCTGATATTTGTTGCTCTTGGTTTTGGGTTCAGTGACCCTCAGGCTCTGTGTTCGTGCCTTTGCTGTGTGACTAATTGGAGAAGTGTCTAATCCTGTTCTCCACCGATGTCACTGTTATGCAGCCTGTGATTAAACATGTTGTCAGCTGCTGCTGTTTACAGATAACAGTGCTGCTTTCTCTCCTTCCTACATTATCAGACTCATTAGGAAGGTTTATGGATAAATTAGTCAGTCTGGGATTGAATAATGTCTGAAATGCATGCACTGAGAACTGCATCTTCCTGCTCTGGGTAGCCAAATGTGACAGTGACCTGAACTGCTGCACAGGGCGGAGGCCCAGCCCCACACCAGGGTGACCCCCAGATCTGGAGCCTAATTGCTGTCCCCAGGTGGGCTCTCTTCATTGAGACTCTTCCAGGGGTGACCCCCCCCCACTTCTGGTACCAGGCTGGAGACACCAGTAAGTGTCTGGTTGACAAAATTGTCTCTGATGCTTCATTACAGCAGGTTCTGCAATACACATAAAAAGAGGCTCTTTTCCCACTCTTATTGCATGAAACACTCATACATTTCCAGAGAAGGTTCCTGGTAAGCTTGGTGCATGGCTGTTTGATACAGCGAGAACAAACTGCAGCTGCAGATGGGAACAGGTTGTTTCTGCCATTTGTTATTTTTTTCCCTAATTATGATGCAGCTTGGATGCTCTCTCCAGCATTCCCTCCCTTTCTGTTTATTCAAGAAGGATTTTTGTGAATGTATACGCCAATTTCTTTCTGGGCCCGGAGTGCCCCATTAGAATGGAGCAGAATTTATTGCTCCCCTGAGCTGCAGCCCTTTCCCTAACCCCCTTCCACCACTGGTCAGTGCTGAGCCGGGATGGGAGCAGGGCTGGGATGTACCACTGAGGAGGATCCCTCTCTCCATCATCGGGACAGGGCTGGCAGGACCCCCGTGGCAGGTATCCTGGGGGATGGTGTGGCTGGCAGCTGGCAGCCTCTCTCTCCAGGGCTGCATCTCACCCTGGCAGGGTGGCAGGAGGAGCAGAGGCACCTGCAGGCATGGAAAGCTGTCCTGCTCTCTGCTGAGCAGCAAGCAATCTGTAATCACTGGAGAGCTTTCAGGGAGCTGGACACACCATGCTGGTGCCTTATTTAGAGTCTGCCCAAGTGCTGAGTCCCAGAGTGCAAAATGCATCTGTGAATTAGCCACAGCTGGATTAAATTGCTAATTATAATTTGCAAAGTGTATTCCCCTCTTCTATCATGGGCAAATGAAAAAGACTCACTCTGCATGACCTCCCTGTCACCCTCACCCTGTGACGGGGGGATAATTGGTGAATGTCTTGTGGTGATTGAGTTACCAAGCGAGTCCTGAAGTGTCTTTCCTCATCAGTGTGTCATGCAAGTTGCATCTCTGATTTGCCTGATGAGTAAGAGCCAGAGCAGCATCACTCCATGGAAATCCACAGCAGTTCAGTGCCCTTGTTGTTGTTAAAGGACATCTACTGCCTCGTTACTGAGGAACCAAGAAAGTTAGAAATCTTGGTAATGCATTTTAAATGGTCATCAGCACAAAGATATAAACATTAAAAAAGCTCTTAATAAATAGAGGAAACACCATGAAACTGGGGAATCCAGGCCCAAAGTGCATTGGCACCCTTTGGGATGCACAGGGATGCTCTCCTCAGGAGCAGTGTGAACCAGACTGGCACTTAGTCTTCAGATTAAGCAAGGTTTGGGTTGCAGATTCAGTGCAATGCAGCTTGGAGCTGCTGAGGGAGGTCTGGGAAGAGCTCCTGCTGTGGAGGGAGCCTGGCACCAGGGCAGGCACTGGCTGTTGCTGTGGCCACTCTGGAGCTTCTTCCCTGGCACTCAGTGCTGGACACTCACCTCAGAAGCCACATGACCAGCAGGACAAGCCTGTCTGAAATGCCTCTGACAATGAATGATGGCCAAAAGCTGCAGATCCCTTTGTGAAACATAACCAGCCTGCTATAAGACCATTTCTGATGTGACTGAAAATGAAAATCCTGAGGACAGCACTTCAAATAGAACTGCTGCAAATCTCTATAAGTGGTTTTAATGAAACCAGCCAGGAAGAGAAGGAGAGCAAATCAAAGGTAGGACAACTCCTTTGTTCAAATTACTGTAATTGGTATAAAAATTACATTAGCGGTTGTTTGCACCATTATACTTGAGGTACATCCTCATTACTCCCTCAGTTCTCAGAGGCTCACACACCTGAGCTCTCACTCTGCACATCTGCCTTTCAAGCAGAGCAAGTGAAACCACAGCAGAGGGGCAGGCTGAGGGGGAAGAAGACTGTGTGTACAAAGACTGGGGTGCTAGCATCCTGCCCTGTACTCAGCACCAGCAGCAAAGCATCTCTGAGGGGCAGGACCTGCCTCCTCCAGGAGCCTTCCCACTGCTCCCAGAGTGCAATCCGGGGAGCAGATCCCACACACTCTGGCTCCTGAGCTCAGCGCGTGCCTCCGTGTGTCCTTCAGGCTCTGTCACCAGATTGCGACACCTGGATCCCTCCTGTCTGGTTCTAATTAATAGCACGTGGTAATTTGTCTCTGGTTGAGTTGGAACTTAACACCAAGTGGATCTGTGCCCCAGCCAGAGGCGGGGTTCGTACTGATGATGACAGAATGGGCTATGACTTATATAAGTGTAATGATATTATGCTGCCTGGAGCTCTGGATTTTCTCAGTATATGATGAATGCGAGGCATTTTAAAAAATTAGACACTTACTCTATTTTACATTATTTTCTAGAATGTGGATATCTGTGGGCTGTCTGGAAATCCATTAGCAAGAAATGTAAAGATGCTTAAAGGCATTTACCCAGATTAGCTGCATTTATGCAGTCAAGGGTCTTTTATGTGATTACCTTAAAAGCTAAAGAACTGTTGCGAAACATTTATAGTGCAGACATCCTGAAGCAAAGAGTACAGATCTGACAGAAAGACAGCTGTTAAAAAACAAGTGCACAGCTCTGGTTGCTTTGTATTTGTAGGCAAATAACCGAGAAGGTAGAAGGGTTTTCCCTTTGCAGCCCTGAGGCCGGGCTGTGCAGCTCTGAGCATGAGATTTATGGGAAGCTTTACATTAACTTTCATTTTCACTGTGATTTGTGCCAGTTAGCAGGAGGGGATGAGCAGGGATGGGCCAGCACTGGCTGTGATGGAGCGTTGTGCCCTGGGAAGCGGTGTCTGAGCCCTGTGATCAGCTGGGGGTGGCAGACTGGTGAGGTGCCATTGGGACTGGATTGCTTGAGCCACTTTCCTCTGTGGCATATTCCCTCATGCCAGGCACACCTGTGCTCTATTGCTGCTGCTTCCTCTGCTCTGGCTCTGCTCTTGTCACAGCAGAAGCAGCAGAAGTCCTGAAGCATGTTTGTGTGATATGCCCAAAACAGTACAAAATTCCAGAAATCCTTTGTTTTTCATTGTATGAAAATACTTTCAAGCATGGAAGAGAAAGGAGAAGTACAAAAGCTTCCATGAGGTTTCTGCCTGCTCTGTCTTTTGTCAAGGATTGCTTTCAGCTGTACATTGAGGTCTGCATCCTCATGGCTCCTTTGTCCTGTAGCATAAAAAGTAATTTGTCAGCAAAAGAAGTAAAGTTTTGTTTTTCAGTACAGATGTGGCTGTCCTCCCACTGAGACTTTCAACTCTTTATCTCAGGAATTGATGGTTGAGGTTTCTGATTCTCTTTCCTTGGTGTTTGTATTGATTTTTTTTTCCAGGAGGGTTATTTTCACTGTAGTGTCAAAACTATCTTTCTGTCTCCACTTACAGCAGGTAATAGCTCAGCTCAGCCAATTACACATTTTCTGGGCTGGCCCCACTCTTTGCACAAGCTCCCCTGACAGTCTGGAGCCTGGATGACCCGATGTCTTTGCTTTCCCTTTGCTTTTGTCTCTATAGACTGCTGCCTGCAGCAGCAGTCAGGAGTAGGTAAGGGCAGCAGCCCCAGAGCTGGATGTGAGCAGCAGAGGTGACCAGACAAACTGGGTATTCCTCTGCCTGCAGATACTGGCCCCTTGTTGTGCCGCTCAGGGAGCTGGTTGGCTGTGCTGTCCTGGGGACAGCATCCCTCTGTCCTGTCCCTGGCTTGGCTTTGGGCTCGTGAGGAAATCCAGTAGTGTCCATTAAAGGCTGCTCTGTTTTCTTCACTCCAGCAATGGCTTTTAGTTATCTGCTGTTGCTGAAACAAAACTCCTGAGATCATTTCCCCAAAACATGATACTCAAAATCTTAATTAAAATATGTCTGGCTGTTCTAATACCAAGATTTTATAAGTGCTTGGAATAATATTTCAGATAAATGGAAAAGCTGTGTACTTTTGTCATGACAGACCCTTCTTCTAGTAAAACATATCTAACATCAAATCCTCCATATACTTCCAAAATCCTCTTACCTGCTTGGCTCCTCCGTGACAAGATAGTGAACATGCCTGTCGAGCTTGGTGGTGAATGGAGCTGTCCCAGGGGTCTGGATTGATTTGCTTCATGACATTGATACCTTCCACTGTCCCAGCAGTGAGACCCAGTGCGTGGATACTAAAAGGAAGCTGCTGTGCCTGGAGGCAGGCAAGCGAGATCCCATATATCACACTGTGAGAGTTGCGTGTCATATTAGAGCAATCTGGCTTTAAAGGGCATCTTTCAAGCACAAACTAGCTTTTTCCCACGCTTGACTGATCACACAAATAACTGTGATTAAAGGTCAAGTGCCTGGGTTTTTCTATTTTACTCCTTAAAAATTTATATGCGAAAGAAAACCTAGAAGTTAACATAGCGTGAAATTGTTATGCAGTTCTGAGCCTTTAACGACAACTAAATATCACTTTTCTTCCTGGGTGGCTTGAGAAATCTTCAGTAATAATGGGTCACTTCTTTTGGTTTCCACTTGAGGAAGACTATAAATAAACCCTGACTTTTGCTTCCCTGCTCTGTAACATGATGGAGGGAGGGTTTTGATTGTATGAACTTGTGCCCCCAGACAGCATGGCTGTTCCTGGTCTCACTGGGAGCTCCTGGGCTGCAGGTGCATGGCAGGAGGGGCAGCTGGACTCCAGTGCTGGTGCAGCAGCACATGAAGCACTGACCCGTGTTGAGGTCTCCTGGATGGGAAGAACATCAATAAATGGATGGGAACTTCCTCACCAGTAAAGTTAACACAGAGAGAAAAGGAAATTACCATGTTTGCAAAAGAGCTGAGAAATGAAGGGAGAGCTGGAAACATCCTCTGGCTCCAAGTACCCAGCTGGGCTTGGTCTGTGGTCCGAGCACCAAGCCCCATGAGCAGGGGCTGCTGGCCATGGGGTACCATAGTATGGCCGGGCTGTGCTAGATGGAGGCTCCATGTTTTTACTTCAGACCTGCAATATTTTACATTTGACACATAATCACAGCAAAGGGAACATCCCACAGGAACAAATGTTTGCTTTGGTATCACGGTATCTGCCATCGGGGGGAAACTCGAGGGCATTCAACCTGACTAAACTTTGCAGGAACCTGCAACGCCTAAAATTAGAAATAGTCAAACCTTGTTGAGTTCCTCCCCTGATGCAGAAGGCTGTGGGCCTGGTGGCAAATACCTCTGCTTCAGTGAGCCAAGAATTGCCTCCCCCAGCCCAGGCAGCCTCCCTGCAGCCTCGTGGTGCTGTGCCTGCTGCCACAGCACTGTCCTGGGTGTGGGTGTCATGATCTGGTTATTAAACGGTTATTAGAAATGCCTCTGCCCAAATTAAGGTGCAAATGAGACTATATGCCAATGTCAATAGTATGGGTTTTATTTGATAGTAAATACGAGAGAGAGAGAGAGAGAGAGAGAGAGAGAAAAGAGAGAGTGAAGAAGAGAAAGAAATAGAAAAGAGGTGGGGGGGACAGAAAGAGAGTGACAGAGATAGAACAAAGAAAATATCACCACTCTGTGGATCCCAACGGTGTTCCATTGATCCTCTCCAGCTGGTCTTTGTAGTGGTGAAGGTCCCCTTGGAAAGCATAGAATCTGAAGGGTTAATATATGCTCAGGTTAGGTAGGAAAACCCAGGCACCTCCTTGGGGGGTGAGTTTGCCATTGTCTCTTACAACAGACTCCAGGTTTGTTGCATCACGTGCAGTCCTGCAGTGCAAAGCCTCAGGAATAACTCTGGGGGGCACTTTGGGAGGTCTTTGATGGATTATGACACCCCCTCAGCTGCCTGTCACGGGAATGTCCCGTGGATGTGGCTTGTGGGGTTGGGGGTTCCACAGCTGGGCCAGTTTGTGTAAGGGAGGATGGGTATTCACTGTCCTTGAGCAGAGGTTATGACACCGAAACTTCCTCCTCCCACCTCGGCTGGGGGGGAAATCTGTGCAAACCTGCTCCCAGCAAATGGG
>VZTH01013869.1:380706-422849 GCA_013397815.1 Aleadryas rufinucha
CGGTTCTTCGGCGCCCCCGTGCCCCCCGGCCGCGCCGTGTCCCCGGTGCTCCGGCACCGCCGTGTCCCCCGTGCCCGGCTGCCTCGGCGCGCGGTGTCGCCGCATCGGCCCCGACGTTGGGTGCCCGCGGCGGGTCGGGCTGCGCGTTGCGGTACCGGGAGCGGCCGGCTTGGCTCGGCGGTGGGGTCGCTGCGGGGCTTGCCGGACGGGTTGTGAGGTGGATGTGCCGCCTCTCTCCGGGGCGCGCCCTGCCGGAGGAGCGGGAGAGGACGGACGGGTCCTCGTGGAGTGACTGGGTCAGACCGGGGTGTCCCGGTCCCCGCCATCACCGGAGGCACTAGGCAGCGCGCTGCCGGTACCATGACGGGGAGACGGTTCGAGCCCTGGGGTCCGTGTTTGTGGAGTATGCGCTGCCACGGACGGACCCGACTGGTCCCGGAGGCGAGAAGAGTGTCTCGGAGCATCCCGGAGCGCTCCGAGCGGAACGGTCGTCAGGGATGTGCCCGCCGGCGATGCGCCGCCGCGCCCCTTGTTACCGGTGTCTGAGGCCGAGAGGCGGCTCAACCTGCCGGTCGCGGGCTGTGGCTGTTTGCTGGTTGTGGAAGGATCGTGAAGCTGTGAACTGAGGGAAATAGCTCCTCCTGTCAAAGATAGAATTGGCTATAACTGTTTTGTGGAAAAAGGGTGTCGTTTGCCAGGGAAATCCCTCTTTCAAAGCAGCTGCTGGTACCTTTCAGTTCCAGCATCTGGACGCTATGGGCATGGTACAGTGGCAGTGTTGTCTGTGGTGTCAGAGGGATCGTCCCTGGGATGGCACAGTTGTTAGGGCACTGATCAGGTACCTGCAAGGTTGTTCTGGGTGCGCAGTGGGAGCTTTGTGGCGCATGGTGCTCACACGGTGATGCCATGGCTGGTGGAGCCAGGGTGGGAGCTGCTCCCATGCCCTGGGACCTGGCACAGCGTGGCACTAAGCTTCCCAATGCATGGACTGGGTGGGTTTTACTAGCATTTGCTGTGTCAGTGGTTTTCCTAACATGCTATCTTCCCTGCAGTTGTCCTGCTGGACTCAAAGGAATCACAGGCGGAGCTGGGCTGGACCTCGCACCCATCAAACGGGGTAAGCATGGAGGTGGGACTTTCCCTCTGCACCACTGGAGAGGGTGAAAGGGTCTGTCAGCCTCTTGGTGCTCAGCAGCATTTGAAGTCCTGCAGTATGAGCGCTTTGCTTACCATGGAGCTGGGGCGGGCGCTGACAGCCACGGGACCTCCTGTTTCAAGGTCGATGGGTAGCTTGGCACGGTCAGTGCGCATTGGCTATGTGAGCACTGTCACTGGCGTGGAGCCCCTCCTCAAAATGGATTTTACACTACTAAAACAAGCAAATAAACACTAGCTAGTTAAGGCTTTGTGTTGTGGTTTGCACACCAGCATGAGCACCAAGGGTCAGTCAAACCCTCAGAATCCGAGGGCTGTGGCTGGGGAAGTCATTGGGAGCTGTGTAATGTAGCGTTTGTTTGATCAGCCCCTGGCTTTGCTGCTGGTGTCGGTCTAAAGCTGCCTTCAGGAAGCTTGGAGTTGTGCTCCTTGCAGCTTTGGGTTAATTTTCCTGAATGGAAACAAAGCATTCAGAGGGAAGAGCGATAGGTCCTGGAGTCTTCTGTGGAACAGCTGTTTGTTTGCAGAAGAAACTCTGTTTTGGGTATGTTTTGACTATTTTGCATAAATTTACCCCCAGAAAGAATTGCTTTGGGAAATTGCCAGGTTGTCATTCAGGCTGTGAGGGTTGAATCATCATTTCACTGATCAGAATCTCTGCTGATAGCTTTGGGGAAACACTGTTTCACTTGCAGTAGGAGGATTTGTCCTGTTGCAGCTAAAACTTCTCCTGGCAGAGAAGCTGCTGCTGCTGTTCATGAAGACGTTTGACGTCCTTGTGCAATGGTGTGACTGGTGTCACATCTCCTTAGACATCCTGGATTTCTCTGGGTGGCCCAACCCCATCCAGCTTACACTGTGTGGTAACACTGTGTGGATGCACCTTCCCAGGGACAGAAAATCTATGGAGTGTGTGGGAGATGAAGGCTCTGGCTCCTCAGTGGATGATGTGTCCAGAATTAGGCTTTGTTTTCCATGATCTGCTGCCAGTGCTGCCTTTCTGGTTGCGTCTTCACGTTTGCACCTCTGCAGAGAGCTCAGGTGTTAGGTGGTCCAGGAGCAGGGTTACTGCAGCTGGTGGGTTTGGTGGTCTGAGGATTTCCAGTGCCTACGACATAATGGCCTGTGGTGGGGAGGCTTGTGGTAGTGACATTTATACTGGTTGGTGTGTCTCTGCTGGGGCAGCTCCTGAGCTGTTACAGCCCTTTGTGTTCTCTCCCCAGTGGGAAGAGATCAGTGGCGTGGATGAAACCTACAAGCCAATACGCACATATCAGGTCTGCAATGTCATGGAGCCGAACCAGAACAACTGGCTGCAGACGGGCTGGATCGCCAGGCGTGACGGCCAGAGGATCTTCATTGAGCTGAAGTTCACCCTGCGGGACTGCAACAGCATCCCTGGTGTGACGAGCACTTGCAAGGAGACTTTCAACTTGTACTATGTTGAGTCTGACTCTGACTTGGGCCGGAGTGTTCGTGAGAGCAAGCACACCAAGATCGACACCATTGCTGCTGATGAGAGCTTCACGCAGGGGGACCTGGGCGAGCGCAAGATGAAGCTGAACACTGAGCTGAGGGAGATTGGGCACCTGAGCAAGAGAGGCTTCCACCTGGTCTTTCAGGACGTAGGCGCCTGTGTGGCGCTGGTCTCCGTGCGGGTCTATTACAAGAAGTGTCTCACCACTGTGCAGAACTTGGCTGTGTTCCCAGACACAGTGGCGGAGACAGCCTTTGTGACGTTGGTGGAAGTTAAGGGCACTTGTGTCGCTCATGCTGAAGTGGACGTGGATAATCCCCCCCGGATGCACTGCAGCGCGGAGGGCGAGTGGCTGGTCCCCATAGGGAAATGCATGTGCGGCCCTGGCTTTGAGGAGAAGGATGGGGGATGCAGAGGTAAAAGTGGCCATTGGTGTCCTGGCAGTTTTTGTCTGTGTCAGTCCGTGCTGCTGCCAGACCTCTCTGGTGCCTGAGCACAGTTTGGACACGTGGATTTGTCTTTTGTCAGCAATATGTTTCTTTAGGTGATGGCAGCTCCCCAGTGAACCTCCAGACCTTTGTTTGGAGGGTGGCAGTTGGAGGGCTTGGGGCTGCTCTGCAGTGTGGTGCTGGTTGGGCAGACGTGTCAGAGCTCTGGATGCTGGCAGGCATTTCTCACAGCTTTATCTGTAATGTTAAAATTACTCTAGAACATTAATCTCCCTGTTGATAGGCTTTGGACACAGTTTAGTAATTTGGTGACTTTACAGCTCACAAGGTTAGGTTTAAGGACAGCTGCAAAAATGGATGTACCCTCTGCCTTAACAGGCATCCCACTAACGAACCTGGGGCTGTGACCACTTCCATCTCACTTTCAAAGGCAGGTGAGAGCCAGGTGTGGGATGCTGGCTGTCATGCTCTTCCTCAGAGTGTGTGACCCTCTGATTGGAGTGAGTTGCTGGGCTAATGCCACCCCCGGGCACCTTCTTGCCAGCTGGGACCTGGGAAAGGGGATGCATTCTTCCAGTAGAACACATCTGAAAAGACCCTTTGCTACCCTTTGCTCCAGATGACACCTTGGATCTCTCCCTTTTCACCTCAAAAACAGATTGAGAGGAAAACAGCTAAATAAGTCCCAGGCAGGTAGATTTCCCCCACGCTGGACGCAGGTGGAACAGTAGGAGAGTGAGCATTTCCTGTGGAATCGGATCTGCCCTTCAGGAGCACCTCCAGGCTTTTCAGTTTTACACTGTGCTGATGGTGCCGCCTTCCTCCAGGTGGTGGGATGCCCTTCCAGGTGCTCTGGGCAGTGGCTTCTCCTTAAGAAGACCTTATTAAAGCTATCAAATTGAAATCTAAGTGCTGTTGATTGCTTCAGTGGCTGCATGGCAGCTTGCCATGCTTTCCACATCTGTTTGGAGTAGGGATTTACATAGTGAGTCCCAAAAGGCTTTTGCTAATGTTTCAGGTTTCTCTGTGCTGAGTTTAAATAATTCATATTCTCTGAGGAAAAATATTTGAAGTAATTTAATGGACTTAATTAAGTTTTTCTCCCCTCTCACAGAAAGCCAGTCATTAGTCATTCTCTGTGGAGCAGCGTCTGATGTCTGGTCAAATATCAGAAAATAGTTTTTAAGGGTTGAAAGTTTTGGGTTTGTTTGCAGCCCTTGCATTAGCATAGTGCTAAGTGAATAGTTTTAAAAGATTTCTGATGAAAGCAGCCAGGGCTGTGGAAATTCTTCTATGAGGACAAAAGCCCTTGAGCTGGAGGCAGGAGGATGCTTTGGGAGTTTGGGGATGTTAAGCCAGCCAAGTGATGGCACAACACACCTGTCTCCACCACCGTGATCCTGTGGTGGAGGCTTTGGAAGGGTCAGTGGGTGTGAATCTGCAGGATCCTGCTGGCCCATGAAACGTCTTGGCCATAGTCTCTGTTGCAGCTCTTGTGGGCCTGAGAGGTCCAGGTGGTGGACTGGGGGTGGTGGGGGCTCTGGTCCTGGTGCCTGTGGGCTGGCATGGGGGCCAGGGTCGTGCTTGTGGCACTGGCGAGAGCTGCAGCACAGCTGGAGGATGCAAGAGATGAACTGGTGTTTAAACTTGGTTGCAGAGCTGGTGTCCCTCTAACCCTGATTTAACTACTGAAAGCATCCTGCGCCAAGAGAAGGTTTGTGTCCTCACTCTGAAATTAGGAGAGATGAAAAAAGGCCAGTAGGACTTAGGACTCTGCTAATTCTGGCTGCAGGAAAGCTGAGTCTTTCCATGTCCATCCTTCTGTCCTGCACCACTGCTCCAGAGGCACCCCAGCACTCCTGACAAGTTCGCATGTTTCTGATGAATCACTTTGGCGTTCGGTGGAGTGCAGCTGTCTCTGGGGTGGGACTGCACAACTTTAGTGTCTGTTTAACATCCACTCACAGAGAAGAGGAGAGTTTGTCACTGAAAATGCACTCAGACTGCTTGTCTTGTCTGATGTATCTCTGTAGCCAGATGCTGCTCTGTGCTTACTCTGACCATAAAACCCATTCCCAGAAGACGCACGGCAGGCAAGTGGGCAGTCCTGTGCTCTGTGGATGATCCCTTGCCCATCTTTGTTTTGTTTTCACTTGGCTTTTCAACTTCCTTGTCTTTTTACCATTATTTTTGTCAGGTGTGAGCTGTAGCCCCTTTGTGCCATTTGTTTTGTGGTATGTAGCAATAGCTTTTGTGTAAATGAAGCCATGATGTTGGGGATCTGCCTGACATTTTCCTTCAAAGTTGTCTCCTTCTGCTTCATCTTTTCTATCCAATCCCTAGTAATAATCTGCAAGGAGAATTTCAACAAAGCTCAAGGTTAATATTTACCACCCAGATTTGTTGCAAATGAGACAACTTAAACCAGACATTGAATTAATATGATGGAGACCAGTTATCAAAAATAGCTGCCAGCCACTCTTCTTTGACAGAAATGTAAATTTGTGCTCTGGCGAAGTTTCCTCTTCAATTCATTTTCCTCCACTTCTGACAGCAGTGGCAGGAGCCAGCTCTGCACTTCTGCTCTGTCCCATGCTCTGCTCTCCCTCATCAGCACCTGGAGCCCTGCTCAGTCTGGTCAATGACGGTCTAATTAGTGGCCGTGTCCTTTGTCTACATGGGAATGACATCACTGGAAACAGTTTCAGAGTTGAAATAGTTTCTAGTGCTTTGTCAGGACTTTTAAATTACTTTTTAAAGAGACGAGTGTTGCTGCTTTTCTGGGGAGGAAAACCTCGCACAGGAGGTGGCTTCAGTGACAGCCTTGTGGCATCACGGGGAGCAGCTGCTTGTGTCCACAGTTGCTGTTTGAAATGGGGAATAACAGAATTTCCCCCTCCTTTTCTGCATCACTGGATGGATTTTTGAGCAGCATGTTGAATTCAACCTGCTATGGACAAGACACAAGGAAGATTTATTGTCTCCTCTCTCTTAGGGAGAAAGCAAAGGTTTAGGGTGGGGATGGGATGTGGGGTAAGATGCTCTTCTGTCCATTGGATATGTCCCACCACATCATCATGTCACTGCGGTGTCCTTAGGTGGAAAAGAAATAGTTCAATTGAAAGTTAGCGAAATTTAAAATAATAAATTACAATATTTTGTCATTTACTGCAAAGATACCTCCTGAAGCCTGAGGTCTGCTTTTCTGTTTAAATACAAAAAAGATGGATCCAAATGTACAGCACTTGGAGTTTTTGATTTGTTTAATCTTTTATACATTAGCTTACAAACCTGTAAGTTCTTCTGGAGTGTATTTTATCTGCTGACTGATGCTGGAGGGTTATGCATATGTTTATTTTTCCTCCTGGGACTCTGTAAGTTGCACAAAGCACCAGGTTTTACTTTAATCACAGATGCAGCCACAGGCATCCCACAGCCAGGCCCTGCACTGGCAGGGCCAGCGCTGCTGCATGGAACTGACCCTTGGTAGGGCTGGAGCTGGGGACATTGCAGAGGGGTTGTGAGGTGCCATCAGTCGTAGCCCTGGATGGTGTGTGCTGCTTCCCATCAGCCGTGCACACAGAACACCCATGTAAAACGAGCTCTCTTTTCAGTCTCTCTGGAGTAATGACCAGGCTTGGAGGTATTTATCATTTGGGATTGCATGTTGTATTGCTGGTTCACAGCGTGTCTGAAATAATTATGGCTATGGAAGTTGTGACAGATTCAGACACAAATCGCTCCATGACATTTAATTTCAGAGCAAACTACTCTGACAATTACAAGCATCACAAGTTGTTTGCAGAGTTCCTGTGAGGTTAAGGTCATGGATATCTGGCTGCTGGATGAATGTGTTGGATAGGCTGTTGAAATACAGAGAGGACGTGTCTTGCCACAGCTGACAGCTTGTGTGAGCTGAAGTGCTCGGCAGGCACGGGATGCACTGGAGAGGCCAGCCAGTCCTTCACCAGGAACCTCTTGGTGGATCCATTAGGGAACTGAGAGAGACAACAGTAAATTACAGTTGGCTCAGCGGATGTGCCTGCTTCAGTGTGTCCTTGAGGAACATTCTGGCATAAATAGCAATGAGGTTCTGTCAGTCCTGGCTGGATTCATCAAATGCACTCTGTTAGATATTTCAAGACTCTCTTTCTTCGGACTAAATCACTAAATTTAATTTCAGCTGTTAAGAGCTCATTGTTGGGGATGCACAAAGATCTTGCCCTTGGACACAGGTTTTCGTTTTAGTACTCTTCAAATTATTTAACAAGGACAAAAATTGCAGAGTAGCATTGTCTAGAGGTGTCAGAATTGCTGGAAATGTGTTGGCCCATAGGCTGCTTGTTGAAAACCAGTTATTAAAAAACTCCAAACTGTGTGGAAGACAAGGTGCTTTTGGATTCTCTCAAGTGGTGCAGCCCAAAGTTCCCATCCTGGCAGACATGGAACCGAGGTGAGAGGAGCCAGAGCCCGACTCAGTGCTTGCATTGATCACTCCTTATGCTGACTTTGTTCTTTTCACACTGGCACAGAGACTGGACACGATTGCTGTCCCCTCTCTCTGCCTGCAGTATTGATTGCAGCTGGTGCGGTAAGACAAGGCAAGATAACAACCTCAGCGTGGAGGGGGCAGGAGCCTCTCTGCTACCCGAGAACGTTTGTTGACAAGGCTCTTTGGCCACCTCAGTACATCACTGAAACTCTATTCTGTCGGTGATTTACACAAGGTGCCCTGTCTGCTTTGGGCAGTGCATCCTTGTCCATGGGCACTGGCTGGCAGCGTCTGTCTCTCCTTGGGGCTGCTGCCCCCTCCTTCCCACTGCGCTGGCCTGAGGCACTTTGCCTCTGAAGCACTGATGAAATGTTTGGAACATAATAAACAGTGACTTGTTTGGCTTGATAATGGGATTAAGATAGATGGAGTATGGCTGTGCCAGCCTGGTCCAGCGAGGGGTCAGCAGGGGCAAGAGCTCCTGGGAAAGATGCACTGGGAACAGCTTGCATGAGAGTGGTGAGACTGCAGGTTTGAGTGTTGCTCGGGGAGGGCTGGATGCAAGTCTAAGGGCTTGAGGGGCCCAGTGCTCCCAGTCTGCCCTTTGCTGGGAGGGTCTATCAGGCTGCTGAGGTGCCTCAACCTGTGATGCTGTCCTGGTTCTTGCTGTGGCACCCCCAGTGCTAGCTGCATGTTTCCCCAGCTTGTGGCTTTCCTAAAGAGCATTTTTATGAATGTCTGCTTCAACAGAGAAAATTAACACACATTAAAGTAGATGAACTTTGTCAAATACAATTCCATGACCAAAACTGGAAACGAATTGATTTTGGAAGACAACCGAGTTGTCGTGTTAATTATAAATGCCTGTATAAGCATTTTGAGTGAGGCTGCGGCTGTTATTGATTCACACTGGCACACATGATGCTGCTGCTGGAAGGACTTCACTGGGAAGGGAAATTGAAAGCTGTCTTGTGCCACTGGAGTAGGAAACCATGCATTTTCTAGGTCTGCATCCTCAACTGCCCCTGCTTTCCCTGTGTCACAGGCTGGGAATGAGAGAGGACATTGCTCTCTCTCAAAAGAGACACCCGCTCCTGTCTGAGGAGCCGTGTCAGATGAGGTGGTAAGAGAAGCCTTTCCCATGGTTACTTCATGCTGGGTAATCGGCCAGCCTGCAGCACAAATCAGTGTAGCTCGTTCTGCTGCTGGTTTGACAGTGTGCAGACAGTGTTACCTTGAGGGGGGAATATGCTCTCTGTCAGTGACACGGATCAGGCACGCTTGAGGAGCTTCTGTGGTCAGCAGTGGTGGAGCTGGAGAGAGGCAGTTGATCCATCTGACCCATCTGACTGCTTCTCTTTGGCTCTGGGACAATAAATTATTGAATTTTATTGTTTAATAATTTAGTTGCGGTAGTACCAGAGGACCAGGAACAGGATAGAAAGCAGTGTACAAAAAAGAGAATTTCATTCTATAAATTGATGACCTGATCTCCCGAGAGCTGTCACATACCAACTGCAGAAATAAGCACTGTGAAATGACAGGGAAACCTAAACCAGCTGGAGACCAAGAAAAACACTCGTAGGATGAGGCGGAAGAGGGTGGGAGTTTGTCTGAAAAAAGGAACAGAGATACACATATGATGCATCACATGTGCTGGGTACTTTTGTTCTTCTCAGGGACAAGTTTTGGATAGCCAAGGAAAAAAATTAGCAAGTAAAGTCCACAGATCCTTGTGGGACACACTCACATGGGGTTGTGGTGCCTGCTCCTGGGACATGCAAATTGGGGTATTTTGTGCTATTATTAATGACAGACACTTCTGTAAACTTACTTCTGGCTGTTAGAAAACAGGGAGGAATAGTCTGAAAGACACTTCTAATTGTAAATGTTGCGTTTCCTATGATGAGATGCCAGATTTGTGTGACAGGCACATCCGAGGGATGGGGGTTCTGGGCTTCGTGCTTGGATCCCGTCATGTTTATAAACAGGGTTTATTTTCCTGTCCTGTCTGATGCAGTCATATTTCTGCCCTGTATTATGGTGCCTATAGTGCTGCCTAACTAAAGCAAAAAGCAAACGCTGTCTCCATTCTACGAATATACTACTAGTTTTGATTTGGTTTCTCAAATCTAAAGAGGGAACTGGAAGTTTTGGGAGTAATTTTAACATTTGCTATTTTTCCTGGTTTATCTAGCACCCTAGATAGGGAATGACATTTACTATGAAAGTCAGTGCAGAGCTACAGCACCCAGATGTCTCTTCCGGGTGAAACTGAGGGACAGCTCTCTTGGTGCCAGGATTGTCGGTGATTGAAACACACACCCAGACTGGCAGGGAATCTGAATCATTTATTCCAATAAACGAGCTGGTTTTATCCACTTTTCCAAGGCACAGTATTTCCTTACATGGTAATTCTCACTACGTGACCTATCCCATGTTGCCACATCAGCAGCACGCTTTCTGAATGTCCTTCTATGGGGTGATCACGCGCTGTTCACCCATCAGTCAGCTTCTAGCAGGCTCCTCTCCGTGGGGGTCTGCTGCTGACACCTCCTCCCCCCAGGGTCCGGCAGAGACAAGCCTCTCTGTGCTGCCACGTGCTCCTGCAGGCGCGTCCCACAGCCCACAGCTCAACTCCGTTCCATCTCTTCCCACACAGGATCATGCAGGTGCTCAGGGAAAACAGCTTAGAGGAGGGTGTCTGCTGGCCAGTGGCAGCAAAGGAATTCCCAGGAAACAGGGAAAGTCATCAGACATGTTCCCATTCGTCCTGTGCTGCTCTCCCCTTAACACCCTCTCTCTCTTTCAGCTTGCCTTCCGGGGTTTTACAAGCTCTCCCTCCGTCTCCCTCTCTGCTCTCCATGCCCTGAGCACAGCTTCACATATGAGGAAGCCTCCACGTTCTGTTTGTGCCAGAAGAATTACTCCAGGTCTCCTTCAGACCCACCATCTGCCTCCTGCACACGTACGTCTCGCTGTGGCGAGGGAACAGTGTCCAGGCACTTTGTCTGTCCTGCAGCACAGAGCAGGGCGCTGCCCAGGGCTGTCCCAGGCTCCCTCTGCCTGCACTGTGTGCTCACCTGTGTTGCTGGGGGTCCCGTCTGCGCTGGGGTGATGCTGCAGTGGGAAGGGGATGGAGGGGCTGTCCCTACAACCCAGAGCTCGCAGGCTGAGGCTGCAGTGTCCCACTGATGAGACAGACGCGCAGTCAGGCTTGCAGACTCCCTGGTAAAACTGGGGCACAGTCATTTAGTCACTATAGTTCACAGGTTTTAATTAAATGGCCTCTAGTTAATTGGACTGGACTCCAGCTGCTCTGGTGATGGATGCTGTCCAGCTGCCAGCACAGCGATGAGGAACCCTCCATCTCTGCTGAGCATGACTGGGCATGGCAGCAGGCCTGTCTGACTGGCAGCAGGCTCCCGGGCCCCGGTGGTGCTCAGGGAAATGCTGGGTCCAGCCAGGTGCTTCTCATGCACAGTGTGAGCTGTGGCTTGTGATGCACGCACATCCCTTCAGTTGGGATCCTCTGTCCCATGTCCCGCCGTGTTGCACACACCAGTGCCTCCCCTCACTGTGGCTGTGCAGGACCGTGCTCTTGTGCTCTGCCCCCAGTGCCTGTGCTGCTGCTCCCAGAGGACCTTTAGGTTTGTCCCAGCACCTGTTCACAGACACTCTTTTGCTTTCAGGTCCACCCTCTGCCCCAAGGAACCTGGTCTACAGCCTGCGGCAGTCGTCACTGGTGCTGGAGTGGAGTGCCCCCGCCGACGCGGGCGGCCGCAGCGACCTGACCTACAGCCTGTGGTGTGGCCGGTGCCCGGCGGCGCTGCGGGGCCGCTGCGAGCAGTGCGGCAGCAGCGTGGGCTTTGTGCCGCAGCAGACGGGGCTGGTGGAGCGCACCGTCACCCTGGTGAACCTGCTGCCTCACGTCAACTACACCATCCGCGTGGCGGCCCTCAACGGCGTCTCGGCCGTGAGCCCGCTGTCCGGCCAGCAGTATGCCGAGGTCAACGTCTCCACCAGCCGTGCAGGTACGGCTGCGGCGTGGCACACACGGACAGGGCTTGGTGCTTCGGCCCCGTTGCACCGAGGGGGCAGTTGCTGGTGCTGTCTTGCTCTGGCACGTCAGCTCTGGGGTGTAGAGGTCTGCTCTGCAGCCAGGTTGGTGGCTTTGCTGCTGGGAGGACGTGGAGTCTGGGGGTGGTGTGGTCACTGTCCTCGGGCTCCACGTGCCTGTGCCATGGCAGTGCCCCGTTTCTGCTTGGTTTGTCCTGCTGGCACAGACGTGATGCTTAGATGTGGCAGAGGGGCAGATGAAGAATGGCCCATGGCACTCTCCAAGGGTTCCAGTTGGTGCCACTGGGAGGCAAGGAACGAGCGTGGTGACAGCCTGAGCTGTGAAGGGACAAGTCTGCTCTATGATCTGGCTGCAGTTTGAATTTACAAATCACAAAAAAAAAAACCTTTGATGAAGCAACATTTTCAGCCCATTCATAAAAAAAACCCTCCTTAAAACAGATGATTCAAATGTTGGCTATCCTTCAGAAACAAAAAAATTGATTTTCTCTCTTTATCCTGTGCTAGTCTGTAGACACTATTTCTTACTGTAATTGTCCCATTTCCAGTTCGGCATTTCTGTTCCCTCAGGTAAGGGGAAGCGAGTGCCCCTGCCTGTGGACAGGTCCCTGACCAGAGGAAGCTGTCCCTCCTCAGTTGTTGGCTGTGCCAAAGGACAGTTAGGTCCCTCCTCTGCTATTGGCTATGCTGAAGGACAGTCGGCTCTGGCTTGTTGTGTCCTTGTCTGTTCTTCTGTGGTTATGTTATTAATTTGCGTGAAAACCCTTTCCCAAGCCACAGTTAATGGAGACAGATGATCCTCAGGTACCTCTTGGCAGGAATCGGCCAACAATTTCATCTGAAGAGATTAAACTTTGGTCTTGTTATAAATAATTTTCCCACCACTTGATCAAGTGTTTTTGTGCATGTTGTTGCTTTCTCTTCCCTCATACCATAATCCCTGTGGCTCCATTGGGGGATGCTGTGCTGCAGACGGCTCCTCAGCGGAGGTGTCATTCCTTATTAGGATCTTTGCTGTTCAAGGATGGATTTAGCTCTGGAAAGATCTTCTGCGTCCTGAGCTCAGGCCAGGGGGACAGAGAATAGGCTGGGGTGGGTTGAGCTTAGAGAGGTCTAATAACAAGCCATTCCTCCAGTCTGGTGCAGGCAGAGGGGCCAGTGCTCCGGAGCTCCCACCTTGCCTGGGCCCCCAGGTCTTAGCTGGGCACAAGAGGCCAGGTGTGGGCAGTGAGTGTCTCATTCTCTTAGGGAGTGAAGCAGCAAGTCGGTGATGCCAGACCATGCCTTGGCTGCTAAGAGCAGCCTTTCCCCTGGGGAAGGGGGAAATCTCAGCCCCTTACTCCATACTGTGTACTCCTGAGGGAACTGAAATGCACATAAAGAATGTGGATAATTAATCCTGTAATCTGTTCAAAATCAATGTCTCTTGTTGAGCTGTCAAGTTTCCGGATACAGGCGGTGGCTCGGAATTACCCAAGCAGCTGAGGCTCAGAAGTTTCTTGGAACCCTGACAGGTTTTTATTGCTGAAGGTGTCCCCTCCCGGGCAGTACCAGGCCAGGGCTGCCCTGTCTGCAGGCACCCGGTGCCCTGGTTCTTCTTTCCTTTGCACCATCAGCAAGGAGCGACAGTGATGGTTAACCCAAGCCCATCAGCAAAGAAGGGGAGAAGGTGGGGAGAAGGTTGTCTCCTCGGGGGGCAGCTGCACAGCTGAGTTTGTCTGTAAGACCCCACTGCAAGGAGGGGACCCTGCGTGGGCAGGACGCAGAGCCACAGCTGGCAGGGACAGTGTGTGGAGGTGCTCCTCAGAGCACATCATCTCTTGGAGTCCTGACTCTGCAGCCCCTTGTCACTAGAGCCCACCACAGAAGTGCTGGATGGGGCCAGAGGTCAGGAGGAAGGAGACTCCAGGGATGCCTGAGTAGTGGTGACTTCCATTGTGGCTGTCATGCTGTGGTCTCGGAAGTTGTTTGCAGCAGCGGGGGAGCTCTGTCTGCTGATATGCAGGTTCAGAGGAAAAATTAAACAAGGAACAAGACCCTATTTAGCTGTCAGATCCTGCTCTAATCCAGCTCCGAGTGCAGCTCCATGCTGTCCTTCCCCTCCAGCAGTCACCGGAGGGAATTGTCCATCGTTCCTTGTATGTGCAGGGAAAAGAGGAGATGCAATTTAGTCTGCAGGTGGCAAAATTAATACTGTGTTTTTTCTAATCTGTCCCCAGCATGGGACTAAATAAAAGTGTTTGAGGAGTGAGCAAAGCTGTTCACCTGCAGGAGCGGAGCTGCATTAGCCGTGTAAATCTGCACTCCAGGCCCTTGTCATTTGTATTCCCGGCAGGAATACAAGGCTCCTGCCTTAAAGAGCTTTTAAATCTGCAGCTGATTAATAATGCAGCCAGTGCCAGAATGCATCCTCCTTCCTGATGCTGGAGAAGGGGTTTGAGCTGGATTTGGTCCTCCAAAGTAGATCTGCCTCTGTGTGCCCAGGGCTGATGCAGTGACCATGGGACAGTGGGGCCACGGGATGAGCTGGCTCTGGGGCAAGTGTCTGACCTCCTGGGGTCTTTGCCCTGAAAGGGCTGACTGGTGAGGTGGCTTCTCTGCTTTGGAATGGAGATCTCTGAGGCAGGGGCTGCCTGGGATGGTGCCCAGGGCATGTTCTGTGTTGGGATGTTAGTAACTGGTGAGGGAGGGGAGAGGTGGCTCTATCTGGCACAAGCAGGGCAGGGTGCAGGGGCATTTGGTGTCCCTCACTGAGGGCGGGTGTTGGATGCAGTGAGTCGTTCTGGGGAGGGACACGGTGCCACATCTAGTTTTATGCCTGTTCTGCTGCTACGCTGGTTAATCAAGAGGAGAAAACCCACGTACAGGGGAATGGAGTTTATAAAATCAGGCAGAGTGGTGAATAATTTAATGTTTGCTTTTTCAAATAGAGGTAATGTTAGGAGAGCTTAAAATATTGATGGGAAACACATTTTTTTCACAGTGTGAAATGATTTATAGCCTGTGTGATTTTCTTTAATGCTTTTTAAACATGTTTGAGGCTGGCACCTGCTTTTCTGTCATGTACCATGACAGAATGGGTCTTCTCTAAAACACATCTCTGAGTGAGTAGGATTTTTCCTGATGACTTTGTTAACAGTCAGGACCATGTGTTCAGGTCTCTCCAGTCCATTTCCTGGGTTCAGAGATACAGGAGGGCAGCTGTGTGATATTTTATTGATGGGAATCATATAACACAGTAAGGAGCACTTAGCTTATCTTACAGGAGCAGGACCCAAGGCAAGTATTGGGGGAACCTTCACTGCAGGCAGGTACTGACAGCACCGTCCCTTTCCCACCACACAGACAGAGCATTACTGACCTTCCTGCTGTGCTTCATGCCAGGGTTGAGCTCACTCCTGTTCGATGTCCCCTTAAAGGCCATCTCTGGGGCCAGTGAATTCACTGGGGGATAACGTTTGACTATGTCCCACACCATGGGGTGGGTCACAGCAGAGGGAGCTGTGTGTGGGCACTGGGAGCTGCACAGGAGCCCCTTTGACTCCTCTCATGCTCTCATCAGAAGCGGAAGGGACTTGGAATCAAGGAGCAAATCACCATGAATAAAACATCATGAGGGCTTTTTATTTCAGCAAAGATTAATGAGCTAAGTAATAAATACAAAATTTCACAGATACTTAAGTTTACTTTCTAGGGACTTGTTCCTCTCCACAGGAGTCTTGGTGGGACAGAGATAGGTCCAGCGAATGTCCTGATTTGATGGGAAGTAGGACAAGCTGGAAACAATCAACGTCCCCATGCAGCTTTTGCTGTGCGTGGGGGCTGTGAGCTGCTGCCTGCACAGACTGGAGACTTGTTTGGAGCCAAACCTGAGAATATTGGCAAGTGCATCTTGCAGTGGATGAACTAAATGGATGCACGCATGTCAGGGAGAGAGTTTGTGCTGACCAGAAATACACAGCCAGCTCCTGAGGCACAAACTGCTCTCAGAGCAGGGCAGCTGGGTGGCTCTCCCATACTCCCAGCAGTCCAGTGGCATGGGGTAGATCTGGTGTGAGGTGGTTCAGGAGGCCTTGGTATGTCCCACCAGCCCTCCTGATCAAAGATTGTGTTTTGCCTTTCCCAGACATCCTCAGCAAGGGTTCAGAGCCCAGGATGTGAGTCCATCCTCAGACCCCTCAGCAGCACTATGAGTGGAGGGTGCTGTTAGGATTTTTGCTGGTTTTCCATTGGAGTGTTCCAGGCTGCCCGTGAATTACAAAGCTGTTGTGTTTTACCCCTATCTTCTCCCACTGGATGGTCACCAGCTTGGAGTTATTCCAGTCCTGATTCAGAGAGAGGGAACTGGTGTCTGCAGAAGCCACACACTCTGCAGCTGTTTAAGTTAAAGGTTTTACTGAAGCAGCACCTCAGTCACTGCCCATTTCCTCTCTGCATTTTCAGCACCAGCTCCTGTCACTGACATCCGCACGGATAAAGTGGAGCAGAAGAGCGTCTCCTTGTCGTGGCAGGAGCCAGGCTTCCTGACTGCCAATGGCACCGAGTACGAGGTCAAGTACTTTGAGAAGGTAGGCTCTGGCACTGGCGTGGGCTCTGCTTGTGCCCTGGCTGACTCCATGTCCTTCCTTTGCCGGCCAGGTCTGCACTCAGGAGCACAGTGCCAGGTGCTGTGTGTGCCCGATCCCAGTCACCCATCCACCGTGTGACCCCAGCCAGACAGGGACTGAGACTCTACAGTGCATTCCTACATCCTTGAGGAGATGGTCTCTGTATTCCTAGCCTGCTCTCTAGGAGAGTGTTGGACCTTATGGTCTGCACTGGTTTAGGACTGAGAGCCACAAACCTGTGACTGTGGTGAGCTATGAGTGGCCCTTCTACATGGGAGGAGACCCAGCAAACGTTTTTATGACAGTTTCTTGATTTTAAAAATTGCTGCTGTACGACAGGTGCAGTAGGTTGGGAATTTTAGGAGAAATACCAGTGGGCAGAGCAGGGACAAGGCTCTAAATCAAAATAAATGCAGTTTATGACACAGTTCTGCAAATTACCTTATCTGCGTGTGCTCAGGCTCATTATGGAGCTGACGGCATGTCAGGCACACTGTGCAGGTGTCAGCATTCTGTATTTAGAAACAAGCTACCGTGAAGCTGATTCATATTAATGTGATTTTCAGCATCTGATAGATTTGAGAGGAGGGATCTGTGGGGGAGGGCAGATGCTGGAGTAATTCCTGTGCAAATGGGCTGCAGCAACATGATACTTGGGGTATGAAATGAGGAACCTTCCTCCTTGGATAGAGAATTTAAATTCAGTTTAGCAGTTATTCACTGAAATGAGGCTTTTGATGCTGACATTAATATGAACTTAGTTCCTCATCTTTGCTTTTAAAGCTTTTGTTTTTACTGTGAAGATTCAAAGGGGAAAACGTATCGAATGGAAACACATTTGGTAGTGATGTGAGCAGTGCAGTGAGTGGCTGCTGCCCGTGCCTGAGCCAGACCACGGGGCTGGGACACTGCCTGTGCTGGCCTGTGGCACTGGGACACTGCCTGTGCCGGCCTGTGGCACTGGGACACTGCCTGTGCCAGACTGTGGGGCTGGGGCACTGCCTGTGCCAGACTGTGGCACTGGGACACTGCCTGTGCCGGCCTGTGGCACTGGGACACTGCCTGTGCTGGACTGTGGGGCTGGGACACTGCCTGTGCCGGCCTGTGGCACTGGGACACTGCCTGTGCTGGCCTGTGGCACTGGGACACTGCCTGTGCCAGACTGTGGCATTGGGGCAATGCTCGTGCTGGACTGCAGGGCTGGGATGCTCCTCGGGGCTCCACCTGCCATTTGCCAATCCACACAGGTTTGTGCCAATCCACAGGCTCCAGTACCTGAGCAGCTGCAGCAGGGGAGCAGGAAGGGGCTGGCTGGTGCCACAGCTGAGCCTGGCAAAGGGGGAAGTTGCTGGGCGGGGTGGCACAGCTGCTCCCCATCACTCCACCTTCTGCCTTCATGTCTTCATAGCATCATCCGGCTCTGTCCGCCATTTCCTGTGACCTTCCCATTAATTTCTGTTCATGAAACATCCAGTGAATGTATTGTTTTTTTTGGAGGCTGGCTCTTTGGACAAGCTGTCCTGATGGGGCCCAGAGCTGAGGATACGCCTGTGCCATGCTGGCTCCGTGGCACAGCTGTCAGTCCAGCTTCATCTCAGCTATCTCATTATTTCACAGGATCAGAGAGATCAGAGTTACTCAACTGTGAAAACCACATCAACGGCCGTGACGGTCAATAACCTGAAGCCTGGTACCCTCTATATTTTCCAAATACGAACGTCTTCGTCTCCAGACTACGGGAACTACAACCCTGGCATTGAAGTGGAGACACTGGCAGAGTGTAAGTGCAGCAGGGCTCGTGTCCCTGTCAGGGCTGTGAGCTGGACACTGGGCTCACAGCTTGTGCCCCAGCTGCTCCTGGTTTCATGGAGCAGCACCTGTTCCTCTGGTTCTGCTTCTCCAGGTCTAAGGGCCACTACTGTCCAGGAACTTACTTTTCCTTGCATTTTCCCATTAGATTTTGATGAGGTTGGTCCTGCTGCCCTGCCTGTCCTGGGGGAGACTGTCCTGGCTCTTCTCAGTGAAGAGTCAATGAGGGCAGCTGCTCTCTGGCTTGTTTCTCATGAGGAGGCTGGGACAGTCTCTGCTGTTTGGCTGAGATTGCCCAAAAACATGCTTAGCTCTTGACTGCTCCCTGCCTCCTGCTGCTGTCCTGGCTCAGGAGGCACTTGGCTTGTCTACTGCTTGGCTGGCTCAGGGCAGCCAGCATCAGTGTTATCTGCTGAGACTTCTCCTTTTAAATTCCCATTCACAACTGTGGTCTAAAAGCATCTTATTTCACTAAAAGAGGGCTGGAGGGATGTTGGGCTTCAGCACAATCCCCCACGCTGGCTGGAAGTGCAAGGCTGAGCTGGCTGGCTCAGAACAGCTCCCACAGATTGTGTTTAACAGGGCTTTAAATTGCCTTCATTTGCCACGCAGAAGACATTTCAGAATGAATTGAAGCCAATAAAAATTTTATAGAGAATGTAGCTATCTAATACCCCTGTTTGCAAAAGCAGGAGGAAAAGGGATTAATGTGATGAAAGAAAACTATTTGTAAGCTATAAATTTTGATAAACAGGAATCTTCCTCAGCTCTGATTAACAAAACCAGGAGCTGGTGCAGTGCTGGGTTGCTCTGTCTGTGCCTGCAGCACTGCCCAGCATGTTGGGCTGATCCCACCAGCTTGGGCTCTTAAAGCTGGACCAGAGCATGAATTGTTGTGAGGATGGTGAAAAGCAGCCGTGTGGCTACTCCCACAGCCCTTCTGGAGGACATGGGCTGGCCATGGGAGCAGTGACCAAGGCAGCTCTTCTCCTTGAACCTGCCCCAGAGCACGCTGANACTGCTCCCTGCCTCCTGCTGCTGTCCTGGCTCAGGAGGCACTTGGCTTGTCTACTGCTTGGCTGGCTGAGGGCAGCCAGCATCAGTGTTATCTGCTGAGACTTCTCCTTTTAAATTCCCATTCACAACTGTGGTCTAAAAGCATCTTATTTCACTAAAAGAGGGCTGGAGGGATGTTGGGCTTCAGCACAATCCCCCACGCTGGCTGGAAGTGCAAGGCTGAGCTGGCTGGCTCAGAACAGCTCCCACAGATTGTGTTTAACAGGGCTTTAAATTGCCTTCATTTGCCACGCAGAAGACATTTCAGAATGAATTGAAGCCAATAAAAATTTTATAGAGAATGTAGCTATCTAATACCCCTGTTTGCAAAAGCAGGAGGAAGAGGGATTAATGTGATGAAAGAAAACTATTTGTAAGCTATAAATTTTGATAAACAGGAATCTTCCTCAGCTCTGATTAACAAAACCAGGAGCTGGTGCAGTGCTGGGTTGCTCTGTCTGTGCCTGCAGCACTGCCCAGCATGTTGGGCTGATCCCACCAGCTTGGGCTCTTAAAGCTGGACCAGAGCATGAATTGTTGTGAGGATGGTGAAAAGCAGCCGTGTGGCTACTCCCACAGCCCTTCTGGAGGACATGGGCTGGCCATGGGAGCAGTGACCAAGGCAGCTCTTCTCCTTGAACCTGCCCCAGAGCACGCTGATGACCAGCTCTGCTTCCCTCCCGCAGTGACGGTGGCCTCCAGCGAGCAGAGCCCTGTCCTCATCGTCGCAGTGGTGGCCATCGCGGGGCTGACAGTGCTGGTGTCCATGGTGATTGGCATGATGGTCTGGAGGAGGTGAGCAGGGCCAGGCACGGTCCAGGAGCTGGGGTAAGGGGCTACTACCCAGGTGCTGATGTGCATCTTCATTCTCTTTGCAGGCAGTGTGGGTACAGCAAAGCCAGCCAGGATGGGGATGAGGAACTGTACTTCCACTGTAAGTGGTGCCCAGCCGTCATGGCCGGTGCGACTGTGGGGATCTCTGTATTTATCATTGTTAATAACCCACCAAAGCAGCCCTGAGTCCTCACTTTTGAAGTGTTGTCATGTTGTATTATCCCAGAGCAGGGGCTGGAACAGCAAGGCTCTCCGAGGGCCATGGGCTTGACAGCTTCATGTGCCAATGTCTGTCCTTCCTGTGTGTGGGTCACTGTGTGCCAGAGGAAATGGGGATACTTTCAGCTTTCCATGGGGTGTATAAATTACTCTGTCAGCTTCTCATGAACATGAGCAAAGAGCCTTGTTTTCTGGGGCTACTCTGGATTATTGAGCAGCAATAATTTTACAGACAACAGTTGTCAGAGGGAATTCAGATGTCGGGATTGATGAGTTCATTTGATTCCTGGCATATGCCCATGGAGTGCACACATGCTCTTCTGTTCCCCAAAGCACCTTGGAAGTAGAAGGGCCTGCCTTGACCATTTTACCTGGCTTTGGAGGGTGGGAGCTTCACTGGAGCGAAGGGGCTGCTCTCCTTTACCCAGGGGTTGTGGCAGTGGAGCAGAGCAGTTGGATTCACTTAATCCTAAAAAAAAATTCTTAGAAATCTTAGAACTGAGTCTTCTACTTTGCTTACAGAAAGGTGGCATGTTGGTCCTGCCCACAGACCAGGAGATGGATAAGCTGGGATAGTGTTTCCCAGGATGGGTGGGCGGAAGCTCTGCCGTGCCCCTCTCATCTGCCCTTTTTGCCTTTCCTGCAGTTAAAATACCGACCAGGAGGACATACATCGACCCCGACACCTGTGAAGACCCCATGCAGGCTGTGCACCTCTTTGCCAAGGAGCTGGATAATGCCAGCATCAAAATTGAGAGGATTATCAGGACAGGCAAGTTCCACAGGGTGGTGGCTGTGCCGTGGGTTCTTCTGGTGTGCTCCCCTTTTGCTCCCAGCACCCTGGGCCATGGCAGTGCCGTGACATTGCTCCAGTCTTGGGGGCACCTGCCTGCAGCGGAGGATGGGAGTGGGGCTCGTGAGGATTTTGTCCAGAAGCTTTGTTCCACATTCCTGGTGTTTTTCTGAGGCACTGAACACAGCCAAACAAACACCACACGGGCCAGAAAGTATCAGCAATTACCTGCATCTGGGCAGTTTGACAGCAGCATGAAAACTATTTATAATTATGTGAACCTAATGATTTATAGATTTTCATCAACTTCACTGCCTAAAACTTAAAAGCAAATTAAAATCCCCTGACTGGACCCTAGAGCCTTAATGGCTACTGTGTGCCAGAACGTGGGAAGCATGATCATTCTTTGTCATTTCCTTTCCTAAAGATAAATTCAGCTGTAGCAGCAGCAGAGGTGGAGGAAGGGAGGAGGAAAGGGCTTTGCCTGCAGCTGAAGGACAGTGTTGAAGGGGAGAGGACACAGAGGAGGGGGTGAGGTTGCCTCTGAACTGCAGCGTGGAGCAGCTCAGAAGAGCTCCATGTACCTTTCATGAGCAAACTGGTGTTTGAAAAATCAAGAAAGAAATGAGTAAGGAAGACATTTAAATCTAAGGAATTTGGGAGTGTGTTTGTCTCACTGCTGACATAACAAGAACCTGATTTTCAAATCAATAAAGCTGTTCATAGCTACACACTTTTTGCTGTAAAGCCAATATTGGTTTTTTATATTGGGATTTCTGTAGCTCCTGTTGTGGAGTGCATGGCTGTGCAGTGGGATGTTCTTCCTCAAGGACTGCAGGAACCCTCCAGCCCTGCCGTGTCCAGCTCTGTGGGAAGCAGACTCTGCACTGCTGAGCCAGGAGGCAGAACTAGCCCGGCCCAGAGCATGAGCTCAGTGACAGGGGATTACTCCTCCTCTCGTGGGATAAAACACAATATGCACTGAAGCAGAGGGTGGAGAGAACAGCTGAGAGGCTCTGGAGATGGCTGAGGGTCAGTGGCCATGCAGAGGAGCGGCACGATCCAGGGCAGGTGCTCAGGATGGCCTGGTGTGAGTGACAGCTGTCCTGCCATGGATCTGTTTAACCCATTTCTCTACTGCTCAGGAGAGTTTGGGGAGATCTGCCGGGGGTGCCTGAAGCTGCCCAGCAAGCGCGAGCTGCCGGTGGCCATCCAGACGCTGCGGGCAGGCTGCTCAGAGAAGCAGCAGCGCTCCTTCCTGGCCGAGGCCTGCACCATGGGCCAGTTCGACCACTCCAACGTCATCCGCCTGGAGGGGGTCATCACCAGAGGTACGTGGGTCCCGGGAGGCTCCTATGCAGGAGTGGGCTTAAACTGCTGCATTGGAGAGGTGACCTGGTGCTAGAGGTGCAGTTGGCTACCTGGAGACCAGCTGTTCCCACATGTATCAGCTGGGTTTGCATTGTGGTGATTCATAAAAAGCTTCCAGCTAGATTAATAAATGCAGGTAGTGGGACTGGCTTAGCAGCCAAACATGTGCGCTCTTAATAAAAGTAAATTGAAGTGAGATTCTGTCAGTAAAACAGATGAGACTGACTGCTCCAGCTCTCTCCCATGAGCGTGTGTGCAGAACCAGGCTATGATGTGATAGTTAAATGGATATTCATGTAAGTCCAAATAAACCAGAGCACATGAGCTGATTCTAACTAGGCTTTTTATGAGGAAAGGAAGTATTCTGGCTGAGCTGGTTGCTTTTGCTTTCACTAGGCTGTGCTGTTCTTTGTGATATGCTTCAGAGTCCTGATGAAAGGAACTTGTGATACTGGAATCCGTTCCTAGCTGGAAATGACAGGGAAGCCTTGGACCCAGTGCTCATTACAACCTGGCTGAGATAACGTCCTTATCTCCCCCAAAAGCCAGGCAGTACAGGGGTTGGCACCTGGATTTCTAACCCCTGTGGTGTCTGAACTGCCTGAGTGATGGCGGCACTCACACTGTGTTGCTGGTCTATCTGTGCAGGGAGCACCATGATGATAGTGATGGAGTACATGGGGAATGGCCTGCTAGACTCCTTTCTCAGAGTGAGTACTGGGGTGTCTGCCCAGCTTGGGCTCTCCTGGCCATGTTCCCATTGCTGACCTTTGTCTTTTCCTCCTCTGCTTTCACAGAAACATGAGGGGCAGTTCACAGGCACCCAGCTCATCTGCATGCTGCAGGGCATAGCCTCTGGCATGGCGTACTTGGCAGAGATGGGCTACGTACATAAAAGCCTTGCTGCCCACAAGGTCCTCGTGAGCACCAGCCTGGCATGCAAGATCACGGGGTTCAGACGTCCACAGGAAGACAAGATGGAAACCATCTTCTCCACCATGGTGAGCTGCATCTCCACATTCTCTTGTCAATACTTTTCCTAGGCTCCCATTTCCTTCTTCAAGTATGAACAGGGACTCTGCACCTTGAACTTCTTTCTCAGGTAGAAATCCAATGTGTTTGGCCAGGGAACTGCACAGCAGTGGCCTGGCACCATGCCTGCTCTGGCCACAACCCCGCTGCACAAATCAGGGCAGAGGGATTTGTGTTTGTACAGCTGTGAGGTGGTTTTCGTTAAATATTAATGTACAAAATGCCATCAGCTCTTCCTGGGGACATTCTCCTCTCTCATTAATATTTCAGTACTCACACTCCCATGTAGCATACAGTTGCAGTGACATTTTAAACAAATTGAGGAAAAAGTTTTCTCTTAGTAATAAATGTGCTCATGGCACATGGGTTTGCTTGGTGTCCACCCTATGAGGCCAGGCTGGGCACGATGAATGGTGAATGGCTGCCTGGGAATTGCCAGCATTGGTCACATCCCACTGGGCAAGTACATCATTGCTGCCCTTCTGCCTGTCCAGCATGGGAAGAGCCTGGTGCTGTGGTCAGCCCCTGAGGCCATCCAGTATCACCACTTCAGTCCTGCCAGCGACGTGTGGAGCTTCGGAATCGTCATGTGGGAAGTCATGTCCTATGGCGAGAGACCCTACTGGGACATGTCCCACCAGGATGTGAGTCCCCTGCAGCTGCGCGGTGGATGATGGTGCAGCCACCGCTGATGGAGTGTGGTGGCTGTGCGACGCATGGAGGAGCTGCCACTGCTCCTGGGTGGGACGTGAGGAGGGAGGCTTGCCCCAGGGGTTTGCCCCAGGGTTTGCCTTTGATTTGCATCGCAGCACCTGACCCCAGCCCCTCACATCCTGCAGGTGATGAAGGCTGTGGAGGATGGGTTCCGCCTGCCTGCCCCGGCGAACTGCCAGCCCCCCCTCCACCAGCTGATGCTCAACTGCTGGCAGAAGGACCGCAGCCAGCGGCCCAAGTTCTCACAAATCCACAGTGTCCTGAGCAAGTTGGTGCAGAGCCTGGAGCCCCCGAAGTGCCCCAGCTCCACATGTCCCAGCTCCACGTGCCCCAGGTGACCACCCTCTTGCCACATCTGCCTGTCCCCCCTCTGCCGTGCTGTGCTCCACTCCCTCTTCACCACCCTTTCCATTGGCAGGTCCCATGGCATGTCCATCCCCCTCTCCGAGAGAACCTTCTCGGCCTTCCCATCTTTTAGCTCCGTGGGTGAGTGGCTGGAAGCTATAGAAATGGGCAGGTACAAGGACAACTTCACTGCTGCGGGCTACTGCTACCTGGAGTCGGTGGCCAGGATGACGGCCCAGTAAGTAACCTGTTCTCCTGGCTGTAACCTTGTGTCGTGGGTGCAGTGAGAGCAATGTTCCCTGCCCCTGCCAGAGAGCAGAGCCAAATCCAATGTGATTTACTGATAAACTGTTGTGCTGCAGCAGAGGGCGGCGGGGTCAGAGCTGTCCCATGCCTGGCGTGCTACAGGCTCCTGTTAGCCCGCAGTGCCTGGTCAGCATCAGCATTGCTTTGGCTGGGACAAAAGGTTGGGGATTTCTTACATGTGCATGTCTAGAACATGTGCTGTCTGTCCTGGAAGCAGTCAGTGTCAGGGTATGTGGTGGTCAGAGCTGGTTTGTCCTGGCTGACGCGGGGCTCATTTTGCAGAGACATCCTCAGCCTGGGGATCACACTGGCAGAACACCAGAAGACCATCCTGAGCGGGATCCAGACCCTCCGGGCCCAGGTCATCCAGATGCACGGCCGAGGCGTGCAGGTGTGAAGCAATGTCCTGCAAAGGTGCAGGGCACCGGCCCAGTGCTCCCGGGGAGGAGTGGCCCGCTGGCCCCAACCAGCCCCGTCTCTGAAACCTGGTGGTCTCACGTGGGCTGTGGGAATTGCTGGGTGCTGCCAAACACGTGGCAAGAGAGCAGGGCTTCTGTCCCCTGTGCCGGGGCAGCCCAGGATTCCTGGGATGGTGCAGCGTGCCTGGGTGGACGTGGCTCTCCCCAGCACTGTTTTGTAAGATGAGTCAAACTGTATCGATGCCATTTCATGTGGTAGTTGCGTTCACAGGGTGGGATGGACCTTTTTGCACTGTCTTGATCCAGAGCCAACATTTCTGTATCTAGCATCCTGCTGGTGAATCCATGGGTACTTTTATACAACCTGACAGATCATAGCAACCCCACAAGGAGTTTTTATTGCTTTTATATTTAGAGAGCAGCTCTCACCCAATGCCCAACTCCTGGAAGGTGACTTTCCCCATCTGTGCTGAAGGAGACTCTTTCCCAATCACATCCCTTCTGCTCCATGAGTTACTTCGCTGAGTGTTGACACCTCAGTTGGTGAACAAAACTAAATATTCTCCAGGAAAGTGCAGAGGAAATGGTGCTGCATCCATGCAATCCAGGGCACAGCCTCACTTCGTTTTGTGAGCACAGTGCTACCTGCCTGGCATGCTGGCAGCTCCCATAGCTGCAGCCTGATCCCTGAGAAGACATAAATAGCATCTTAATAATACAACTTTCCTTGAAGTTAGTTAATTAAGTGGGTCTTTGCAGTTCTGTACAGAGTTTTGTAAGGCTTTTATTATGATCTGTAAGTATCACAAGTGAATTATTAATGCTGAAAGGCAAAGATTTACATAGGGGATGAAGGCTGTGGGAGATGCTCAGAGTCTGGTTGGAAATCTGCTCCAGTCAGACCCTCCTGTCAGCCTGCTGCAAGAGGATGAGGATCTGAATGAGGATTGAGTGAAGGGCCCCTTGGGGCTGGCATGGTGACCACTCTGCCCAGGCGAGTGCTGCTCTGGGGAGTTTGTTGCTCTCTGGGAAAAACAAGATCTCTCCTTCCTGCCCCCTCTGCAGCTCAAACTATGCTCCCTGCCCAATGTCTCCTGGTTAATGTTTTTAGCAGAAATACTTTCTCTAAGTTTGGCCCATGTCCAGTCAGGTTGGTCACTGGCCATCTTGCTGTTTCCCACCCTGAAGAGGAATAGCAGCAAACCGAGCCCTGCATTTAGTGAAATGCCTGGTCCCAGGGATCAAGTGCAATTTGTGTGCTCTCTGTGTTTACATTTTATCTCTAGAGAAAGTGTATTACAGGTCTCTAGACAGGGCGTTGAACTAGCTTGATTCTGGATCTTCTCTCCCCTGTCCCTGCTCATACTGTCTGTTGGGATGCAGGAGCCATGCTGGGAAGTTGCTACTGGAGGAGCTGGCTCCAGGCTGTTTCATCTGCTCTCAAGGAGGTCTGGAAATATCTAGGGCTTGGTGGTGAGGTGACAATGTGCCTCAGTTTGGAAAACAGACCTGGCCACGAGCAGGCAGCAACATGTTCCCTCGAGTCCCCCAGAACAGACCCTGTCTCCAGAATAAAGAATGTGACAAGGGGCTGGCTCTGGGTGCTAGTTGTGGCCACTGGAATCTGCTCCTCTATCCCTCTGGGTGTTGCCCAGCTGAAAAGGGATAAACCTCAGCACAGTTATCGATGGTCATGGCTGTTTCCCTGGGCTGCAGTGGCCGGTGGCTGGCCAGGGGCTGTGGCTCCTGTGGGAAGCAGCTGTGGCTGTGTGGAAGGGTCCCACAGGAGCTGAGTTCTGGGATGGTCTCTGTCTCAGCAAGAACAGGAGTCATCAGCTTTCCTGGTCTCTCCTTCAAGAAAGGAAAGGAAAGCCCTTCATGGAAGCAGCCTTCCAGCCCAGCTTTTTGCAATAAACATTTTTAATTGAGCTCTTCACCAACACGAGATAACAAACTTCATAGATTAAGCTATAGATTGTTGTTATGATATTAAAATTAACTTGCATCCTCTCAGCTTCTCTCCTTAGGGAAGTAGTATAATTAAATTAATCAGCAATGCTGTTTTGGAGCTGCAAGGAAAATGCCTCAAAATGACCCTGGTCTCTTCCCATCCAGCCTCTGGCATGTCATGAGGCTCTTGCCTCCTCCACAGGCTGGGAGAGCCCTGATCCTGTTGGAGCAGCATCTGCGACACTCCCCTCACAAGAAACCAAATGGGAATTGAGTTGGTTCATCTTCAGATGCTTTTATATTCATTAGCGACATGTTAAGTACTGTTAATACCCACTTGAGAAGTCAATATATATTTTTATAAGCTTGAGACAAATGTAATATAAAACTATAAGAGACTGTGTGCATCTCATGTTTGAACTATAGTCAGACATCTCCAGAATCTCAGTTGATTTGGGATATTTAATAATAATGATAATATTAATAGTTATTATAAATGCTAATAAAAATCTATTGACATTTTTGTTAATTTTGTATTTATTGAACCACAGTTGAAACTGGCAATAAAGAGATATCTAAATATCTGAGTAAAACTAACCAGTAATCCTGCTGTGGTTTGTCTGTGTGGGTCAGTTCAATGTTCTGGGGGGAAATGCCACTTTATCAAGGGTGCCATGTGGAGTATAAGGGACAGTTTTAGTAGCATCAAGGTGTGATGCTTTGTTTTGTTAAATAACATCTATGCTGAGGTGCGAGCCTGTGCTCCAGCTGTAGAGTGGCTGGAGGGGGTGGTTTCTTGCTACTGACACTTTATAGGGGGGACAAAAGCATCTACTTTGCTTTGCTGGTGTATGTTGTGTGTTCAGAAAGGTGCATGGCCTGGCCTGTGGGCCCAGGTGCTGCTCAGGCAGGTGGGAATCCCTCTCATCACCCCTGGGACCAGATAACCTTGGACATGCTCACAGTGTGGAGCTGTCAGTGCAGTGGTCAGTCTGATACAGGTGCTGGTGTGTAAGTGTGAGGATGTTGCTGAGCAGGGGGAAAATGCTGCAGAGTTCCTGCACTCAAGGCACGTAATTAATTGTTTTATTGAGTAAATGAAAGTCGTGTATGGCCAGCACATTAAATGCAAACTCAGCACAAACAACGATATTTAAAAATCATTTGACGTGACTCTCACTCGTTCACATCTCTTTTTCCTGGGCTGTTCAGTGCCCAGGAACAGGCACGGGAGTCCTGGCTGGTGTGGTGACAGCAGTGACAGCTGCTGGGAAAGGACTGAATGGGCGCTTGGAATGGGTGAAGTCTATTTGCCTTCTGTTGATCAATTAATTCAGGCAGCCTTCGCTCGGAGCCTGGCTGGGGCTGTACTGGCACTACAAAGAAATAATTAGAGTTATGGAGTGGGGTGATGAACAGTGGATTCCCAGTCACAGCCAACCAGAGGCAGATTTTACCCAGTTATTGGCAGTTGTGCCCGTACAGGAAGGATATGGGCCAGAGGAGGGCAATGCCCAGGGAATGTTAAAAGAACTTGGGTCTAGAGGAAGAGCAAGGTTTGAATATGAATAATTGCTAATTATCAGGAAGAGCAAGTGCCATCTATCATGGCAATCAGTGATCTGTCAGTTCAAGTGTCACCAGGATGGATGCTTCTTTCCTCTTTCTATTCATCTCCTGCAGTCTCGGTGTGCCTGAAGAGCACTGCACAGTCTGGGACATGGCCAGACCCCTGCAGCTCCTCCTGCCCCAGGAAGGATGGGTTCCCAGTACCACACTGGGCTGTCTCCAGTACCACACTGGGCTGTCCCCAGTGCCGTGCACCACCCACCTCGGCCGGGACAAGGTGGGTGCACCCATACTGGCCGGCCAAGGGGTGCCCATGGTGAGATGGATGCTGGGGTTTGTGGCCCAGTTGAGGCAGCCTTGGCACAGAGCTGGCTGACCTCGGTGCAACGCTGGATGAAATTTGCACAGGACTGGGTGACATTGGCACAGGGCTGGGTGCCAGCCAGCAGCACCCACCAACCCTGCCACAGGTGACCTCAGCTGCCTCTGCACTTGCGGCTTGCCACTTAGAGCAGGGCCATCTGCACAGCGGCAAGAGCCGCCTGGAAGGCACAGGAGCCATTTAATTACACAATTATAAATAACTTCAGCCTTTTTATCTTCCTGAGGCTGACAAGCACCTTCAGCATCAGACAAAGAGCAGCTGTTATCACTCGGTGCAGCGGCTACTCCTGGGCAGCTGCCACCCCTGAAGGGGCACAGACAAAAGCAGAGGAGCTGTACTGTGTCAGCAGGTCCAAATCTGTCCCAGAGCCACTGTCACAGTGTGAGCACTGCTGAGGGAGCTAGAGCTTCCTTTTTTCTGCTGCCTCCAGATCCCCAATAGCAGGAGCAAAGGGGAAGGAGGAGAGACAGGAGGTTGTTCAGAGGTTTCTGGTGTTTCTGTAACAATGAAGAGCACTCACACCAGTGTTCTCACCAGTTTCTCCCCTCTCTCCCTGCTCCCACGCCCCTTTTTTTAAGGATGATGTCTGACTTAGAGGATGTCAGTAATTAAAAAGTCATTTTAATGAGCTCTGGTTTATTGATAGACCAGACTTTCAGGAGTCAGTCATGCCAGGAGGAGGTCGTGCCAGGAGGAGTGTTGCACCACTGTTCATAGAACTCTCTGAAAAACAGTCACTTTTGGTGGTGGTGCACAGCTGTCAGTGCTGTCCCCACCACAGTGGTAGTGCCAGCTCTGTGGTGTGGAGCCAGGGTCATCCCCCTGCCTGCTCTGCTGCTGGGCACCTCCGTGGGTGCTGTGACAAACCCCTGCCACCTGCAGCATGTGGAGAGCTGCCCTTGCTCTGCCCTGTGTGGCAGGACCCCAGCTTGCTGGTGCATGTGCAGCCATAAACATTTCCATTAACTCCCACAGTAGTTAAATTCCATAATGGGGCTGAAATAAAGCAGCAGCATCTCATCCCTGTGGTAGCCCTCAGTCTTCTGTCCAGAGGCACCCATGGGAAACGTTTGGAAAGAACTTAGAACTGGGAAATTCAGGTTTTTCTTGCAAGTCCCTTCAGTATAATGAAGCCTGTTCCTGCTGCCATGTTCCCAGGGGGTTACTGTGTCTCAGTTTGCTGGAAGCTTAATACAGCTCAGGTGTGATGGGGCAGCAGTGGGGCAGCAGCCAGTGCTGCCAGGGCCTGTCTGAATCCTAAAGCCCTGTGGCTGCAGGGCCAGGGACAAGAGCATAGAGGAGCCACACACTCCTGGAGTCCTGAGCATGGAGGTGGTGGAGCTGTCCCTTCAGGCAGCCATAGGGATGGCAACTCAACCCTGGGGCTTTACGCTGTTAAATATATTTAAGTGAATTCTATTAAACACTAGGAGGAAAAAAGATTAAGAGGGCAATGAAAAAGCTTTTTGTGAGATTTAGGTGTTCCTGGGTGATGGCAATTGTGTGCTGGATAAATAGCTGTTTGTGACTGTAAATACAGTCTCCCAGGGTAATGGAATGTACAGCAGGAATGTTGTACATCCTCAGGGAAAAACAGGCTCAGGGACCCTAAAAATGATGAGAGTTTCCCTGAGCTGGTTAAAATAATTGTTAGCAGTGTTGTCTCTCCCGAGGAGAGCCGGGTGGATCTGTGAGGCACACGCTGTCTCACAGCAATACACAAATCCCTGCTTTGCCTCACGGGAAACAGGATGTGTGAGGTATCACATCACGCTGTATCAAAATGCGAAGTGGCACAATAAATCAAACTCCCCAAAATAAAACTTTCTTCTAGAAATAAGCTTGTCACTGTCAATTTAAACTCTTGCCAAAGAAGCGTGATTTGATACAAGTTCCTCTTGCCAGCGATTTACAGTAGTGGGTGGGTTTAGTCACTATTTATAATAGCAAGAATCTAAAGGGAGAGCGGAAGGTGTCTCTGAAGGTCCAGCATGAAACGCAGATCCTAAATGCAGCTCTGATACAGCAGAGCTGGGAGGAGAGAGCACAAAGAACAATCCACTCTGGGCACTGAAGGAAAAGGAGCGTTTCCCCCATTTCCACTTCCCAAACACCACAGTGGTGACACAGCAGGGCTCTGGGCAGGACTACTGCCCACCTGACCAAAGCACTGGCCCCTGCACCTCACCATCCTGAAGGGTTTTAAGGAGTTATTTAGAGACAAAGACTTACAAAACTCTGCAGGGGGGGAAGGGATCCTGCCTGGTTAACAAACTGAGAAAGGTATCAGACTGCCAGCCTCGGGAAGGGCGTTTGTCTGGAGAAAGCCCTCATGTGCCATGCATGGGCACTAATCCCAGTGGCTCCCTTATTCCATCCCTAGGGGATGGGGTGGTGACATGCTCCTGGGCTGTTTTGCTGCAAAGACAAAACCCTGCCATGCCCCCAGCACAGCACAGGCGGGTGCCACTGGCTCTGCTCAGGGAACCCCACATGGGCACAGGCCTGCACCAGCTCGTGGCTGGTGGCACCCTCCGAGGCTGAGCCCAGCAGTGGCTGGGGCTCTGTCATTGGCTTGAGGAATGTTTCAAACAGATCATTTATTTTCATTAGACTTGTACCAATATCTCTGTCCCAGTGTCCCTGATGCAGGTCGACAGCTGTCCTCAGGAATGCTTTAATTGTGTTTTCCTCGCTTTGCACAGCTCTTAGCTAATGCATTCTGGCTTCATTAGATTAGACACCTCTTGTCCTGAGGATGTTGCCATGTTTTCAAATGGCTTCAATCAGCACCTCCCAGGCTCTGGCTATTTCAGGATACAATAAAGCTAAACCTCATCCAGGCTGGTGAGTAATGGAGGTGCATCTCCCACCCCCATCCAGCCTGGCTTTAAATTTGCCTGGCTGACATCCCATGGCTGCTGGCAGAACACAATTAAACCTCTTGTCTTGCAGGCGTCATCCACAGTTACACACAGCTCGAGAGGAAGAGCTCAGCAACAGCAACTGGGTTTCTAATGATCTTGTCATCGAGAACAGCACAGAGAGATAAATGAAAGAGTGAGGGAAGAGCCAAGATCAAAACTCAAATCTCCAGATGTCCGGGGCACGGCAGGTTGCAGGCTGGCCATGCTCATCTCCTCAGACCCACGCTGGCACAGCACTCAGGACACAGGGACATGTGTCCTCTTAATGTCAGGGAATGAAATGCAGAGGGACAGAGCCTAAGCCCACCCAGCTTCTCTCCTGAGCCTCTCCAGGCATGGCCACTCATAAACTTCATTCTGCAGAAGTGTTCTTCGTCTTGGGATCCCAGGATTCTTCATCAGCTCGTGTCCTCACTGCCCAGCTGCAAAGCGGCCACAGGCTTAGGAAGGAAACCGAGGAGGGAAGGGACCAGCCAGACCCTGGGCTGGGGGCAGAGACCTGCTCCACTCTCTGGGGGAGGGCTGATGGCAGTCCCTGCACTGTGTCCCTTCTTGGACCCCAGCACACCTGTCCCTAGCACACCAGTCCCAGGCAAGGGCTCTCCTTCCCCAGATGCTCTCCCCCAGCAGCAGAATTGCCTCAGCCCTCTCTTCTTATCATGAGCCACCACAATATCTGCATCGATCCCTTTCACCCCACAGGCAGTATTTTGACTTCTGGAATTCATCTTACCTAGCAAGGGACTCTAAATATATCCCAGACAATTTCCTCTCCTCATTTTTAATAATCTCTTTCAGCCTTAAATTAGTTTTTGAAAATATGTATTGGGATGATAGGCTTTTTATCACAGCTGATGGACACTATTCATCACATCCGTGTCCTACTCCTCACAACACATGCACATTCCTTACAGCAGTCCTGCATCAATTTTAACAGCACCTAATTCATTACAACCCCATCACTGTGTGTGCGTGTTCCCCTCAACAATGTCACTAGTGATTTGTCACTCGGGTCTCTGTGGGCAGCTCCAGTCCCACCCTGCAGAGCCACTGTCGCTCCTTGAGCCGTGGGACAGGATGGAATGGCCCCGTTCAAACACGGCAGTTGAAGGACGCTTCACTGTCCCCCACCCCAGAAACCTTCGGAAGGTGGCAGGTGGAAGAGTAGAAGCAAAAGCCCCTTTTCTGTCCAGGATCTCTTTTGCTCACTGGGCACAGCAAGGCTGAGGTGATGTGCTGGGGCTGTGCTGACACATCTTCCCAACCCTGAGCCCTGGTGACACTAAAGGGGAGCCATGGAGACAGGACCAGTGGTGCCTCTCTGGGCCCCCAACTCAGTCAGGGACCCCAGGACAGCAGCTCCTTTAGAAAATCTTCTCCAGCAAATTCCCATTTTGCTAGACACTGCTACCAGGCCCTTGCCTGGACCCTGTTTGGGTGCTCACGCCTGAGTTGGGCATTTGGGTACAAGGGAATTGGGCACACATGCACAAATTAATCCAGTGCTCAGGGCTGAGCCGCAGTGCCTGATCAGTGCTCAGATCTCCCAGCCTCTCCCCTCATGGTGCCTGAGAGCTGAATGTGCTGGCCTGGGGAACGTGCTTGATGCCTGAGATGGCCACCTAAAAACAGAGACTAGACAGCAATAAGGGAATAAAGGTGGGTATTTATTTGAAGGGCCTTCAAGGTACACCTTGAGTAGTCAAAAGGCTACACCCAAGATGGACCCTGGGGCACAAGTTCTTCACACTTTTATAAGTTTGGTTCATTTGCATATCAGGATCAATTCTCCAATTACAACCCCGATTAATGATGTTACTACCCCAAATTTGCCCTCCTCTTCAGAGGCCTTAGTTTAAGTATTTTGGGGCCTGGGACAATCTAGGTGTCCTTGGAGAGCAAACCTAGAGTGGCTTCTTATGTCTAACTGTTGCACATAGGTAAAACCTTATAAAATGATGGCCTTGTTGCCCCTGTAAAATCATGGCTCAGGCCTGTTCCTTTGGCTAAGTAGAAAAGAACTGTGGGAAAGAGACACAGCTGAATTAGGGGTAGAAAAACATGTTATAATAACCATTGTGTGTTCACATCACGGTGTATGGTGGTTGGTTGAATTATGTTTGTTGTGCTTTAAAATGATGTAAACTGATAACCAGCTCACTGCTTAAAAAGGCCGGGTTTTGCAATAAAGGGGCTCGCCTTTGCACCTGCCTGGGGACTCTGCATCGCTTCTTATCGCAACATCTAACCAGCGTGAGAGAGCAGCTAACAGGCCACGAGAAACTTCAGAGTTATACACTGGGCAGTACAGGAATTGAAAAACATAAAAGTTAAAACCTAAGGCATCATGCTGCACCAGCCTGGAGGTTCCCATTCTGCCGAGGCAAAACACGGCACAGGAAGGCCTGGCTGCTGCCCCGCACCCTCGGCATTCCCTGACACCCGGCAGCTGTGACGTGGTCTCTGAGTGCTCCGCTCCCCACCGTGCTTCCATGTGCTCTTGTCGCTGCACCCTGGGCTGTAACTGTGAAGCCATCATGCTCCAGATCCCTGTCCTGTTCCAGCAGGGTGACAGCATATTTTGATCTGCAGGAGCTGCTTCGCCAGACAGAACTCAGTGCTGGCAGCTCTTGGCAGGGTTTCTTTGTCCAGCAGATTCCCATGGAGCTGCATTCCATCACCTTTCTGAGCAATAATGAAGGAACAGAATAATGCCATGATGATTTTTTGCCTTTTCTTTTATACCCCTTTTATATACCCTTTTATATAGCTTTTATGTATCCTTAGTGTTTCTTGGCGTGCTTTTCAGCACATTCCACCTGCAAAAAGTGTGCACTTTTAAGGATCCTGAAAAAAATACTGAGCTAAAAACCCCTTTTCCCCTTAATCGTGTCTGGCTTTTAATTTTAAGACCAGGGAAAGGCAACAAGAAAGACAAAGCAGGAGTGTCTGAGTGGGCCTGAGCTGTTCGCTCAGTGCTGCCCTGGCCAGGGCCCCCGCTGGCCACATGCTCCAGACAGAGGCATTTCCAATTGCACCTTCCATTTGGCATCGATTACTATTCAGTTTCTTGTGCCTTCATTTGCAGTCAGCAGAGGCAGCCGACTGACATTGAGAGAGAACGACTCCTCAGATCCCATCAATCAAGTGCCATCAGGATCCAGCTTCCTGGGTTCGCGGGCCACAGGGTCACCCTCTGTGGGAGATCAGCTTTCCAGCTGAAGCAGAGCCCTGCTCCTACCCCTCTTCCACCACAGCCCCAGCTCTGCTGCAGGGTGGACAGGGAGAGACCTGCAAGGAGGGATCTGCAAGCTGCAGTTGGTCACTGACTCCTCCATCCTGCCTCAGGGCTCTCAGACTATTTCAGGGATAAGTGGGAAGAAAATTCACAAATGTTTTATTTTGGGAAAAAGTGAAATACACAGGAACATATGACAGCATCAGATGCAGAGCTTTCCCCTTCGCCACTGTGTTCAGTTTGGGGCTGTAATTGGGTCCCAGTCCTGCTCAGGACTCAGCAACAGCAGCTGAGACCTTACAGACATTTCCAGTTACTACCCCCACAGCAAAGGAATGAAATTCAAATTGTGTATGAAGCCTGTTGGCTGTGCTGCTCAGCACAGCCCTGAACTCTGCACCATCAGCAGGGTTTGTACTTTATAGGGAAGATTGATCCATAACTATCGACCTTTCCCTGGAAAGCTGCTCTGGTCTAGTGGCTGTGGGGCTGTGTGACCCTGACAGAGCAGCCACAGACACCGGCACGGCAGCAGAGCACAGGAGCACTGACAGGAACTGCAGCTGCAGCTCCAGGCACTGCCTTGGGGAGCCCCCTGGAGGGATGGCCACTGCTCCAGAGCAGTTGGGAGCAGAGCTCAGGGCTGTTGAGGCCCTGAACATCTCCCACCCCATCCCCTGAGCACCCCCTTCCCCAGACTCGCAGGAGTGTAACTGTGACTTGGTGAGTACATCCAGGGCTGTGACCCTTGCTAGGAACCCTGCAGAGAAGCCTGAGCCCATCAGCATCCTCCCATGGGCGTCAGGCACACAGAATCGCTCCTGAGTTTGAGGACGTGGCTTTCCTGTCTCACCCTTATTAACGGGAATTAGTGTCATTACAGTGTAGCAGGCAAAGAACCTTCCCCTGGAGAGACGAGGGAGGGGGCCTGGGATTTTGGTGTCCGTGTGCAATGTTAAAATTAGCAATTCTGTCTAATCCTGCTTTTCAGTGTAATAATGCTTCTGGGTGAGGGGAATGTAAAGCTCGGTGGCTTATGGGCAGTAATTTTCTGAGCTGGACAATTTATTCCCTCCTCTCATCAGAGACAAGGCTGAAATCGCTCTGAAGCCGCACCCCGTAGGCTCTGCTTCCGCCTGCTGGATTTTAAGAGGACATTTCTGCTTTTTCCAGCTCTGGTGACAACCAAGCAGTGCCCCCCCTGCCCAGTTCCACAGCCAGGCCCAGCCACAACATTTTCCATATTATCTCGCTGCAAATTAAATTCACAGCCAATATGGACTGGAGGTGCAGCCCAGCTGAGAGAGAAATCCTGCCTTTAGCAAGCTCCCGTCTATGAATAAATTGGATACAGCGATTTTGGTCTCCTGAGAGGCTCAAACTTTCAATTGTGAGGCCGTGAAAGCCACAACCCAGCCTGCCTCCTGGCCTTAAGGAAATCCTTGACATACACTTGGGAGGTGTGTACGGAGAGGTGTGGATGCACCTTCCAGAGATGCATTTCATTTCACCTTTGAAGGTACAGCTCCCCAGTCACTGATTTAGAAAAGGGGGAAGACTCATGAATTCATCCACGCCTCTTTCGGTGATGCTAAGGAATATTTTCCCTCCTTATGCTTTCAAGCTGACCCAGGAAACATGGATTTTTGGTGGAATTATACAGGTCAGGGAGGAGAGCTGCATCTGCCATCCTGCACCTTCAGATCAAGAACTCCTGCATGAAAAAAATTGCCTGGAGACAGCTCTGTTTTGTTCCAAACCATCATCCCCTTCCATCAGCAAGCAGGGAATTATTATCTATTTATGTCTTACAATGCCATTGAATCAATGGCTATCTGGAAGCTGTTGAGGATGACAAATCTGGCAGTGCATGTCTGTCAGGCTGCTGGGAGCCACTGGTCAGAGCCTGACACAGCCCCTGGAGAAGGAGCACAGCCCAAAGGAGGGGCCTCACTGGCTCCCTGCTCGGCTCATTATTTCTCCAGATGAATAGTTTCACATTTCCATTATGAATTTGGGCAGAAATTTGGAGTTCTTACACCACAGCTCAGCACATACACCAAGCCCCCCAGGTCACAGGCACGCCTGCCTGGAGCAGACCGAGCTCTGGCACAGCCAGGGGAAGCAGGAATGCTTTTTCCCTGCCAGGCTGCAGTTACCCAGCACTACAACACTAGTCCCGGTGAAACGGCCACATGCTTGCTCCCTGTGTTGCTGGCAGCTCTCCCTCTGCAGCCTGCTCTCTCCCAAGGGAAACTTCTTTTGGAAGAGCTTTGGTTCAGGGCAGGAGCTCTGATCTTAAAGATTTTAACTAGAGCTTTTAAATCAGACAGTGTTGATTTAAAAGAATTCTCTAGGCAGGTTAAAAATTCTAGTTAATTTTGTTTTCCTGGTAAAGATGTATTTAAAGCAGAATCTCAACTTACACATCCATAAACACATAAATTTTTTTATTTACAGCTCAACTAATTGATGCTTTTAATTAATATGTTCACAGAATAGCAAGGCAGGTGTATGTGTAGCTGAGTGGTATATTACATTGCCACCTGCAGTTACGACTTAGAACCTGCCAAAACCTCTCAAAGAGAGATTTCCAAATCCATATACATGAGGTCTTCCATACAGTAAAATGTTTGCTCTCCAAAGGAAATTCATGTATGAATGCTGTTCTACAAGCTTTCTCCCATGCCACACGCTGCACCAAAGAGCTCTGATCGCAGTTTGTCTGTCTCCCTCTTAACCATGCTGAGGGCCTGGTTTTGCCAAAAGTAGAACTTTTCAAATATAGAAAAGGTTTCAAAGTCTCAACATCCTTGTTTATAGCTCCATAAAGAAGCTTAAATCAAGGACAAAGAGGCATCTTTGGAAAGAACAGTGCACCACATAACAAAGAAACAGGCTTATTTTTAGAAAAATAAAATCTAGACAAAGAAGCAGAGTTCTTTACTCTGAACATGGCTCTTAACATCCCAATCAACAGGCTTTCTGCCTACTTGCTAATCTGCAAGCCCAAGAGAACTGTGTCACGGTTTCAACCTTAAAGGAAATAAAAAATAAGGACATTTTTTTTCCTCCCCAAATTAAGAAAAAAAAATCAATTTATTTTTATCCCATTACATATTATAGGTAGAAAAACTAGTTCTTAGCTTCCATTCTGTAAATCAATGAAAAGAAGATACAAATTGGAACAAGAACTAAACAAAGGTAGCAGTCCTAAATATAAAATGTATTTACAGAGGGATGTCATTGCTCACTGACTTCCATCTAGGGGTTTTTTTGCCTCATTGCAAGCCTGTGCGAGACAAACCTGAAAGGAAAGAGAAATCAGTCAGTACTCAGAGACACTGGTACAGCCCATAACCACCTGCAGCTGCAGCCTAAAGGACAATTTTGTTTTTCAGAGCATTGACAAAAGCTCTTTTCCCCACTGTGTATTCAGCCAGATGTGATGTAAAGCTCCTGCCTCTCCTTCCCTGCTCCGTGCTGCTTCTTCACCTCTGACATGAGCCAAAATTCAAGACAAGGGGCGGGGGGAAATAAGGAGTTTCTATTGCAGCTTAACAGTCTCCTGACTGATGACAGAGGGACAGCACTGCCTTACAGCTTCGGGTCACGACTGACAAAAACACCCAGACTTACTGACAGCTTCTTCATGAGCCCTCGGGCCTTGGGGTTCAGCTGAAGAAAATTCTTCTTGGTCAAATCCTTTGCTGTCAAACGTATGCTCTGTGGAAACAAACTCAAATCTCAGGTTTTCTGTTTGGTAAGCTGCAGCAGCTGGAGGCAGTAAAAAAATTAAATTAAAAAATAAAAGAAATTAAGATCTAAGCATAACAGACTGACAGAGAACTACATTCAGCTGGACCAGAAGCTCATCTCACACCCTTCCTGCAGTGCATTAATGCACTTCAAGTGTTTTAAAGTGAATGCACAGCAAAACATCCTTCTATTCTGTTCAACCAGCTTGAGCAGCTCCCACTTCTGGCTAAGAGTCTCTCAAGGCTCTTTTTTAAGCTCAATCATTCTTCTGATAAACTGCAGTGGCACAGCTAAAGAGACGAGAGTGGATGAACTGAAGCTGGTGAGGCACTGAGAGGTTCAAAGCCTCGCCTGTGCACCCCTCCAGCCCTGCCTGTGCAGGTGAAGGGTTGGGAATTACCTCTCCTCCACCCAGGGGCAGGGTGAGGACGGCGTCCCCGGTGTCGGCGAGGGGGCTGCCGTTGGCAGAGATGGTGTAAACGCGCTCGTTGAGGGCAGGAGTGCGCAGACCCGGCGTCTTGAACACCCTGAAACAACAAGTTATGAGAGAGTAATATTTGCTCACAGCACTTCTAGTCAAAGTCTTTCATTTCAGGTTCAAAGAGCCACTAAAGATTGTGTTGCAAACAGATGGCATAAAGCAGATTATAACAGAGATAGAAGGGAAATATATTTATTTTCTGTTAGCAAATTATCAGAGAAATCTAACAAAATACGAACCTGGAATCAAATCTGGGTGTAACCATGGATGTGCCTCCCCGAGCACAGATATCAACCATTCTGGCAGTAGCTGGAGTGATAAAGCTGTTTTTGCTTGATCTGTTAAAGGGAAATAAACATCTGCTCATAAGATGATCTTTAACAAATGTACAGGCACTTGTCAAAGGCTTGAAGAAGGTAATCACCACTAAACCCAGGGGTTATTACTAACCAGTGACCTCCAAAACTGGGGACAGCTGGTCCTCACAGCAGAGGCAGCTATCTTTCATTCACATCAATTTTTCCCTATAGTGTGGCACAACTCTCCCTCCCACCACTACTGAACCAAAGTCCATCCCAGGAAAGAGAGACATTTACACTCTTATTTTCCATTTCTAGAGATGAGACAGAGACATCCCCATTACCTCTTGCTCATGCGCTTCACTCTCGCTGAGGGGGGTCTTCTGGCCACGGGTGGCTTTTTGGTGGATGCCTTCACCTGAAGCACATATCACTCACTAGATCAGTTACTTCCCTCTCGTGGGACAACTGAGTCCACACAAACAGATGATTCCACGCAAAATGCTTGGCTCAGTCCCTTTTCACAGCACAAGAGCCCAGAACAAACACCACTCAAGTCTTTGGGACCTTCCCCCATCGCTAGAATTCTCTGAGAAGCAACAGCTGCTTGAAGTCCCCCTCAGAGCATCCTAGACAGCCCTAGTCATCAGCTTAGTCAGGAATTTATATCTTGAGAATAAAGTCATACCAGAGAACAGCTATTCACCTTGGCAGTCCTTGGATTCACATTCTCAGCCTCTGTCTCTGAAGGACACTGGCTGTCAACTCTGGATTTCTTTGGCAGAGGAAGCGATGGAGGCTCTGCTTCCTCAGTGGCTTCAACACTCCTTTTGAATTTCTCCACTAGAAAGAGAAAGTGTTATCTAAGTAAATAATAACTTTAAATTATTATTTAGCAGGGGAGGCAAACAGCAAACAACTACGAGTGGTTTTGACAACAATTTGCTTCAGAAATCCAAATTCCAATGCAATCTTAATGGTTGACAGAGCACTACTTTGGATTATTTTTAATGTTTTAATAAAATTAATTAGAGGTACTGCATGTACTAGGGATAAAAGTAGGATTATTTTCCTGGTTTAAATATACTGAGGGATGTGAGCAAGAACTGAATTATTATTCACATTAAGTAACTGCAACATGCTTCCACCTCACCAATCACATCACAATGCTTAAACTGACCTTTCTTGACGATTTCAAATGGGGCATTGATAACTCCTGCTGTCAGCTTGTCTATTTCTGCTATTTCCAAGTCTGCCTAAAATTAAAAACAGTTGTGGCACCATTAGGATTTTTGGCAGCACAAAGTTCTTGTAAGTCAAAGCTGTAGAGCAAATCCCCAATAATTTTACAGCCAGATCAGCTCCCGTTTGCTGTTGTGCTCAAACGGGGCCCTTTCATGTTACCCTGGGGATGACACCACGCCAGCTCTGCACACCCTCAGGACTCAGTGCCTGGTTGGTGGCTGCAGGTGTGCCTTGCCTACATCCTGCTGCTCAACCAGTTTGGAAATGCTTTCATTTACTGCAAAGTGTGTGTGCTCTCAGGGATTTGGGAGCACAATCCAGCAGGTAAGAGAAGATCAACATGGAGCAGCAGGACCATGTAAATCCCACGTCTGATACAACGGGCATCTGTTATTGTTACATTTTAAATAAACATTTGTGAAAATATTGATGTAACTGTTTCTCTTGTAATGCTCCAGTGCATTATTCCAGCATGAGGAGCCTCTGCTGCAGTGTATGATGGCTCTAGAGAACTTTATGTTTGTGCTGGAAACCTACCATGGCCACCTCCTCCAGCGTCTTTCCACTTCCTTCTTTAGCTAGACAGAAAACATTTCAGACAAATCAGTACATGTCCGGGACAGCTCACACAGCACAGTAGGGCTGTCACCACTGGTGTGCAAAACCCAGCACAAACCAGTTTCCAGCCTTAGAGAACAGGGGCAGCACCCCCGGCCAGCCCGTGGGTTGCTCCCCTGGGAACTGCAGGCAGAGCAGATCCCAGCTGCTCCCTTATTCCCGTGGGGGTTTATGATCCAAGGGGGAACGCGCCCCCCAGCCCAGCCCAGCCCAGCCCAGCCCAGCCCAGCCCAGCACCTCCCGGCCCCGCTCCGCACCGTAGTACTCGAGCCAGTTCATCTGGCGGAGCTCCACCGGCAGCCGCAGGATCGCCATATCGTACAGGTTCTCTATCTCCTTGACCAGGACCTCCCCGTCCGCCCGCAGCCGCTCCAGGCGCCGGTTCACTGCGGGGACACGCGGCGTTAGCCCTGGCCGCGGGCGCGGGGCCGCTCTCGTTCCCTCTCCCGCTCCCGTTCCGGTTCCCTCTCCTACTCCCGCTCCTTCTCCCGCTCCCGCTCCCGCTCCTACCTTC
>VZTH01013869.1:422856-466024 GCA_013397815.1 Aleadryas rufinucha
GACCGCTGTGCTGCGGCTGTACGAGGAGCGGGCGCCCGAGCTGGGGCTGGCGGGGGTTCTGCGGCGCGGCCCGCGCTGCCCTTCGCTGGCCGACGTGTTGGAGGGGCTGCAGGACGTGGAGCGCTACTACCGGCACCTGTATCCTGCTGGGGGTCTCTGGGCAGCGCTGGGGGGTATTCGGGCAGCGCTGGAGGGGCCGTTTTCTCGTTGTGATCCTTACCGGGCGCGAAGGTACTTGGAGAGCAAACTGCTGCTACAGCGCCTCAGCTTGGACAGCCTGGCAGACATGGAAGCCCTCCCGCAGTCCTGGGAGAGGATTTTGGAGCACTACAAAGAAGACGTTATTCAAGGTAGTTCTGTGTACAGAGACCCGAGGGGTCTTTCCCAGGGCTCCGTGCTGATGTCCCCTGGGGACAGCACACAGGGCTGGTCGTGCTGGCTGTGCTGGTCTCAGCAGCAGTGGGTGACCCCACTCAGTTGATCTTTGTGACCTGCTCTGAGATCTTGGTCAGCTTCAGTTGAGAGTACTCACCATCACACCTGGGCACAGCTGGAAGCAACGTCCTCCCTCACAGTGTAGCAAGGGCTCAGTGACCCATTTCACTGCTCAGTCAGTTTTACTTACACTTTTTTTTACTGCCTTTAGAAACAAGTTAAGTTTTTGGGAGTACAGAATACAGGTAAAGTACATTAAGCTGACAGGGTTGTTGCTTTCTCTCCAAATCAGATACACTCCTGAAGGTCTCACTGTTTGTGGAGAACCATCGAGAGGTGAGCGGCTCACCTGGCTGCTGACAGGGTAGCAGGGACCGGCACTGACCAGCTTCTGGCATGCTCTGGGATGCTGCAAAGGGATGAGGAATTGAGGGAGCTCTCCTGGTGCTTTTTGGAAGCTGAATGAGTTGATTCTTGGCCTCAGCATGAAATGCTTGAACTGTGCCATTTTCAAGTGGAAATGGCCTTGGCGTCTGAAGAAGAGGCTGAGCTGAAAAAGCCCTGAGAATAGAAGGGAGTTACCTCCAGCTGTGGAACTTGTCCTTTCCTTCTCCTGACATGGATGTTTTGTATCACGGAAAAAATATTGATACTTACTTACAGGATGTGCTGCAGATGTGTGAGTGTAACAGAGTCCTTCAGGCTGGTACCATGAAAGATATTTGAGGTCTGTCCTTACAAATAAAGAGAAGATGTCAGATTAGGGCTTAAAAACAGTGGTCACCTCATGTCCTTGAGCAGTGTGTTTGCATTCATCCCACCTGGGCATGGAGGAGGAAGGAGCAAATCTGGCTTGAAAATGTAATTATGGAGGTGCATGGATGCCTGAGTTCTGACATGGGCAGTTTTCAAGGGTGTTACAGTACACTGCTTTGTTATCTCTGCCAGAGCCCACTGAAATCAGTCTTAAAACATCACTCTCTGGTAGCAGCTGCTGCCAGTTCAGGGACACCTTTTGTTGGCCATGGCAATGCTCCTCTGAACATTCCTGGGAAGCAGCGGGATGTTTGTCTCTAAATAATGTATTTGGTAAGGAGCTGCAGCTTCTCAGAGAAAGCCAATAAAGAATTGCATTGGACACATTGTGAGTGTTGTGTTCTTGCTCACGTTTCTGTGTCTCCAACCTGAGGCGTCCCCGCGGCCACCTGAGGGCACTGCACGACCTGTGAAGAGCAGTGGGGGGGGGAATAGATTGGGGTGCTGGGGGGTGCCAGGGGTGGGAAGGCACTGGCTCGGGGCTAGGGCTGCCAGTGCTCCCGTCAGGGACAGGGGCTTCACGAGTTAAGGCTTCACACGCAGTTCTAATTGCAAAGAAAACCACCTGCAAAGAGAACCACCATCCTCCCTCTGGCGCTGGGTGCCCTGCCCAGGGTGGAAGTGAGGTGGGTTCTGCTCCTGGCAGGGCTAAGGGTCGTGGTGGGGGCTCACGTGGCTGTACAGCCTTGTGCTCCTTACACAGGGTTTGAAGCGTGCCAAGGCTGATGCCTCAGGGTGAATCAGGGGTGTCATCCTTGCTCAGGCCTTGATGTATCATCATCACAAACCAACAGATCACGGTCTGCTTGGATGCAGAATTGTCTTTACATGTGTGCACACTATACAGCCCTTCAACGCCCCTCTTCTGTCAGCCTCTCTTCAGGACAGCTGCACAATGAACAAATGGATTTAAACGCTGGAAGATGTTCAGCACAGTTCAGTGGTGGCCCTTCTGCTTCTCCCAGATGTTTGGCCCCTGATGTCTGTCTTTGCGCTAACAACAGATGAAAGTGCTGAGGGAACTTTCTGCATTGAAAGTGGCCATGCCCTGACTCTGACTGACTGAAAGAGGGTGAAGGAGGTGCTCATTGAAGTTTTGGTGTGATTAATTGCTCTGTGCTGTTCCTGGTTGATGGGCCATGTCATCAGTTGTATTTGTCTGCAGCGTTCTGCAGGGTGTGAGTGAGTCTCTGCATCAGAGCACTCTAATTGGGATCAGCTGTGGGCTTGTTCCATTCCAGATCTGGATGTTCCGTCAGGATGGCTGCCAGGGACCCCATTGCTAACAAGGACATGGTTCCTTCCATGTGCAGAACTCCCTTCAGCTGGCATTTGCCTGGAAGGCACTGGGGGTTCAAGGGTTCCCCCATGAACACGGCCAGGGTGGGCATTCAGTCTTTCAGTGTTGTCAGCAGGCAGGTGGAAAGGCCACTCCTGCTCCTCCTTGCCTGGCAGCCTGCACGGGTGAGTCAGACACCTGCACACAGCACGGGGATGTCTCTGGGTGCTGGATTTCAGCACCTTCCCCGGGACAGGAGGGAGGTGAGCGAGAGCAGCACCTGCTGCTCCAGCTGCCTGGGGAGCCAAGTGCGGGACTGGGGTCTCCAGGCTGTGCTGTACCGTAGTGGGGCTGTGGGTAAGGCAGCCCTAAGGGCTCTGAGACCAACTGGTAAAAAGCATGCAACCATAAAAATAAATCCAAGTACCTTTATTTTTGGAGTAGAGTTCTTAAAGTATTCTTGCATGGAGATCTGTCTTTGAGGAATGCAATAAAATGCAGTTAGCAGCTGGAGCTCCCTTAAAGGTTAAAGGAAAATTGTCAGGAAACACAAACCTCACACTTTGATTTTCAGTTTTACCTTCTGCTTTCCATTGGAAAACAGCTATTCTTCACTTACAGGAAAAGCACAAACTAAATTCAGTTACTAAATGCAAATGCCCACAAACATTTATAAGGAGCACCTGACTCGTATATGGTTGTTTTGTTTTCTCCCACAAGGGTGAGTGTTGGCTTCTGGTGCAGCGGGACCTTTGCAGTTCTGCTCAGATATGGGGACCTGCTGTTGGTAACACCAGACTTCCAAAACAAACCCAAAAGCTTTGCTTCAGCGTAAGCTCATGGATTTGAAACAGATTCCAAAACTGAGTGCATTACAAGAGTCCACAGTTATGGAAAAGACAAAGGATTTGGCACGTGAACTGAAGTGTAAAGTGAGTCGGAGGCAGAAATATGTGATAAAAAGCTTTGTGATTCATATAATAAAGCAAGCATGGGTTTCACAAGTCTCTATGGTTTTTGTGCTTATTCTTTGAGACTTTCATCTTGGCCTGAAGTAGAACTCCTTTGTGACTTTGCTGAGGAACTGCCTGAGTACTTACCTGCTCCGAAATACAGCAAACGTTCTCCACTCCCTGTTAGCTGGCTGTTTTGCTCTGTTCCTCACTCCCAGCTCAGTGCTTCTCTAGTACTTTTGACTTTATCACAGCTTTTGTCCTGTTGAGCAGTTGAACTCCAAAGGCGGGGGCAAATTCTGCTGATCCGATGGGTGTGTGGTGAGTGGGGACACATCTGGCCTGCAGCAGTGATGAGCTTTCCCACCTGGGACATGCTCAGCACAGGGCCCTTGTCTGCCCTTGCAAGGACAGGCACGAGCAGTTACCTGGTGAGCTCTTTGCCAGTGCGGCCTGGCCCCTAACCCCCTACCCCCCACAGACCCTCTAGGGCTGCCTGTACTGCATGTGGACAGAGCCTGTTCTCATTGCCTGTCCTGCAGAGGTTTTATTTCAATCCTCCCTTTCTGCTTTTCCCCCCAACCCTTTCCCCCCTTCTCCCTCCTCCTGTGGACACAGATCTGCAGTAGGTGTCTCTTGAACTCGCCTGAGCTCCCTGTCCCAAGCATCTTCCTGACTAATTCTTTCCAGATGTCCAGGAACTTTTATGTTTAGCAGTTTTGTTCAAGTTCTTCATTCATTCTCTGAAAGAGCAAACCTATTTCCTAGTATTATTTGAAAATTCAGATTGATCATGGCTTCCCAAGAGCTGCTTCTGCCTTCCGATGAAATGTTTTAGGCACCACTGCAGCCTTCCACCCCTGAATCAGAGCACAACAGATATCCATAAATAGCACAGAAGTTTATTTTCCATAGCTGACAGCTCCAGGGCTGTCTATGGAGTCTTGAAAACACTCCATGCTGCACTTTTACCCAGCCAAGTGTCAGGTTGTTGGCTTGGACTTTCCCAGCTACAGCAGCATGGAGAAATTAGGAGATCTGTCCAGTGTTCCTCTGACTGGGACCAACAATAGAAAGTAAGTGGCTCTGCCCATCCTCTCATCTAGTTTCCAGCTTAACTTTGTTTTTGGGGAGATCCCCCAGCAGTGGCACTGGCCAGGTCATGCCAAGGGGACAGGCAGAAGGTTTGTAGCAGGAGCCTCTCCACTCAGAGCAGGAGAGGGGGTGGCAGGAAAGCTGCCAGGGTGTGGCAGCTGCCCAGCACAGCTTGTCCCCAAGGCCACTGGCAAGCTGCAGATATTGGCCATGGCATGGCACAGGACAGCAAAGTGCCAACAGGACCACGCTGCATCCAGGGGAACATCCCTTCTGCTACCCCTCACATGGATCATTGCCAGGTGCTCTTGGACATGAGGCCGTGAGGTTTGGCCAACTTGACTTTATCTCCCAACCTCAGGGGAGCAGAGCAAAGGTGGTGTTGGGCTCAGTGTGGGGCTGAGGCTGGTCCCTGGCTGACAAGTGGCCATGGACTACACACAAAAATGCTCTAAAGCTGACAGCACCAAATGTTTCTTCTCCACCTAGCACAGTTGTTTAGGATTCGGTTAAGAACCAAACTGCATCTTGTAGGTTTTAATAAAGCTCTTGGCAAACAGTTCAAACACCAAGGGAGAAGCTGGAGAGAGAGGTTGAATTTATGGGAGTGGGAGGAGATAGTTTGCTTTCTTAGGAACTGGAAAAGATTAATAGTGTGCAAAGGCTCTTGGATTAATTCCTCACATAGCAGAATGGTTAGGAGACTTACTGGCTTGATGTTCTTCATTCTGCCTTCCCCAAGCAGCCTAGAGACTGTCTGGGCTGTGGAGAAAAGGACCAGGGAGAACAGGGAGCCATCCCGTGTCAGCCCCAGTGAAGAGGCGGCTGTGGTACGCTGGGGGACATAGGGGAACTGAATCTCAGAGTGCTTTTTTGGGAAATTAAATAGATGCTTAATATTTCTGTATGTTCTGATGTGTGGGGAGGTGCTGGTACCTGGGGAGGTGGTGGGAGTACAGGGCAACAAGGCAGGTTCATCTTTCCAGCACATATCCACTCCTGGACCCCAAGGTGCCAACAGCACAGAACTGTTTCACAACAAGAATCTGAACCCAGGGAAGGTTCTGTCTCTCTCCCACCCCAGGCATTTTGCAGTCACTGTATACTATGCAAGGTAAATCCTGAAGCAAGTTAAAATTCAAGAAAAAAGACAGGAATGTCCTAAGTTCCACTGAACAGCCCAAAGCTTCTTTCCAGCCAAAACCTGCTGCCTTGCTGTACGCAGAGTGCAGGGCAAGGATGAAAAGCCACTGGACTCACATGGGAAGCCACAAGATGTGACTTCCAGACAAGCCAGAGTCTGCTGGAGAGGCAGACTGGCTCAGGCATTGCTTCAATCCTACATTCAATCTCATTTGGCTCTGGGGGGACAGACGGCCCCTGACCCCAGAGGCCCGCACCAACGCAGCCTTTAGCACGGCCTGTGAGGCTGCAGCAGCTCCACACTCCCAACAGCCAGGACAGGACACGGCTCACCCGGACAGCATGAGCAACAGGAGCCAGTGACCGTGTGCCCTGCCCAGTTATCTCCCCAAAGGGAGTCATCTCCCTTTGGAAGGAACAGTCATCGGGGCAGTAGGTGATGGTCCCCAGCTGCTGGTGTGAGCAGAGAAGCTGCAGCTGGTGCTGGGCAGCTGTGGGTGTGCTGGGACAGCCAGGGTGAGGGCGGCAGGTCCTGCGGGGGCAGCAAAGGTGAGATGCACGCCAGTCCTGCCAGCTGCCATGCGTCACCACTGGTCCCTGGCACATCATGCAATGTGTCACAGCCTTCTCCCTTTCGTTTCCTAACATTCCCTCAGTCTGAAACCCATCAACCAATGCTGAGAGAAAACATTCACAGATGAAGCCAAAGCAGAAGTGAGCAAAGCTGTTCCTTTGGCTGGATTCCTCCAGCTCCTCGTGTCCCACTATTTGGTTTGAGCAAAAGCCACCTCCTCCTGCCCTGTGCACCTGAGCCCTGGGGAGAGGACAGCAATCTTCAGTTGCTGTGAGGGAGAGCTCTTGTTGTGGCTTTGCCAAAGAGAATTCCCTTTCATGGTACAGTTCTGGTACCTCTGCCCAAACCCCAGGGAAGGGAGTGAGAGCAGGTTGTGAGAGTGGGAAGACAAGGCTATGGAGCACGGCTTGCACAGGGAGTGCTTTTAAACTTCATAAATCTACTTGTGAGTCAGATGGCAGGAGCAGGAGAGAGGAGAAGTTAGGGATGAGAAAGTCGGTATAGTTGTGCTTAGAGGAGAAGCAGCCTGAAGCAGCTCTGGAACCAAGAAGCCCACAGCTGGTCTGCTGGAAGCAGGGGCTGGGGGGCACCTGAGGCAGTGACAGAAAGTTCTGCTCATGAGGAATGTGAACAGGAGCCCCTGTGCAAGCCCCATCTGGGAAGCCAAGAGCTCATGTGGGCTGAGCCCTGGCACAGCAGGGTTTGGGCAGATGCCCCCCATCCTGTGCTGCATCATGCCTGGCAGCTGGGGTCCCACACCCCCCTGCCTGTGGTGTGGGAAGACAGGGAACCAGGCATGTGGAAAAAACCCAGAGGTGAATAATCCACCCCAGCTTTTGGTTTGACACGGCTCCCCCAGCTCCGAAAGGCTTCTTGGTTGGGTTTAATGAGATTAGTCTGTAAGTTCTGGAGATGTCAGCCTGCTGGCAGCTCCGTGTTCAGTAGTCCCTCACGCGCCAGGGAATGATGTTCATTTCATTGGCCTTGACTCTGCTGGATCAGGCTGTTGCTCTGCTTCTCAATTAGCTGCATCTGCGTGGCAGTAATGAGCTGGAGGTCAGACAGCCCAGAGAGGGGTGCCGAAAAATTCACTTGTGTGGAAGGGAGCTCTCCGTGCCCCCCATCCAGTGGATGCTGGGGCTCTGCACCCAACTGGACCCCTGTTCTCCCCAGGAGCTGCACTGGGCTCTAGCCCTCCCTTATCACGGCAGTGGTGACACTATATAGCTTGTTCTGCTGCTGGAGAGGCTGTGTTTCTGAAAGCTCCAGTCTGGGTCTGTGCTGACATTATTGAAGCTACTGGTAATAAAACATGTCACTGCAGGGGCCAGGGCCACATCCGATCCTGCAAAGGGAAGGCAAAAATCCAAACAAAACCCAAAACCTCCAAAAAGCTCTAACCAAGCACATGCTGATGAGAGGGCTGGATTTCCAGGGATGCAGACACTAGTCCTGCCACCCTGCCGTGATGAGAGGCACCTCCTGGCCCTGCTGCACTGGCCCTGCAACAGGGACAAGTGGCACAGGGGAGGCACAGCTTCCTGGTGCCACATCCTCATGCATGTGCCGAACCCTCCCAGTGCAGGGAATTACAAATAAATGCTGTTGATGCCTCTGCCATCCCGTCAGGGATTAGGACATGCTGGAGCAATTTGCATGGGGATGAAACTTGGAAGAAATGGCAAAGCTGAGGGAATATGATATTATTTATTATTGCCAGTTGCAAGGGAACAGCAGCAGCCTCCAAACTTGTATAACTCTGGAACATGACTATTATTAGAACGTGAAGTTAGCAAGCAATTAGCTAATTGCAATTCACATTGTCTGTTGGCAATTACAAGGAGAACAGTTATAAACCCCAACAGATGGAACTCAAATGGGTCAGTCTCTCTTTTTTTTTTTTTTTTTTTTTTTTTTTNTTTATTTTTTTCCATCCCCAAAAGGCATTTGCTATGAGCTAAACTCAGGTTCTCACCAGAGTTCATGAAAGCAGCCAGCCTGTGAGTCAGCATGCAGCGGGGTCCCCACAGGCCACTGTCCTGCACCCCAGCCCTGCACACGGAGCTTGTCCTGTCCAGACCTTCCCAAATGACACAGTTTTGAGGCTGGAGAGTTCAGCTAATAGCGCTATGGCTTCTGTCATTTACCCTTTGTGGTGGTGTTTTTTTTAGTAGCTGTGGAAAAGTGAGGAGCAGAGAAATCCAGCTGCAATATGTATTTGTTCTCATCCAGTTCTTCATGACTGTACAACTTCAGGTAATACCTTCTCTTCTCTCTCCAGCAGTGACACAAACCGGTGGTGCCTCACTGAGCATGATTTCTAAATCTTTTGAGGTTATTTGAGGGATTTTCATTCCCTTTTGAGGTTGAGTCAGAACAGGGATCTCTGCAAAGATGAGCAGGGGATGAAGCAGCGCTCTGCTTCCCCTCTCCTGTCACAAGAGATACCAGGAGAACAGCTCCCACAGGGCAGAGATTATCTAATGCTTTTGTTAGAAATGCCTGGGTGATGCAGCACCGGCACATGACAGAAGGGTGGAACATAAGCCTTGGACTCGAGGGATCGCTCAGCGCACGGTTTACATCTGTTTGAATCCAACACGGATGCTCCTACCTGTGACACTTTGCTATCCTCTGGGTGGGTTTTGTGCTCCATGAGCTCAGTGTTAAAAGGATGCTGTGACAGGTGTCTCCCAAGTGGATGAGAAATCATCACTTACCTGTAAAGCATTTCTCTGCTGAAGCATGTCAGGGTCCGAGTTGTGCACACAGATCAGTGTGTTTGATGCCAGAGGCATACAAGGGGCACACAAGGAAGCCTGAAGACCCCAAGTGTTGCAGCCTGGCACATGCCAGTCTGTTCCTCAGGTTTGCAGTGCATGCAGGAGTGTGGCAGCAAGGCTGCTCTGATACATGGAAACTCATTCTGCATTTCAGATTCCTTTTCAGAGTAGGGACCAGTAAGGACAGATTTGGCCTTAAGAGGAAGCATCACAGAAGGTATTCTGAGGAAATATTTCACTAAACAACCTTGTATCTACATTCAGATGCTTTGTGGCTACAGAAGGAGCTTTGCCCTTTATCCTTCCTGAATGCTGGTGATGCCAGTGACTATGGCAAAAGAACATCCTTGTTTTGGGTCAAGCTGATATAGACACAGAGACAGTTGGGTGATCTGAAACAGATTAAGCCCAGCAATATGAATTTCATAAATAGCAATACAAACCCACTGCACACCTTCAGCTGATACTAAACAGGGGATGGGTTGGAATTAATCTCAGAGCAAATGCATTATAATGAAATGGAAACATCAGGTTTTACTTAGAACCCCCAGGTTTCCCATAGGAGGCGGTTTATGTAGTGCCCATTTATTAAAGACAAATGCTATCATTTGGAACATATCTCACGGAGAGCAGGGGACTGGATGATGCAGGGGAGCAGTAACTGGAGATGGAGCTTTGCATTTACAAGCGGTTGTTTTCAACAGGCTCTGCATGTACCGCCACGTGTGATGAGAGCTGCCAGGTGCCCCAGCGTGCAGCGGGAGCCCTGGCCCCGGCCTCCCACCATGCACGGCCCCACAAAGCGCCAAGGGCTGCGACCCAGGCAAAACACGCTGCACTTCAATGTGTATTTAACAGCAGACAGAAAGATAATCTGGTTATCAGGAGTCAGGCAATCGTGGGCTAAAATAAGCGGGTATGGATGGAGGGCCAGCTCTGGCCCCGAATGCTGAGCCCTTCTCTCTGCTCCAGGAATGCCCTGAAATGAGAGCCAGCTCCTGCTGAGCATCTGCTGGGGCTGGAGGAGACCTTGGCCAAGGAGCATCAGGGACAAGAATGCTCACCTCTGCCCAAGGACAGAGGGTAGCCTCCCCTCCTCACAGGTCCCGAGGCTCTGGTGTCTCTGATTTGGGGTCCTCACTCAAAAAGCCTCAGAGGGGTGTGCCTTTTGGAGGGACATCCTCCCCACTTTAGCTTGTTCCTTTTGAGGCCCACTGGTGTCAGCACCCACTAGTCACCAGCCTGATGTTCCTTTCCTTTCATCAGTGAGTGGTTCTGAACTACAGGGCAAATGCTAAACAGTAACAACTGCTGTTATAGTCACATCTACAGCTAACTTTGGTTTCAGTACTCACCTGGAAAGAAACAGTGTCCAGTCAATTATTGCAACAGTATATATTGCCTTTCTGAAATCTTTCTGGATAGGTCCTGGCATTGGGACAAGATGGTGCTGTTTGTTCTTTACTTTTGAGATCAGAAGTCCAGGACAGGCCTGTCCTTCCTGGGCAGTAGCAGGAAAAACTACATGCTTTGGGAAGCACAAATTCTACTCTTTGCATGTAGGAAAACTTTCTGGCTCAATGCAGGATGACATCTGCAACCATTAATTTGAATAAATTCCATTTTTGTGCTCCATCCAGCTTTTAGTATATCAGATGAAGCATTCATGTGGGACAGAACATAAATTCTGCATGTGTTTCTCCTCCTGTGTGATCATCAGGGATCTGACTAATGCCACTGTTTCTTTTTCTTATGGAGCTCCCAGAGGTCAGCAGGTCAGTTCCTGGAGTCCTGCAAGAAGCTATGGGGTATTCCTTTAGGGTAGAAAGCAGCTCTGGAACAAGAGGAGTTTAGGATCTCTACCCCTTCCTCATGCTGGGTACTGGGTGAGGAGGCAGATCCCACTGCAGTGTGCAGCAGGAGCTGTCAGGGAGGAAATGTGGCCTGTAACTCAGGGAAGAATATTGACATTGCTGCAGATGTGATCCACCCAGTGAGCACTGCAGGTATTGGGGAACCTCCTGTCATTGTATAGGCAGAGGCAAAGGTGCTGAGCTCAAGAGCCATCACTCAGCATCCCTTAATGAGAAAATCAAATCTTGTCCCACAAAACTGCCTGTTCCAGGTGGCTCGTTCCTGGGAATGTAGCTGAGAGAAGATGTCCCTCTGTGCTGAGCCTGCCTGGCCCCTGCAGAGTGGAATAACACCCCCCCCCCCAAAAAAAAAAAGGTATCAGACAAGTGAACTCCTAACTGCCTTATCCTGCCAGCTCCACATCTGGGAGGAGAGCAAGAGGGCAGGGAAGTGCATTGCCTGCCTGCCTGTACTGCCAGACAGGCTGGTGACAACTCAGCAATGTAAATGATGCATAATAAGCCCTAAATAAAGTGTGAGGAACATGTTTGGGATCAGCAAATCCATTCTGACAAGAAGAAGCAAAGGAATGAAATCCCTTTTCCCAAACAGACTGCTAAGTCATGGACTAAATGTAATTTAGTCCCACTGAAAAATGGCTGCTGAAGACTTATAGCTGGGATCTCCCTGCTCTGATCCATGGGCACACATGCAAGTGTATAGCAGGGAACAGGGGCAAGGAGCCCTGGGGAGGAGGAGCCTCGGGAATGGGGGCCACATTCCCCTCCTCAAAATGCTCAGGTTCTAACCACTTTGTTCACTCATATCTACAGCCAAGTCTGTCCCATTTCCCTACATTCCCGCATCAGCCATTTATCATCTGCGAGGGGTGGCTGGAGCCAAATGTTCCCCCGACCTTCAACAGCCCCATGAGCTTTTCTTCTTTGCTTAAGTGGGAGACTTAAGATAAGCCCAGAGTCTCTTAAATATGCCTACTCTGAATAAACACAGTGGGCTGATGGGTTACAGGCTGCGCTGGCCAGCTGAAGAGAAGGGGACTCTCTTCACAATTCTGTTGGTGCTGAAGAGTTTCTTGTCCTCACAGGACAACAGGCAGGCCAGAGAGCCCACTCAAGCACTTCACAGCAGGACGAGTGGAGGCCATGATCGAAGGTAAAGAGCCCCAGAGCAGCCATGGTGCAGCAGCAGTGCCGGGAGGAGCCCATGGGAGCGGGTGTGGGACCGCACAGCTTCAGGGCTGCTCCCAGGGAATGAAGACAGCTCCACGCTCCATGCAAAACATGATCTCATCCAGCTTGCTTCAGCTTTGCCCTGTTAATTTTCCATGGGTGTCTATGCCCACTCCCTCTGCTGAGCCACCTCCAGCAGGTACATATTTTCCAGGGAAAATGCATTTTTTGTCTCTGTGCCCATGCTGGGAGATGCTGAGGCTGTTCCTGTGGAGGCCTGAGTGAGCTGCCAGGAATGGTCCTCCCTGGACGTCATTGGGGCTGTGAGTCTTTAAGCAGTTGTTTTATGTTCTTTGTTGCCTTTTCACTTGAACAGGGGCAAAAAAGGTGGGATCCAGATTGCAGGTGTGTTTCTGGTGTCTCTTTCTGTTTGGGAGCCATTGTTCCTGGTCTTTGTGGGCTGCAGTGAGGTTCTCTCACCATCCTCAGGCCTTGGGAACCACAGTCCTGCCAGGCTCTGAAGGTTGGGTGCTGCGGGCCAGGCAGTTGTCCCAGGACACGGGGCTGCATTGACAGAACAAGATGCAGCCTTGGAGCACAGGAGGCTGCCAGGACACCTCACCAGATGAAGATTGCCTCTTTGTTCCTCTGAAAACCACAAAAAAAGTTTCTCTCTTCACAGCTCAGTGATGCCCAGACAAAGATGATGTGAAATCTGTGGGAAGACTTATTTTATTACAATATAAGAATGCACAGAACCAGATGTTTAAGCTTAGCTGTGGCTCCTCCATGTCCTGCTGTCCCTGCTCAGGGAGCTGCCTGCAGGGTGATGTACAGCACTCTGAGTGTGTTCGCTGCTGCGCAGGTCTCCAAGAGCTGCTTGGAGTCAGGGCCAATGCCACAGCAGGTCCCCTGTACCCCTCTGTGCCACAGGGCCTGGTGCAGAGGTGGCAACATTGACACGGTGCAAGAGCAGGTGCCCCTTGGCGACCCCACCACGACTTGCAGGAGCAGCCCCCAGTCCTTGCCCAGCCACCGCCTGTGGCCCCTGCAGGTGCTGCTCTGTGGGGTCCCAGGGTGTGTTGCCTTTCCGTGGTCTCCTGAGGCCAAACCCTGCTCCTGGTTTGCTGGTTTTCTCTGCTGCTTCTCAGCTGAGTTAAAAAGATCCAAGTCCCAGCCAGAGATGTGTCCTGGTGGGAGCTGTGAGCCGGCAGCTGTTTTGCAACAGCCTGGGATAGCCTCTCCAGCCCGCCAGCCTCTGAGTCAACCCCGGTGCCGCGGCTCCGGCTCCCCAGGCTGGAACAGGGAAGCAAGGCTCACACGCACGTCCAGCCTGGCAGCCTTGTTTGTTTCTCCAGCAGCCAGAATTTCATCTTTTCCACCTCCACGCTGCCAGCAGAGCCCTTATCCACTGCCCTGACACCTCCAGGGTTTATTTTCAGCTGAATCACGCTGCCTCTGTATGTGCTCCTGCTGCTGGCTGCTGGTTATTAAGTTGGTGCTGTTGTTGGTCCTCCTACCTCCATTCAGAAATTGATAGTCCTTAAAAGCTCATTCATCTTGGGAGCCTAGTGGCAATTATAGCCTCATCCTGCAGGATGAGGGTCAACTCCTGCTCTCCCACCAGCCCAAGGGGCAGCAGTCATGTCTGGTTCTGATTAACGTGATGCAGAAAATCCAGCGTGTTCCTCACACTGCTCACAGGAGACATGGAGATGGAAAGGGTAAAACAGTGAAAATTACCTGGAGGCAGGAGATATGCTGGGTTATTGTGACCCTGCACAGAGCTGCAGGCACCGTATCCCCTCGCTGGGAAGGACAGAGTCCCCACAGAGGGACAGCGACTGCAGGAATAATGGGAGAGGACATGGGTATTTCCCCAGAAGGCCTTGTAAAATTAAACTGTAAAATTGTAAATCTGATCACCACTTATTGCATCCCCACCTGTCAAGGTATTCCTGGCTGTTGGAGGAAGAATTGGCAAATATCTGTGGAGAATTTCAGGGACCATTCCCCAGGAGGTTTAGGCTGTGAGTAAGGAATAACAATTCACTACCTGGAGAAGCGCAAGGCTCACACCGATTCCCCCATTTCCAGTGACAGGAGGGGCTGCTCCCCTGGACATGGTCACTGTTTAACAGAAAACTCCAGCAAATCAAATGCTCTGAATTGCCCCTGGATACAAATCTCCCAAAGCACATGGATTATAATGACCAGGAAAGAGTGAGCTGAGGGTTTGTGGCCCCTGTTTGAGCAGACTGTTTGCAAATCCTCCTGCTCCAGAGGTTCTCTCCAGTCTGCAAGTCAGAGCTAATGCTAAAAAAATACTTTTTATGCAAGATCAACTCTGAAATGAAATAGAGAAACGTACAAAGGAATCTCAATTTACCATCTGACTCTGACGCTCCTGAAGCTCGTTGCCATTTATCTCAGTCCAAAAGTGTGCTTTAAAGACACAACAGGAATCTTCCTTTGGGGAGAGAATGGAGTGTATGTTTGGCCTTGAAATGTCAAATCGAACACCAAAGCTATGGGAAGCACATAAACACCAGAAAACAAACAAGCTCACTCCATACCTGAGATGAAGTTGATTTTGGATGCAGAAATGTGTTTATTTTCTTGGAAAGAAGAAGGGTCTAGCCTTTCAGTTGTTACAGATTTTATCAAGGGAATAATTTTCCTAGCAAACCTTGTTCCTTCTGTAATCCTTTGTAGCAACTCACCGAGTCATGCTGCCCTTGCTTTAAAAATACGTTTTCAAAGCCCATTAGCAAATTCACAGGTTTTTTTTATACACTGAGAATTAAAGTGAAAACATAAGACCCAGCAAATTATTTTCACTTTATATACAGTCTCCCCAGTAAACAAGTGTTGCAAGAGCCTGTGTGCTGCCGGCAGAGCAGAGGGATGGGAAACAGAATGTGGTCACATGTGGTTTTATTCAGCGAGTTATTTATATAATCTGAAGTATAGTAACAATGTCCTTGGATCCAGAGTCTCCCAGCTCCGCAGTCCCTGCCGATGGTGCCTCTTGGCTTTCCCACTGTGTCTACACAGACACCCCTGAGCTCCCAGTGCTTCACGTCCATATGACACCACTCCATTCAAGATCCTTATTCCTGGGAGTTTGGGTCTGCAGGGCTCTTGGACACATTTCCAGAGCTGCATCCTGGCACTCCCCATAGTACAGCATCCTGCATCTTGGTACTCACTTGGTACACCATCCTGCGTCGTGGAGCTCTACTGGTATGTCATCCTGTGTCCTGGAACTCCCCTGGTACATCATCCCATGTGCTGGTGCTCCACGTGGATGTTCAGCATCACCTGTGCCTGAGGCTGGGCAGGAGGTGTTGTGAGAATGTCTGAAGGACAGTGTGTCCCAGGAGCCAGCATGGCCTCATCATCCCTAGTTCTTACCTCCCTCTGCCTTCCCAAAGGCCCAGTTTTATGCCTAGAGATGTCCAAAAGCACTGTGACTCTGTCTCCTCACTTTCTCTGCATCCCCTGGCATACAGCACATCTTCCTCTGCCTTCCCAAAGCCACCACACAAAGTGATGTCCCTGTTTCCCACACACCCTCGCCCCACAGGCCAGATCCAGCTGCACAGTGGTGGGCTCTGCTGCACCCTGTGTCCGCATCCTCTGGCATGGCGAGCCAGCACAGCAGCACTCCTGGGTTCTCTGGGAGGGTACAAAAGGGGCATCAAGCTCAGCTGCTCAGCTGCAGGAGGGACTGTGCAAGATCACAGGATCTTGCTGGAGATCAGCTAGGGCTGGGAAAGGCCAGGTGAGGCCAGAGAAAAACCTGAGGCCATCAACAAACACCTGATCCATTCCCTCTGAAGAAATGTCTTTAATCTTGCTGGCATTAGAGGTTACGGTCAGCCATCCTCCAGGCAGGTGAATGGAATTCTTTATTGTGCCTATTTGGTTATATCTTGGATAGCAATAAGAATTATCCTCCAGATTTTTGTGTTTCACTCGGAGCCCCCAGCATGTGTTTATAATTTTCTTCTCCCTTTCAGGCAATGCCAGCAATCTCCTGAAGTTCTTAAACTGAACCTGTGAAATTTAATGGCTGGACAGTGTATCTGACATATTCCTCTAAAATTCAAGTGTGCTTCTCATGCTGATTTATGATCTTTTTTCTCTAGCAAAGTATCCACTGTATTTTATCTCTAGTATTTCTCATGCAATTCTGTGTCAGAAAGGAAGGTCAGGCATGACGCTGCTCTGAATTTCCAAGGAGCAGCAGTAGGTGGCTGGCTTGGATTTCTTTAGTCTGGTTTGTGCTTGTTTGTGCAGGCAAAGGCTTCCTCATGGCAGGGAGAGTCAGAGCACTGGGCTGGGCAGGTCCTGCCCCTTGGCCCTGGTGCTGCAGACACAGGGGCAGGTTGGGGTCTGGGGCAGTGGTGCTGGCACTGCCCAGGCGCTGCTCCCCTGCTTTGGCGATGCCGGGCCGGTGCTGCACAGGCGTTGGTGCTGTGTCCCAGTGCGTGCAGCTCAGCCATCCTGCTCCACTCTTGGTTGCTTTTCTGTTATAAGCCAGGAGTTTAAAACTTGAAATAACCAAGGATCATTGCCCAAATTGAGGGGGAGGATGCTGCTTCACTTCCTGAGCCAAAAGAAAGACAATTTATCATAAAAATTCCATAGATTTTCCTACACTCACACACACACACACAGTGCTCCTGTGGAGCTGGCTGGGTGACTTGGGAAACTTGAGAGTGTCCCCACACCAGATTTTGGGGAAGATTTTGTGTCATGCTCTGCCCCTGGCGTGCACCCAAGGCTGGTGCCTGGCGTGGCGTGGGGGCAGCCAGCTTGGCTCCGGGGCCACAGAGGGCTTACAGGCAGTGCTCGGTGGCAGGCGCGATGCTGAGCTCCATGAATCTGTAATTGCAAATGTGGAGTTGTGGTACTGAGGGAATTAAATGAATCCACAGATTTCATATCTCCGCTGACCCTCTGTGGCCCATAAATGCTCTAAATACTGCTTCCTCTTGTCTGTGGCCAAGAGTTAGCTCTTGGGTTTCTGAACAAGAGCTGGCATCATCTGGTAGTGGATTTGAGGCTGTATGGAGTCATCAGCTCTGTTTCTCAAAAGCTTTTTTCAAAAGTAATTTCTTTCACTGAACCTTTAACTGCTACCCTCATCCCATCACAGCCCTTCCCTGCTCTAGTTGCACCCCCAGCCATCACGTCCTTGTCTGGTGTGCTCAGTGGGGCTGCTCCTCTGCCCCACAGCAAGGACAGTGAGTGGTTTAAGGCAAACAGGCTCCCCTTCCCAACCAGGCACTGTGCATGGATCCTGGCTCTCCTCCACTGACAAGCTAGAAGCAGGCAGGAGGGAGGTGGAAATGAGAAGACAAGGAGCTACCCCAGGACGTTGCACAAGTGGAGAGTTTGCAAGAGGGATCCAGTGGCACCACCATGCACCAGCGTATGCCGGGAGGAGGCTGGCAGGGAAATTTCTTTTCTTTTCAAGTGGTCATCCCACCCCTGTCTCTGCCGTGGCCAAGTGTTTCCAGCTTTCAGAAGAAATGGCACAAGGCAATCTGCCACTGTCCCCTCCACTGTGCCCTGGGGCGAGCTGTGGTAGGCACTGGCACCGCCACCATCCCTGCTCCTGTCTGGCGGCACGGGGCTCCTGCCACGCTAATCCTGCACATCTCTCCTACCCTGACTCCCTGTGGCCTCTCCTCCCACCCAGTGCCCATGGCAGAGGGGTGGCTGCTGCCTTCTACAGGTGCCCGGCCCAGTGCTCACCACCCAGTGCCTGGCACCGCAGCCCCAAACACCCCGACACAGCCTCGGTAGCCATCGAGCCCAGGACCCGCGTCCAGGGACAGCCAGGCTCTCTTCCAGCCCAGCAGAAATCCACAGCTTGGCTCTCCGCTTCCTCCCATCTGCCCAAGTTTATTTTCCTTGTTTTCTGTTTATGAGCTAGGGGAGTATTGAATTTCCTGAAGTCACTGCCATCCATTGCCACAGGTCTTGCACACAAAGACTCCCTCAATGCCAGGATCCAAGTTTTGCAATTGGACTGGTTCCCTTTCCCTTCAACCATTGTGGAAACAGCCTTTGTTTTGCTTCTGGATCTTGTTCCTCAGGCCCAAATCAAGGGCCACTGTCCAAGCCTGGGTTTTTTGAAATCTGATTTCACTGCTTTAATGAAAACAGCCCATTTCAGGGGATGGGGCTGAGGTCCTTGAACAGTAGGATTTTTTTTCTGCAGGACTTGTATATCTGCAAATGCTGTGCTGTCCAGCCCTGCCAGTTCCCTCCAAACAGCAGGAACTGGAGGGACAGGGCACAAATGCTCCTCAGGGACTTGTTAAAAGAGAAAGCTGGCTTGGAATCTCCATTCCGACTGCAGACTGTCAGCCAAGGTTGAGCATCCTGTGCCCTCAAAGGGGCTGGGGAGCTTGGCAGGAGCGGAAGCCTCCCCACCATGTGTGGGGAGCAGGCTGTGGCAGCGGCTGTGGTCAGTGGAAACCACCATCATGCTCTGGCTCCCCCAGGGCCTCTCTGGGCCCCAGGAATGTGGCTCATTTCACTGGAGTCACGCGTTGCCTCCAGTAGGAGATGCCTCTGCACCATGTCCTGGCAAAGGGCAGCCGCGCTCCTCTGTTCCATGCATGGAAGTCGCACCAACCTCAGCCTTTCCTGATGAAAACTCCATTTATTCTGAGCCTGTAGGAGAGGAATCCCCTCTAACTGCGTGCTCAGGCATGTGCTGAAACTGCTCTTGTGTGTGTCAGAGCCAGGGAACGGTTCTGTAATCGCCCATTTTTATTTAATTGTAACGCCCCTGTCCCACTAACTCTTCCAGATGCTCTTATGGTTCCTAGCTCTGGGCTCTAAACATGCTGTTCTCCTCACTCTGGTCCCCGCCCTTCAAGCACAAACAATGGTTTTGCTGGTTTCTGAGCCTTTTTTGTGCCAACGGGATGTGGGGAGAGAATCCCCTTCATGCCAAATTCAGTTGATAATAAAAAACAGGAAGGGAGCTGGATGCCAGCCTCAGAGGAGTTGGGCAGCCTGGGCTGCTCACTGCGGTGTGTGGGTGTCACCATCGTGCAGCAGCATCCTGGGATGAGGGGGGCAGGTGAGGGGAAAGCAATGGGGTGGAGGAGGCTGGAGTTTCATGGAGGGATGTGAAGGGGAGGCTGCACACCCCAGCAGTGATGCTCCCAGGGCCCCAGCTACAGCGCCCAGTGGGTGCTGGCTGCTCCCGGTGAGCATTAGGGATGCTGCAGGGGCAAGGGAACCTCCACATACCACATCAGAGTGGGCCTCGTGCCGGGCACAACCAGTGCTGCCATCGTGCCTCAGGAAGGAAGGGGACTGAGGGCTGTGAGGATCCTGCATCTGGCAGCGCCAGGAGCACTCCGTGCCATGGCAGTGCCACCACCTGCACATCACAGCCTGCCCGGCCAGTGTCTGGCAGGTGCTGTGCCCACACTGGTGGCACCACTGCCCTTCGCAGTGGCTGTGGGCAGGTGGCCCAGAGGGACCCCTGACCAGTTGCTGCATCCTTCCCACTGCACAGCTGCTGTGGGGAGCCCTGGTTAACAGCCCACTGTCACCTTTGCTGTTCTTTGGGGGATCATGCTGATTTGTCCCCATGCTGATGGCAGAGGTGGGGAGGCTCCAGATGCAGCTGGGAAACTGGTGCCTTCAGTGCTGGGGCCACATGGGGCCCAGTGGCCAGAGGAAGGGGACCCTTGCTCCCAGGACAGATTGTCTCTCTGGTCTCTACAGGTTCTTCCATCTCCTCTTTTATCCCTTCTTTATATATATTTCAGAATGATATAAATTCTCCGCTATGGACCCTGCTGGGTGAGCACAAAAGAGAACTTGCAGGCAGGCCCAAGAGAAAGGGAGGATAAAAAAAACCACAGGAGAAAATTAATAAAGCATTTGAGAAAGGGAGAGGATGCCTCGCTGGGAAAGTGTGTAGCACACAGGGCTCCCCAAAGCACATCAAAGCCTGACTCTGAAATTAGCCCAACTGATGGGAATGTAAAGCAGGGGATTCTCCCACTGAGCTGTGGATTGAGAGTCCCCCCACAGGCTGCGAGGCACTGACATTTGTATTTATCCAGGCTCGAAGCTCCATCATGGAGCTTTTCAAAGGGCACTGCTGGGACCCAGCAGGCCTCCTCCCCAGCATGGCAAACATGGCACTTTTAATTACAGCTCTGTGCCGGCACATGTGCCCGACCCCCACACTAATTCTTGTTGCAATTACAGCGATCTAATTGAGTTTATTCACTCTCTGAGGCTTTTGTGTCTTTCTTCCCCGCACTCCCTGCCGGTGAGAGCCGGGGCCTCCATTGATCTGGTAGGTAGGGACAGGGTCAGTGCCTGGTCCTGGCCCTGGGGCCCGCTGGCCTCATTGTGTCCATTGAGCTGCCGCTGCTGCTGGGAGATGCCAAATCCCCCCCGAGGCAGCTCCCTGGTGACCCCGGTGCCGAGCTGTGCTCCAAGCACTTCGCCACACTGGCGAGTGCATGTGTGCTTGACGGCTCGTTTGGAGAAGCAATTTTACATTTTTATAGGAAAATTACTTCCAATTGACAGGGAAATGATGTAATGAAAGTGACAAATAGGCACTCTGTGCGCAGGGGGGATGAGTGTTCAAAAGGGACCAAAAAGGTCTTCAAACATGTTTGTGCAAATGGGGGGAAGCCAGAGACTCTTGGCCCCAGGACACCAGAGAGCTTGTGTCCCCCTCTCCCCCCACACTCTCTGCAGGTGCTTGAGGGAGGTCTGAGACTCACCAGGTTTGTGAAAATGCACCTGCCCACCAGGGAGGAGACGCTTTTGGACGGGTATTCCTGGCTGAGAGTGGTCTGTTCCCAGCGAGCACCAGCCCCGTTATCAGCAGGTGCCCAGCACTGTGTGCCCAGCAAGTACCATTAGTGTCTAAATAATGACCTTGTTACAGCCCCCAGCTGTGCCTTGCACCTGTGGCAGGTGTTGAAGGTGGAGCCAGGAGCTGGCAGGGCCAGGCAGCGTCAGGGAGTCCCAGGTGAGTCACTGGGAAGAGCCCCTGGATGCTGCCCCTCCAGCTTTTTTTATACAATGGCAAATATTGATGTCTATTGAAAACAAACAAACAAACACATTTGCAAGTTTCTATTAGAAATATTTTGCCCAGAAAACAAATCAAAATCCACTTAATGGTTTGGGGTTTTTTTAATCCCTTTAGCTTTTACATCTCTTGGGAGTGAATTTTGCCTCCTCTTTCCCAGCACTCACCTGTCCTTTCTGTTTTTTTCCTTCTTGCTGTCTCTCTGGATTACAGGCTGGATGATGCTCCAGCTCCAGAGGCTGCTGCCACTGCTCATCACAGTGACCTCTTGCTTTTCAAGGTTATTTGATTAACAATAAGGAAAATAAAACTTGTTGGTGCTTGAAATTAAAATTTCCTCCTGCAATATCAGCTGAAGAAATGCTGGACCTTCTACAGGGAAATGAACAAGGCTCCCACCGGAGACAGTGCCAGGGCTGAGCTGGGGCCCCAGGGGCACCTCCATTCCCGAGGGCTCCTGGAGGAGAACCTCGTCTTGGAGAGCCTGGTGGGAACATCTGCCATGGCTTCTGTGGATGCTCTTGAAGAGGGAGTGAAGCAGACACATGGTGACTGGCACCCGGCCCAATGAGGGAGGAGGGAGAGGAATTAACTCTCATTTAAGCCCACTTTTGTTGTAAATAAACTATAATCACTTCAAACCTTTTGCTTAATCAGAAAAGGCTGTTGAACATTAAGTAAACCGTCGGCAGACTTGTCTTACTGCTGGATTAGAGATACTAAATGCCAGCAATGCTTGATTTTTTTAATCTGTCCTGCAGCTGCATTATTAAAACAAACACATTTGCAGACCTGCAAAAATCCAGAAATGAAAACAAAAGATGAGATTGAAGCTTTCCCAGAGGCAAGATCTGCAATCTGGATAATTTTAAAACCTACGTTTAGTCTTCATCTTTTGAACCAAATAATGGAGGGAAATGACACATAATAAAATTACCACTGGGATTAGCAGCACATTCTCTAACAAAGCCAGGTTAAAACTTAGGATTCCCTGTGTGCAGAGACAACAGCTCTGGAGTCCTCTCAGTGCCCTGCTGGCACAGAGGACTCCTCTGTAGCCCCAGGTTAATGCTGAAAAGAACAAACAGCCCTGGCTGTAACAACAATGCCACTTTTTTTCAGGAACTGGTGGGTTTTCTGAAAGCTCCAACTTCTGGACTCCAGTAAACAAGCCCAGAGAGGCTCTTGCAGTTCATTAAGTCTCACCTGTATTTGAAAAAATGAAGGTTTCTGGTTACCTTGGTGTCAGAGAAAAGCTTGGAAGTGTGATGCCCAGGAGCCCAGCTGGAGCCAGACTGCAGCATACACTCATCATTTACTCAAGGTTTGAGCCCTCGTGCTGCCCAGGGAGCAGCTGATGGTGCCAGGAGCTCCAGGAGGCCACAGGGAGAGTGACCCAGCATCTGCTGGGGCATGAAACTCCACTGCTCCAGAACTGCCCCCCAAATAGGTACTGGGGGGCCCCTGAGGATGAGGCATGGCCAGGAGCAGAGCGTGGAGTCCTGCCCTCAGCCAGGGTGTGAGCAGGTCCCTCCTTGCCTCGCCAGAGTTACGCAGCCACTGCCACCCTGCCCACAGCTCTGGCATCCTTTTGTTCCTCCCTCCAGCCCTGGGGACAATAAAACCCGATTTTAAGGGAACCAGAGGAAGATGCCAGCTTGGCAGGGCTGGGCCCGCTGGGACGTGCTGCTGTCTCAGGACAGCAGAGTTACAGTGAGTGTCCGTCAATGACAGGGATGCCAGCCAGCAATTTATTTTCCACATTAATTTTGATTATGAGTTCTTATATCATTGCAGAGTCCGATTTTCACAAGGGAAGTTTCTCCCCCTACACACAGGACAACAAATCAGATTGACCTAAAGTTGTTCTTTCCTAAATTTCTTGTGGAATCTTGGCTGGATACAAGTTGTCTCAAATGCAATTACACTGTCATAAATAATTTTCCACCTCTTTTTTCCATCTCAACCATCCCGCTCCCCTGCGGTCAGTGGAAATTTCCCCCTTTTATTAGGTTAGACTCATTGGCACTGAGAAAAACTGTGCTCATGGCATCATTGTCTGCTCCGAGCCAAATCCTCGGAGAGTTCCCTCCCACTAACACAAAAGCTGGGGCCAAGGCTGGATAACGGAGCCTGTTAGCTGGGTGACAAGCTGCCGTCCTTCCATGAGCCTGGGGTCTCCTTGTCCTGACTCAGGAAACACCCACAGGAGTGTCACTGACCTGAGCACCCGCACAGGCCTCAGGGGGCTCAGGAGCAGCAGCTTCCCACGGGGTCAAAGCTTGCGGTGCCTCCAGACAAACACGCGCTAGAAACACTTTGCTGCAGTGAGATGTTGGCCAGGGGTTATCACACGCAGCTCTCAAGGTTTTGGCTGAAATACACCATTTGCTCGTGCCTGCTCGGCTCCCTGTGCTCTCCTTGTGGCAGCGCCGGGCGTGTGTGGCTGAGTCCTCCCAGACAAAGGGCCCGGCAATGTGACTAACAGCTGCCACATGTGGACATGTCCTTCTGCTATTCAGTACTTGACTGTGCTTGGTTTTACTGTGCTTTTCATACGGGCTGCATCCCCAAACCACTTCACAGAGCAGGCTAATTAGAATCATGGGTGCAGAGCCATGCGGGGAGGAAAAGCTCTTTGAGCCCTGCAGAGAGAGGGCGGCCGTGCTCTGCACCCCGGCTGCTCTGCAGGGGGAGGGACAGATCTCACCCCGGGCTCTGTCACACCCAGGCCACGTCTGAGCAGATTCCACTAATTCAGCCCCTTCAAGGGCTGGTAAGCAATTTTCAAGGGTCATTAAAAGTATTATTGGTCCTCAGCACCCTGTGTTCCCGAGATGACCAGTGGGAGCCAGCGCAGGCACAGAGTGGGACGGCCGTGGGGGGACAGTGGAGACTGTGGTGCCCCAGGTTTATCCCTGACCATCTGCCCAGCCCCTCCTCGTTCCAAGCACGAGGACACTGCCTCTCCCGCCAGATGAAGCGGGAAGGACCGAGGACCCCAGCTCTCTCTGCCTGCTCCCAGGCCCTGCTGGCAGTCTGCAGGGTGCAAGCAGGGCGTCTCAGGCCACAGAGCCTATTTTGCAATGCCGCAGCAAGCCTCAAACTGTTGGATGTATCTTCTGCCACAAGAATTTTTTTTCTTGACACTTACTTCAAGTACCTTCCCAGAGATGAGACCGTCTCGCTCCAGCCTGACAGGGTTCTGGTTTCTGTCTGAATGAAGAGCGTTCATCCTTCTCCTGCTCCTGTGACTGCATGTTTTGAATTAAATTGTATCAGAGGCTCTCAGGAAAGTGTGAAGTGATTTTTATTTAGAGGATGAAAAAGTTCGGGGAAAATAGAATTTGATGAAATTGCACTATGCAATATTAGTAACTGGTTCACAGGAAAGTAGAGAGGAGTGTGCAGCCCCAAGTCATGTGAATGCTGCCAGTACTGCGAGCCACATTACTCACTAAGTGGAAAGTCCAGGTAAAGCCCAACCCCTGACTCCACATGTGGTAGTGATTTGGGCAGATCCTCTGTCAGAGCAGCTGACATCATGACGAGAGGTATTTACAGCCGACAAGGAGAACTCTGCGCAGACCTTGGCCCCCCCTCCCTTTTTTTTGTTTTATTCTGAGCTGTTATTATAAAGTATTATTTATGAAGTGGTGAGAGCATAAGCAGCACAACCCTGCCAAACTTAAAGCACTTTTCATTTAACAGAATGAAAATTATTTTAACATGAGTATCTGAAGGAAAGATCCACAGATTCTGGACAGCTTTATGGAGGCAGGCTATAAATTCCGAGTTCACAAAACTATTTTTCTCACCAATAGGCTTCTCTTTACCTCTGAAAATTTATTTTCAATAAACACAAATTGACTCCTCAGCAGTGTCCAGAGGAGGATGTTCACAGCTATCACTGTATCTAATCCATGTGACCTGTGGATCATTCCAGTGAGGCACTTGGGGACACGTTTCCACGTGTCCCAGCACCGCTCCTGCATGAGACCTGAGGCTGGGGCGAGCATTGCAGCGGGCTCAGCTGTTACAGACCTGACCCAAGGCCACCCGAGACAGCAGGACTCATCCTGCTGACATCCCTGAACCATTCATTAGCTGGAACAGGACAAATCTCTCTCTGGGTCACCCACTTAACTCTCATAGCAGAGGTCAAGTTCCAAGCCCATGGGAATGGGCCAGACTGGGTGGTGAGCAGAACCCATGCCCACCTTGAGCTCAGCAGCACTGGGCTGCACTGGCCCCAGCGAGACAGAAACCTGCTCAAAGAGGGGAGGGAGAGCCCCCCACTCCCCCAGTCCCGTCCCCTCCCCTTGCTGCTGTCTCCCATCGCTCGGGCATGTTCTGATACCTGTCAGCAGTGATGGGCCCTGGTGTGGGAACACCCACACCATCCCTCCTAGATACTCGAGGTGACCAGCTGACCCTGGGGGTTCTGCTTTGCTGTCTCACCTGGCCAAACACAGCCAGAGGGGGGTTGTGTTACTTTCTCACGTAGCTCAGTATGCCAGTTGCCATAACACTATTTTTGTTTGCGATCTCATGTCAGCTCAGAATGCTACTGAAATGTGTCCTCCCCTCAGATGAGGGCTGTAGGGAAACCACAAGCTTTTTGAAATTCAGAATTGGTAAGCAACAAAATTATGAAACCACAGGAAATGAAATGAGCAATTCCTGCAGTTCATGCTTTTCCCCTAAGCTCCTCCATTGCTCTCAGAAAAATGGGCATTAAATGGGGTGTTAGCAAATGCTTCCTGTCCTCCAGTAAGATTCCCAGCTTCCCGAGTGCAGAGCGGGTGCTGAGAAGGACAGAGGGATGAGTCGTAGAGGGTAATGCTGACTCATTGTGACAAACAGCACAAATGAAAAATACATCAGGACCACTGGGCAGAGGCTGAAAAAGGACCCCCACGATGACAATAGGCAGTGACATCTGGGAGCCACCAGCACACACACTGATGGCACCCCAGTGGCACAGAGAGCCACGGCTTGCTTTCTGCCACGTTTATGGGGTGATACACTGTCCTGTTGTTGGCACCCCAGCAGTGGGACAGCTCCACACTGGGCTCCCTCTGCCCATGGTCTCTGCTCACACCAGGGTGCAGGACAGCTCCATGCCATGCTCTCCCTGCCTGCTGCCAGCCCTGGGCCTGGCACTGGGCAAGGGGCCTGTTCTCCTGCTCAGAGGGGTTTTGATCCTTCCTGACCTTGTGGGGAGAAAGCTGCCCATTTTGGGAACGTTAGGCACTGTGAAGTGATAGAATAGGTACAGCATGGCCCACAGCACATCCCCCTGCCCAGTGAGCCTTGTCCCATGCTGTGGAGCCCTGGAGTCCTTCATCCTCCATATAATCTTTGTTGCAAGTGTAATTACAGAGGAAGTGCAAACCAGCTGGTGCAACACTGACTATGGTTGACTTCACTGTCATGTGGTTTGTGTTTCACTGATGACACGTTTATGGGGTGCCGTGCCAGGGCAGTAGCCCCTGAGGGTAAGTGAGAGGCATCAGATTTTCCCCTGTTTGCAGAACACACCAGTTGCACGAATGGCTAGAAGCTGGAGGTGGTCATACTATCAAGCCCAGTCTCCACGATGCTTGGAGGCGTGATTCATGCTGCTCCATAAAATCAGTGACCAGAGCAGCTTCAGCCCTTCAATCCCCTCAGCAGGTGCAGCTCTGCTGGCTTCAGAGCAGCAGGCCCATGCCTCGCAAGTGGGCAAACTGGCAGGGGCTGCCTGCGGTCCTTACCACACTTCATCTCGCTTTTGGACAGTCAGAGGTTGATGGTGCTCTGCAGATCCCTCCGAATCCTTTATCAAGCAGCCCAGCACGGGCAGCTGCCCTGGGGAAGGTTCTGTTCCCTTGGAGGGACTGTCACAGTCCATGGGGAGTGGAGCAGCGGCTCCCAAGCCCTTGGCAGTACGGCAGGAGAGGAGCTGCCTGCACATCACACTGCTGGCTCCAGTGGGGTGTCCTGGTGCCTCCAGTGAGCTATGAGTCTCCAGGATTTCCCCAAGAAATGTCAAGGGACAGTGCAGAAAATGATGCTTTTCAATAACAAGGAAATATTCCATGAATGAAACCAGATCTGTTTATTTTGAGTTCACTGTTGCAAATCATTGCAAAGAGAACCCAGTCCTACAGAATAGATCCAGCATGGATGTGAACCACATGAGGTGCAGGTTTGATCCAGCACAGAAACTTTTTGAATTTGCTTTTTTTTAAATCTAATTTCTTATTGAAACAATGTGGTTTGCATTAAGGTTTTGATGTTTTGTTTTAAAACCACACATCTAATTTTAAATGTTTAAGACTTATAAATAATACAGTAATTTTGATGCAGCCAAAGAAGATCTCATGCGAGAAACAGATAAATCAGTAAATCAGTACCTCATTTACATGTTTAACATGTGCCACATTTCATTCCCCATCCTCCTTGGACAGGACTCAAAGGGACTTTCTGAAGTATTTGCCCCCACATCCCTGCTTCATCCTGAGATAGAAACAAATTCCAGTTTGTAAAAAAGCCAGCTTTTATCACAGATGTCAGCAATTAAATTGTCCATTAAATAAAACATTCACTCACCTTATTTTTCCCTTTTCTCATTTGCTACGATGAGAAATATTTCCTTCCGCAGCTGCATTCCTCTTTCAGCTTTCCAGCACATCCCTGGGCAGCGTGGGGCAGCTCCCTAGGCACTGAGCTCTTACGGGGGAGCCAGAGCTGCTCCATGGGGCCAGAACTGCAGAGCCCATCACCCTCCCATGGGGTCTGCGTGGGGTGCCGGCAGCAGTGTCAGAATGGGAAGTCCCCTGTGAGTGGTGCTGGGGCACCCTGGGAGCCAACGCCTCCTCCAGGGCTGCCTTGGCCCACCCAGATGCTCCCTGGATAACTGACATGGCACACACAAAACCTTCAGGGGAGTAAAGAACAAGCTAAGGTTGCTCAGAGTGCCCACATATCCCTCTGCTTTCCATGCCTGCCCTTGCTGTCCCTCTGCTCTCCAGGACTGTCCCCACATCCGTCTGCTCTCTGTGCCTGCACCCACCTCCCCAGCAAGGCCACCCACGCCAGCGCTGCTGCCACAGGGACGTTTGCTATTACCTGTGCTTGCACCTGTCCTCAGTCAGATGATAACTGCACCAAATCAACTCATTTCTTCCTGCTTCCCCTCATGACAGCTTCTGCCTCCTGCAGAAGGATTAATTCCAGTAATTAATTCAGCCACTCTAGTCATGAACAGAAAATGCCCCAATTACTGTCTCTCCTCCTGCGGTGTCACAGTGAAATCTCATTAGCACTTGCGTACAGCCAGAACTGCACTAATGGGGGTGTTAGATGTGTTAATGGAAAACACTTTCCTTTATCCTTTGGCAAATCCAGCTCTTTCCACCAAATCAGTGTGGAATTTGATCTGGAAGAGTGTGCATGGCCAGGCTTTGGGGTCGTGAAGTGTTAAAGCGAGCAGAGCTCCGTCAGTGCCCTGAGCTGGGCTCACCCAGCATCCCTGCCTGCCCCAGCACCTCTGCGCTCCTCATCAGTGCTGTCGGATTTGTTCAAGGTGCAAGCACCTAAATCTTGAGCCATTTTATCAGCTGACGTGAATCAATGTGTAGCTCTCAGACTTACACGAACAGCACCCTGCATGCTGAAAGGGCTGACTGCCGGGGGAGGTGTGGCAGGAGCTCCAGGGGCCATGGGACATAGCTCCCAGTCAGGGCCTGGCACAGTGCCAGTGGCTGTCCTGGGGGTGGAGAGCCCAGGCAGTCTCCTCCTGCCCATCTTGCTTCTGGGCATGCCTCCACCAGGCCTGCTGGAAAGATTAAAAGCATTCTTGATCTGACCCCAGTGCAGGTCTGAATTAGAAATAAATGAAAAAGGAGAGAAGACAAAACTATCATTTGACTTTTATTAAAGTTTCAGGAGGGATACAGGCCAATAATTCCTTTTTATTGATAAAAGTACCATTAAACAATGCATTCCCTCCATTTCCACTTTTGGCTGTAAGGTATCTGGCAGAGGAAGGCGCTTTCCCTCTGGGAGCAGGGACATTTTGGGCCAGGGTGCCCCACACCTGCCAAGGGCTGCTGACCCATGGGTATGGCACGGAGAGTGGCGGGAGAGCAGGGAATCACGTCAGCACAATGCTCCTTGGCATTGGTTTCACAGGGATGCTGCAGCCCTGACCAAAAAGATACTGTTTGTTTGGTTTGGCAGGGAAAACTGCTTCTCTTCCGCTGTTTATTGACATATGAATCAGAGCTGGCACCGGGAGCGAGGACTCCACAGTTGTGTACAAGCACGAGAGCGTGTCAGGCAGCGCAGTGAAAGCTGCAGTAATGAGCCCATTAATCATGTCATTCCCAGCCAGGGAAACCCCACAGTCCCCGGTGCGTGGGACACTCGCTGCTGGGCGAGGGGAGCCTGTCACGTGGCCACCGCCGCCGCTGCCTGCGGGCTCCCAGTCAGTTCAAGACATACAGATGTGAGTTCATGCCACTGCTCCCCACCACTGCCCTGCCACGGCCATGGGGGTCCCAACACACACCCTGGCCTGGCATCAGAGCATCCTCAGCTCCTGGTGTGTGGGTGCCTGGCTCGGTGTGCTGCATCCTCCTCTGACCTTCCCTAAGGGCTGGGCTGAGGGTACCCCTGACTTCCCAGGTGAGACACTGGCAGGATCCTGGTGCTCCTTCTGGCCTTCCATCCCCAGCTTCATCTCACCCAACTCACTTGGGTCCACATCCCTGTGGTCCACATCCACAGCTCTGCCCATGCTGGTGACCCTTTCTGCTTCCACATGACCACAGCACACGTGCTCCTCGCCTCTGCCTCGACCCGTGCTCTGCCTGTTCAGAACTAGCAGGACAGCTAGTAAAAAACCCAGCAATTTTTATTCAGGATTAATAGACACTTTTAGTCATTGTTTTTCACAACTTGAGAGGATTTATTTTGTTTGATCCTGGGATATAAAATCTTCCCCTTCAGGGAAATTCCCACTGAAAGCACTAACCTAAATAAAAAGTTTTCTTGTAAAATCTCAGAAGGAACTTTCTTTTGAAAATGATGACACTTCAGAGAGAGTTTGCAATGAGTTTTACTTTGAGTGAAACATAGCCTGACCTTAATTATAGAGCTGTCCCTGCTGCTTCGTTAAACAGATAAATAACAATAAGAAGCAGATTTGCTTAATGTCACTACAGAGTTTGTGGGCCAAGTTCAGTACTTTAAGTGCTGCACCAGTGTCTGCGCTGACATTTCAAGCAGGATAAATAACAGTAGACATGACATGTAGGGGACAGGGTGCTGGTAGAGCATCCTTCCTTCATGAGGTCTCCAGGAGCTGGTGCAGGTGGCTGTGCCTCGGGAAGTGGGTACACGTTTTGCTGCATTTCTACAAGCTGGTCTGTAACCCAAACCAGGCCACGTGCAGCACAGGAAAGCTGAGCTCCTCGTGACACAGGAAAACCTCTTTTTGTGTCTGCCCTGTGCCAGCAGCAAGACTGACCTCTCCCCTGGGCTGCAGCTGCTCTGGTGCCGCTTGGTATCAATAAACTACTGGAGGAGGTTGGTGAAATCAGGAAAACACCAGATCGTGAGCATTGCACTGGGCGACCCATCAGCAGCCTCTTGGCAAACGGAGCAGCCAGCGCAGCATGTATTTCATTTGTGAAAGCAGAGCCCCGGCATGACTGCTCGTAATTTGGTCAGGGTGAATGAAGTGAGATCCTGCTCTGCTGAACTGCAGTCACACAAGGACAGCGCTGTGCTGAGCGCTGTGCCCGCGGCCTGGCTGGGATCAGGGCTCAGCCCTGCCTCAGCAGCCTCGCACAACCCTGGCTCATCACACGTGGCCCGTCCTGCCTGCCCCTCTCGGGGCTCTTGGTGCACATCTCCCTCGCTGGCTGCAGAGCTGCATCCTGGGGAGGGAGGATATGGACCAAGGAAGAACGAGGGGGTTGGCATCTGCAACACTGCGTTGGCCCAGCACCTGCGCTCTGATAGCCAGAACCAGTTCCAAGAGACAAATGCCGTCGCTGCTGCTTGTGTTCTAGATATTCTGATTAGAACAATGAAGCTGATTAATGCAAACCAGAAATGAAATTCAGAGAGAGGAGGGGGAGGATGAAAACCGCCCATTACCCCAAGCCTCTTGGGATTCCGGGGAGCTGGCTACAATAACCAGCTCCTGCTGGGCACTCCTGCCCCGAGTGCCAGGTGTGACACACCATGAGGGCTGTGCTGGTGCTGGGAAAGCTTTGAACACAGACCATGCACTGGGCTCCTGGCTGGCAACAACATTGTGTGTTTGGTTTTACTACAGCAAGTACTTCCATGAGGTCTGTGCTCTAAGGGAGTGCAGAGTACGGTAGAGATGCAGCCAAGAGCATAAAGTGAAGAAGATGTGAGACAGGGAAAACCACCCATTCCTGATCTCATTCTCTTGGAGTCAGTGCAAAATCTCTCCAGTCTTAGCATGTGAATTAACTGATACATTAAACATGAATTTTAAGTTGATGACATCCCTTTAAATAAACAACAACATTGATATCTTGCTTGCAATCAGCTCCTGATCAATTATCTGTGTTTTCACCAACGTGCTGTTGCATAGTGTCTGCAGTTCCTTCCTGCACTGCAGCATCCTGAATCAAAGAAACCTTTCATATGAACATCATGGGCTGAAAACAATGGAACTGAACACCACTTCTTCAACTTAAATTGCTTACAGACCAGAAAATTAAATAGATTTTTTTCCATGAGAGAACTCTCAGCAACAGAGTCAGTCATGAAGGACCCAGTAACATCTCTGAGTAAGTGCTCAGGTAGTGGATCTTATCCTGAAGCTCTTGCTCAGGCACTGGGGAGCTGCAGCAAACAAACCCCAGAGCTGCCATGTGGCCAAAGCCCTGACATATGTGTGTCACATGTTGTGGGCTCTCCTTCGAGCTCCTCAAAACATATTGCACCTCAAAACAGCCCTGGTGAAGGCTGGGGCAGTCATCCCCGCCACCCATGGGGCTGGAGGTGTTGACACTGTTACCCCGGGTCAGATGGATGGATGGACAGAGGCTACGGGAAGGTATTGGGCTGTGGTGAAGTGTGGAACGGGCTGGGAGGTGACATCACTGCAGTCCTGCCCCGTGCCCAGAAGTCCCAGGGAAGCCTGCAGTGGTGGCACCATCCACAGCTGGCCCAGCGCTTGGGTGTGGCTGGATCCTGAGGACTGGGAGCTTTTTTGTTAATCTTTGGTCCTAAATCTCAAAATAAAAAAGAAGTTGAGTTAAAATTTATCCTTGCCCTCTGGATTACTTTCTTGGCAAAAGTATGAGCTGTGTGACAGCTGCTAGTTCAGACACTAAAAATGCTCATTCATCACAGAAAATAAAACCCCTCATTGCTGTTCAGCTGAGAGCCCATGTAATCACCATGTAACTGAATTAGAAATGGGTGACTTTGCTCAGCTTCAGCTTCACGTGATCCAGACAAGACCTGCTTAGTTGACTCCTCTGGAAACTGCACTTTTTTACAGCTTCAAAAATTCAACAATGTTCAGAAGAAAAGCTAACTTTTATGACCTCAGCCAGTGCCCACCATGCCTTGTGCCACGTAACGTTGATATTCTGAATTTCCGACATCAGCATGAGGCTCTTTGAATTCAGGCTTTGCTGGTTTTCTCATTGCTGGGATTGGCTTTCTCCTGCTTAATTGGAGGTGCAGTGTCCAGGATCTGGGGTACAACACCCAGGACGGGGGCTGCATCATCCAGGATCTGGTGTACAGCGCCTAAGAGCTGTAAGAGCAGTGCCCAGGATCCAGGGGTGCGCTGACCAGGATCTGGGTTGCAACACCAGCCATGGGGGGCTGCAGTGCCCAGGATCCCGGGGTTCAGGGCTGCGGCCTTGCCACCGCTGCGGGGCTGAACCGATTGACACCAGCTGTGGAGGCTCCGGCTCCGCGTGGCTGTGGTGGCTCCGCGCCCCGCAGGGAGCTTTGCGCAAGGCGATCTGCTGTCAGGATTTGCACATAAGTCACAGGGTTTAACCGAAATCCAATTTGCCGGAGAGGAGTGTTGGTTTAGATTATGGAAGAACAATTCACTTCTGGGTGTGCTGGGAGGGGAGCAGGGAGAGCAGGGGACTGGGGGGGGGCCCTTCCCTTCCCTGACATCGCCAGGTTTGGTGGAGACTCGCTGAGCCTGAATGAAAACAAATGTAAAACTGATAGGTACATTTGTAACCCATTACCAGGCTGACTTTATGAAACTCTAAACTTGCTGGCAAGTGGAGGGAGGTGGCGGCTTCCAAAATATTTTTTCTTAAATGAGCAAGTTGCTTCAGATTGTGCTAGTTCTTCTGCGGGCGCCTGGCCGAGGCCGAGGCTGAGCCCCCACACCTGGACCCTGGCTGCACCTCACTCTAATCACCTGAGGCAGCACTTCCAAGCCCCTGGTGCACGTGTGGATGTCACGTCCATGTCCCCCAGCCCCTGATCCCCACCGTAAGGAAAAGCTGATCCATTGCCATGGGTGGGAATTAGCCAACAGGCCCCAGGGAAGTTTTAGGCAGGCAAGCTGGAGGCCGTGGATCCCTGCCCACGCTTCATTCGCGGGAGGGGCACCACGGCCTTCTGGCGTGGCAGCGATGTGCGAGCATCAGTATCCCATTACAGACATCTGTGATAGCCCAAGCACTCCCCAGGCCTCATCACACCACCAGCTCGAGAGCCGCTGGGGAATGGAGACATCAAAGGTGTCTCCTTTATTTATGAGTCATGTTCTGGTGACTCATTCTGCTCAAAGCACTTGTAGGCGATGCTTTAGCTATTCTGATAATGTATTTGTATAAAGCCAGTACCCAGCTGGTACATAACACAGCATGTTCCCTGCTCTCCCAGGGACAGGGATGGTGTCACTGCAAAGGCACCACAGCCCAGTGCTCTCTCCAGAGCAGGGGTCCATGGTGAGGTGTTGGCAGGGGGACAGTGTGTGCCAGTGTGTGTCCCAAAAAAACCCCATAGTATCATTTCCACCTTTTCCCATCGGGGTGATGATATGATGGTGGCAGCTGATACTCAGGGCTTGAAAGCACTGGCATCTCCATCCAGACCAGGGGATCACTGTGGGTCCCTGAGCACAGCCAAAAGAGACCCAACTGTGGACTCGGTCTCTATTCTGTTTTCATATTTACAGCTCTCAGTGCAGAGTCTGAAATCCCTTACACCTGTCTTTTCCTTGGCGGGAACACAGTGAGGAATTATGAAGGGAGCAGGAGTGAATTTTCCCTGGAGCACCAGGCCTCCTGCAAGGTGGCATCTCCCTGCACTTGCGAGCACCAGCGCAGGGCCTCGTATCGGCTTCCAAAGTGCAAAGGAAGTAACCTGCCCAGGCGGGAGCTTTCATGGATGTGCTTACAATTGAAAATCTGACCCTCAAATCTTGTGCAACCGACATGAATTTTGAAAGACGAAATATTGGGTTTTATTTCTTAAAGGAAAAGAAATGTGATTTCAGAATAAATCAATAAAACACGACTTTGCTCAGTGGAATAGGCCAAGTGGAGACATGGAAAAATAAACTCTTTCTGATGCCTCCTGCTGAAAGATTCTCATCTCTGTAGGTCATGGGATCAGCACTGGAATGGCAGCACTTGAACCCTGGCAGGCAGCCCGCAAGCTCTGACAGATGTTCCTGGCACTGAAGCATGAGGATGCTTTGCCGATTGCTCCTGGGCTGCACAAGGCTGGCTCCTGGGCAGCTGCAGAGCCACATCAGCCATGCTGGGGGTCAGCCTGGGCCTCCCCCTGCATCCCACCCCAGCATGGAGCCTCCCCCTGCATCCCACCCCAGCATGGAGCCACCCCTCTGGTGGCTCAGGGGGTAAGGCAGGTGTCAGGGGCAATGGTTGAAGAGCTGGGGCCCCACCAGCAGCCTCTGGAGATGCTGAAGCATAAGGAAAGGCTCCAGGGGCACCAGAGATGCATCTGCCTCTGTCTGTCCTGCTCATGGATGTGGATCCTAATGTCCTGGGAGACGGCAGCTGCCCACCCCTGTGCAGGAGCACCTGGTTCCTGCTCATGCAGCCAGGGCAGGGCTTGGGTGCCCTCTGGGGCCCCACACCCCCTGGGGTGGCCCTGCTTCTCCATCCTCTTATGGGAGGTGACAGTATGGGACCATGGAAGAGCGATTCAAGAAGGCTGGCAGGACAGAGCCCCACTGCCAGCTCAGAAGGTGATACCTGGAGTCCCAGCAAAGTCACTAAAATGGGGAGAAATTCTCATTTAATTTGGTTCATTTGTTATAATGATTCTTCACCATGGTCCATATTAAACACTTCAGTGATTTTTTCCTCTAAAACCCTCTTGCAGGGATCGTGATGAAAGGTATATTTATTGTACTTCGGCTTGGAAAGTTGTTTCAGATGTTTCCAATTCATCAACCAGTTCAGACATCTGTTCCTGGTTGGGGCAGAAAAGCTTAACTCATATACACATACACACACACACACAAAAACTGCTCGTTTTAGAGGGTTTTATGATGAACTTTCTAATCCTGACAAGTTGTCAAATAGTGCTAATAGCCACATCACCTGTGGCTCCATCACCCCCGGCCCCAGGTAGGAGCCTGTGGCAACCACTGGGCTCAGGGGGCTCGGTGATATCCCCGACCCAGGGCTGTCCCTGGTGAGACCCTCCAGTGCTGCCATGAGGGGCTGGTCCCAGCAGGACGTGACCAGGACTGCACAGCCGGACTGACCAGCCCTACTTGGGGTTGCAAAATCTGGCTCTGAGTTGGAACAAAACTATAATATTTAGAAATACTCTGGTACAGCAAATCAAACCTCAAAGATGATTTGGGAGAGGGGGTGGAGATGTTTCAGTGAGGCAAAAATCAATGACTTTGTTTGGTTACAACTTGTCAATAAACACAATCCATTTCTGTACCAAAAAAGGCAGCGAGGTCATTCCAAACAAAAAAAAATCAAAGTGATTCATTCAGAAAATGTCAAAACAGGATGTTTTGATACCGTCAGTCTATTTCCAGATTTCTTTCGAAAGATATTTTGGTTCAATGGACCAGGTTGCAGGAAGTGCTGGGATTTTGGAAGAAGAACCACATGCTCTGACAGGACAGGGCAGACACATTGCCCTCCCTGTCCCTGCAAGGTTTTCTTCCAGCCCGCATTAATCCCGGCTGCTTGGGGGGCTGGGATGGCCGTGAGTCCCACAGCTCTGGGACAATGGCTGAGCCCTGAGGCCAGGGTGCAAAAATGAACCCCTTGAGTCCAGACAAGGTGCACACACATGGGTACAACAGGCACACACATGGACACACATATGCACACAGAGGGACACACACGGATGTGCACACACACATGGACTCACATGGACACACATGGGTACAACAGGCACACACATGTACATGCACATGCACCCACATGGACACACACACACACACACTGACACATATATGCACACAGAGGGACACACACAGACACACATGGACACACACACACAGACACACATGGGTACAACAGGCACACACATGGACACACATATGCACACAGAGGGACACACACGGACACACACATGGACACACATGGACACACACACACAGACACACATGGGTACAACAGGCACACACATGGACACACACATGCACCCACATGGGCACACACAGACACAGATGCACACACTTGCCCACGGATGGACACACGCACACACATGGACACGCGTGTACGCACACGTACATGCACACAGACATGCACGGGCACATGTGTGCACACACACACGGACACACACAGACACACATGTGCACACACACGGACACACACGGGCACACGTGCACACACATACACACACAGACACACGCACACACACACACGGGCANGGCACACACAGACACAGATGCACACACTTGCCCACGGATGGACACACGCACACACATGGACACGCGTGTACGCACACGTACATGCACACAGACATGCACGGGCACATGTGTGCACACACACACGGACACACACAGACACACATGTGCACACACACGGACACACACGGGCACACGTGCACACACATAGACACATGGGCACACGTGCACACACACACGGACACACACGGACACACGTGCACACACACACGGGCACACACGGACACGTGTGCACACACACACAGGCACATGTGTGCACACACACGGACACGTGTGCACACACAGGGGCACACGTGCACACACACGGACACACATGGACATACGTGCACACACACACGGACACACACAGGCACACGTGTGCACACACACGGACACACACGGACACACGTGTGCACACACACGGACACACGTGCACACACACGGACACATGTGTGCGTGCACACAGATGCACACACACAGACATGCACACGCACACGTGCACACATGGGCACACACACATAGGGACACATACAGACAGACACAGACACACACACACACACAGACACACACACACACAGACACACACACAGACACACACACACAGAGACACACACAGACACACACACTCGTGGTTTCTCCAGCCATGACAAGGGGTTTGGTGGTGGATGTGACTTTCCAGTGCGGAAACAGAGAGTGAGGAGTGAGATGCCACCTGCAGCCCCCGCCCGAGGCAGGAAGGGGAGGCTGGGGACACTCTGGGTACCCTTCTGGCTGCACCGGCAGCTCTGGAAACAAGTGGCTTCCAGCATCAGGATGCTTTCCCAGGAGAGTGAAGTTCTGGGAATGTCAGCTCCTTAATTAATCCTGAGCCTCGTCACCTTCCTGGGGTGTGAACCCCCAGAAACACTCTGCAGCTGGCCCAAAGGGAGAGTGAGAAAAGTTAATTGAACTACGTTCTTCAGATTCACACAGAAGTTGCCCTGTTTCCTTGTGCCAAGCAACCTGAGAGATTCCCACAGCCTAATCTCTGGAGAGAGACAGACTGTCTCGTGACTCGGCAAGTGCCACAGATCCCGCACGGGTGAATCTGCCCTCCGGTGCCATGCAGAGATTCTTTAATTAAAGCCAGTGTTGCCATGGTGGGGTCCAGAGAGCTCCTGACAGATTCAGGCTGGGGAACAACAGCCAGCACACAATCTCATTAGCACCTGCAGCTCCAGCTTGTTATTGGATTGGGCTGCTTTGAATTTTTATTGTGTGGCGTCCCAGTTCTCATCCCTCTGGCAGCGTGAGGAGCAGGTTTGGGGCAGGTTGCAATCAGCCCTGCTCTGCCTGGCACCGGCACATCCCAGCATGACAGGACCCTCTCTGTGGGTGTTGGAGGAGCAGCAGCTTCTGCCTGGGCCTTGGGAATAAGGCAGGTTCTGGCGAGCTTGTGCCAGGCACGGACATCTGTTACCACAGCAGCTCTGTGGGTGGAGGAGGGAACAGATTCTGCCCTCAGCCCAGGGAAGAACTGCTGACAGACAACAGCGCACGTGGCACTCACCTCTGGAATGGGAGAGGACAATTCTCTCACAGCTCCCAGCGCTGCTGCCCACGCTCCCAGGCAGTGGCTGCCCTCAAGGTGACCATCCCACACAGAACCAGTCACACCTGGGGAGCAGGTCACACTGGTGCAGGGGCACAGAGGGGCTGCAGGCCAGCGCATGCTGTAAGAAAAGTGACAGGATGCAGAGGTGCTACCCATCCCATCCCATCCCATCCCATCCCATCCCATCCCATCCCATCCCAGGATGACCATGCTGGGGTTTTCCCTGTCCACCAGCCCACAGCCCATCTGCTGAAGCACCGGATGAGGTCTCTGGGTCTGCTCCTCCCCCAGAGTCCTGGCAGACAGAATTCACCTTTTTTGTAGTAATTCCCTTATTTTCCAGCTTTATTTCTGAACTGAATGAAAATCAGAATGATCCAACCTCAAAGCCAAGCCAAGATGCCAGGAGCATTGGGGCACCACCCTGGATGAGCAGAACTTCAGCACTCACTGAAGGGCAGAGATTTGCTGTTCTGCATCCTGCACGCCACTCTGCTGTACCCTCCCATTCCCAGGCTCTCCCCACAGCCAGTGCAGTTTCTAAACAGGGTGTGCTGAAGCCTTAGAGGCACCCTGGGCCTTGAGGAGCCGGGCAGCACTTGCTGTCACTGCTGTTGTGCTTCCAATTAGCTCACATCTGCTCCCGCTCTCCCTGCGCCCACCCCACCTCAAGCGCCTGCAAGTGATTTTATGCAGCAATAACAGAAATCACGAAACCTGAAATGAATCTAAACAAAAGGAATCATTCAAATTATCCTTAACCCGTTGAAGGCCAGGCCTTGTGTGCAACCAAAGGCTGCGGTTTTAATGTGCTCCATGACACAGAACCAGCTTCTCGACCCAATGCTCAGTGACCTGCAGGAGCACCTGATGGCACAGCTGGCCCAGGCTCCCAGCATGGTGGGTTATTTATTTTGGGTGTGTCTGACACAGATGTGTGGGGCAGCCCCACATAGCATCCAGCCTCTGCTGTGCAAACTGGGGGTCCCACAGTGACACTTGATTGCAGTTTCTAGAGTTTTCCAGCTGAAAGGAACAGATAGATTTACATTGGGAAAGTTGCTGGGGCATCCTGTTCTGCCGTTCCACCCATGTTATGTGATGTAACATTTAATGCCTCCTTAGCTTATATATGCTGCTCCAGGCTCCACCTTTCAGGCCAGGCTCCCCCTGGGATGGCGGGATAGCTTTCACACTGGATTCTTTGGTCATCAGAGGATCATGTGGATGCATGCAACTGCTATGACTGAGCATCAGAGAAACAGCAGAGAGCAGCGACCCTGACATCAAGCCCATGAATGGAGCTGTCCTATTCCACAGCCACTCTGGGGTTCCTGCCCTGGAAGGCTCCAGATGTCCACAGCAGTTTTATTACTCTAGTCCAGAATTCTCAAAGGCCCAAATACATAAATAATAAAGAGCTTTTTTTTTTTTTTTTAAATTATTTCAGGAACGCACCAGATTCTTTCAATATAGCCCAGTTCTGAGGCATTTCTGTGGGTTGTTGCAAATGACCTCCAAGCAGGAGGTTAATGCTGGTGGTTGTGGTTAGCAGTCACCCACGAGCTGGAGGCTCCTGACACTGCTAACAAGGCACATGTGTAGGAACAGAGGCTGCAGCGTGTGGCAGCACCAGGATTTCCTGTGTTTGGGGTTGACTGAAGCTCTCTGGCAGCATGAGATGCCAGGGCTCAGGCTTCCCTGACCTGCTGCAGCAGGCTCTGGGTGTATGGCACTGGGCTGGCAGCAGGATGGTGCTGCCACACCAGCCCAGTGCTGACTCAGGGACTGGGGCAATGAGTCCTGGCATGGAGGAGCCTCATGCAGCCATGAGCCTCTGGAAGGGAAGCACATGGGTGGGCAGTATCTTTCTCCCTCTCTCCTACCAGTGAGGCACACATCCTCTCCTTTTCTGATGACCTCTATCACTAAGGGTCAGAGGGCTCAGATTTGGGCTAAAGAACCACCTTCACCTAAGGCTGGTTGTGAAGTAATATTGGTTATTTCATTACAGAACCCCGTGTCCAGGGACCTGCCCTTGCAGCTGACATCTTCGCAGCCTTTCTGTTCCAGCAGCAGAGGTGCTCTGCACACAGCAACCCATCCTCTGCTGTTCCCTGCTCCCCTCATTCCCAGGCTCCAAAATTCCCAAATAAGCTCAACCCCAACCTGGGTGGCTGACTGGGGACACAGCTGCAGAGCAGAGAACCAAGCACCAATTCCTCTCTGCTGGCATGGGGACCACAACCAGCGGTGACTCGTACTTCTGTATCCCCTGTATGAGTATGGGTGCCATGTGAACACCTGGTAATTTGAGGGGTAAAAAGGAGCATTAGAGATGATTTATGCAATAAATTAATGCCCACCATTCCAGAGAGGTATCAGATGAGGAAAGGTGGAGAAGGATGAAGGGCAGGAAGAAGGGAAGTTCCCCCACAGAAAGGTGGCTTGTCACCACAGATCTACATATTTGTGAAGCCCATTCTCATCTGTCTCAGTCAGATAAATCACCCCAAGCCCAGAATTTTCAGGAATTTTCCTTACAAGCTAGGCACTGCTTTGACAAACTGCACTGCCAAAGCGATGCCATTTTTACAGCAGCAGTGTCATTTTACTACCATGCTGTAACAGCTACTTTTGCAGAGGGGGATCTACACTCCTCTTCCTCAGCAGTCACAGTAAATGTGTTTTTCACTTTCTTACCATGCTTAAAAATAGCATTAAGTTTTTACTGATCACATGATTTAAAAAAAAAAAGACAAACTGAATGATGCAGGGAGTAAAACCATGTGGCACAGTAAAAACAAATTAGGCTCACATATGTTTTGAGTAACCCTCAAGACTTGTCTGTATTAGATATCGGTAATGAAAAGAATATTAAACTCTAACAGCAGAGAATGCCATATGCTGAGGAATTCAAAGAGGAACAATGCATTTGCACAGGATGCTCCTGAATGGAAAATGCCCACAAATGAACATTTTTTTCCTTAGCTGTGGAAAAAAACCCTATCACTCTTCTACTTTTCCATAACTTTTTCGCAAGCTTTTAGGCACTGCTGTCACATCACTGGAGGATCTTTGTGCAGTCATCCCATGATGCATGGGAGGTTGGGACACAGGTCAGGACTGGCCATATGCATAGCAGTGGGAGCAGCGTGGACCAAGGGCACTGGCAAGGGGCCAGGCTCTCCTCTGACCCCCAGCTCAGTGATGGCCACCATGAAACACCCTTGGTTTTGCCCTGCATACTAGGGAGAGGCATGGCCAGCGGTCCATCCCCATCCCTGTCCCTGTTCCCATCCCTATCCCCATCCCCATCCCTATGTCTCCATGTCCCTCCCTGCACCATCCCCATCCCACCCCACCGTGAGGCCCCCGGGCACAGCCCCGGGCAGGAACTCGTGTTTCTCCCTCCTGTTTACGAGCTGTGAGTGGGGATCCTCGCCGTGACTCACCGCCCGCAGCCACGGCTCAACCACAACTGTAACTTTCCAGTTTGCCTCAGAAACAGGGGGGAGGGCAGCATGGAGGGGGAAGAGCTGGAAAATGTTAGGAAAAGGCAGCGACGTCTCTAAAGAGACCAGAGGCAGCTGAGAAAAACAACAAACGGTCTTAGTAGGATACTAACATTTTAACAAGAATTCCTTTAATTTAATCACAATAAGATTCACCAAGAGGAGGAAGAAACAGAAAGCTTCATCTGAGCATTTAATGAAAAAATCTTCACACTACGGGCCAGTGCTCCTGCAATTAATTCCCCTTGGTGGAGAGTTTCCATGTGTACCTCAGGAGTCAGAGCTTTCACGCCTTGGCATTTGCAGAGGAACCAAAAGGGTTGGCGGAGATTAATTCACTTTAATCTTCTGCATCTTCCTCTGATGTTTGTGGCATTGCAGACACTGCCACAGCTACTCCCTGGGATGTCCCAAGAGGAAATACAAGAGGTAGCAGGAGGCTCTGTTGGTGAGAGCAGCATCCATGAGGGCTCACTGTCCCTGTCCCATGAGACCCTCAGGGCACTCGTGAGGGAACTTGCAATGAGATGACTGCAGTGGGGAGGGTAACTGCCCTGGGCAGTGGGGTGTCACAGCTGGTAAGTGCTTCTCTTGCCCTGCCCTGCAAATAAAATAAACTCATTTGGGTTTTACGTGGAGAGCAGTTTTTACTGCCACTGAGCTGAGCCGTGGTGCAGAGCAGCCCGAGTCAGACAATACAAATGACACATCCTAAACGGCATTTTTTAAAGGCTCAAAGCAAGCTTGTAAAGATTTTATTTGTATATGAGGCTGTAATGAATAAAGGAGTTGGCATTGCAGCCTCCACCACCCTCCAGGAGCCCTGTCTGCCTTCCTGAAGGGAATGCGCCAGGGAGCAGTGACCGTGACGCCAGGCCCTTGGTGCCTGGGCAGCTGTGGCTCAGGGCTCAGGGCTCAGGG
>VZTH01013870.1:0-12375 GCA_013397815.1 Aleadryas rufinucha
TCGTCATAGCCACGCAGCAGCGGAGTTAAAATTGTGCCAGTAATGCTTTATAATGAAAAGGCAAGGTTCCATGCCACTGTCTGTGTATGAAGTTTCAAGCAAAGAGAGAACACTGAAAGAAGTGAGCGATTGGCCAAATGCCTTGGGTATGGCAATTCACCATCAGCAGAAAGCCAGAGCAAAGAGAAGTCATTTGGAACTCTGTCTAGGTCTAGACATGGTCATAGGTGAGTATGTTTCTGTTTCAAGTGAGTTCCAGAGAGTGCCTGGCTTTTCCATCTCGACTTTTTCCTGTGAGATAACCACCTCCAGTGTGATAGGAAGTCAAGCCTAGAATTTTTCATTTTGGGCTCTGCATGCATGCCTTAGTACACTGCAAACATTGCACAGCCCAGGTGGAAGATTGTCTCTCTCCTCCAAACTCATGTAGGAGGTATCAGCTAAATCAAACTGAAAGAAGGAGCTCCCTGGACAGATCCTGATCCAGTCCTCAGTGAAAGCAACTGAAGGACTTAAAGGAGTTGAATCAGGCTACCAGTAGAAGGAAGTCAAGCATTAAAAATAAGGATTGGAATGGATCACAGGGACAAAGCAGTAGTGTGGAAGATGTAGTCATTCAGCAAGGCCTCCCACATAGCACTGGGATACTTTGACACTGATTGGGCATGAACTTTGAGCTGATTGAGAAGCTTAGTACACTGCCAGTGGAACAGGAAATGTTTCCCTCCACTACTTGTTACAATAGGGGCTTTAATTGGGTTGAATTTCAGCCAACTGGGTAGCATCCAGGCCTCAAATCTGCCAGACTGAAAAGAGCCTGTGTAAAAAAACCATTCTATGGGTCAAACAAAAATATGTACAACTTCAGAATTTCCTCAGATCTACGGCTATTGAGGAAAAAGACATTGGAGCAGAATAGTTATAGGATTGAACCCTGTGGGATGAATCTCCAGTCCAATTTGCTTGAGGTGGAAGGAGGTTGACTAGCAGTGTCCTACAGTTTTGACTTGAGAGAAAAGAACCTTATCAATTTGTGAGTGGCATTTTTCCAGGTCTCACAGTGGTGTCAACAGAACTTTATATCTAAATGTTATCAAAGATCAAGTTCCATTGCCAAGACACACAAGCTTCAATATAGCTATCCTGGAAAAAGATCAGTGGTCATTTGGGTTGTTTTCTTTACTTTTGCCAGGATTTGGTCTTAAACATCTGAAGGTCATCCAAGAAGCCTACGCTTTCCCCATGTTGTATTCTCGTTATCTTTTCATCAACATTTCTCAGAAAAGGTAGACTGAACACCAGGCACTGTCTGGAAAAGCTAAAGTCTATAAGTAGTTCCAATCATTGCAAAAAGACTTGTAAAAAGATGCATAAATAGATTTCTTGCTTAAATAAAGGACATGGCAAGAGAAGGTGGACAAAAGGGATAAATAGTGAGTGAACTCTATTTTGCTTACCTAGTGGATTAAAATCCTGGTTACCAGCTGCTGAAGACTTTGCATGGAGATTCAGGACCAGTGAGTTTTACCAGTTAATATTCAATTCTTGTGGGATTTTTTGTGTAGAATCTTGTTCAGCAGAGCATTTAAGCTGGTGGCATTTTATGAACATGAATCATCAGTTTGGAAAACGTCTCACAATTCAGTTCAGGATATAGACTGAAGTCCTTTGTTGAACAAAGGCCATAACATTTCTATACATATTTGTAACACAGGACTGTGGATAGCATGAAACCACTCTGACAGTTCAGATACTACCAATTCATAATGTGTGTAGGGATAGTGTGGCCTTTTTGTTAGGTATTTAGTGGGTTCAGTGCTTGACTTTTGAAAAATTTGTATTCACTAGATGTGGAAATACTAAACTGGGAGACTGAAGCCCTGTGTCCTGAAACCCTGCCCCTTGACCAGTGTTGGCAGCATTAGCAGCCAACAGCCTGCCCCTGTCCAACACCACAGGCAGGGTGCCCCACACAGAACTGATGTGGGGTACACTTTTCTGTGATCCCACCACCTGCGGGGGACATAAGGGACAGCTCAACTCTTACATTTAAAAGGTACCATTGGCTGCACCATTGTCTGTTCCTTCCACATGACCTGGACACCACGTGTCCCTGCGAGTCCACTGGAGCTGTGGCATTGCATGTGGTCTTGTGCTTGCCATCAGTGATTGGGTGGGTCACCATATGTGTGCATTGTTGCTCATCTTTCCTACTGCCTCAGTAAAGATATGTTTTTTGATGTGTGGCTCTGTTCCTTTTGAGACCACAGAAATATTTTTACTTTGATTAAAAATAAGGTTCTACTGTCAGTTTGATATCAGAATGTTAAATCACTGACAGAATTTCTCAGGTGTCTGTCATAGTTGTACCTGGGTACCAAAATGTATACATAGAGGTTTTATACATATCTTTCTGTTTGTAAGTATTTTGGATGCAGTTTACCTATGAATTCAGATTTACAAATGCTTGTACTCTATGATTTCAGTTGCTGTTGTAAGCTCCATTGATGATGGGATGAGAAATGCAGACGAAAGCAGAATGGATGCCAAGGCCCCTCTGCCAGATATGACAGGAGGACTTGCTTTGCAATATAACGCTACATATTTTAGCTTGTCACTTTGTTAGTGTAATTTTATCCTAGGGTTTTTTTTGCATTTTAATGGAAATATTGAATTCCAAAATGACATGCCTACCTGCCTCTAGTTGCATTTTCAAAACAAAAAGAATGAAGATGTGTGGAGTTTTTTTAATATAGTGAAAGATTTTGCTATGAGACTCACACTTTCATGTTATGAATTAAAGACTAAGTTGACTGTCTTGAATTGAATGGTTATAAAAATACGCTTTGAAAAATGCTTTAAATACACATTGTAAAACATCATTATTCCTTGGAAATGACACTTTTCTGCATTCAAGGTTGTGAAAAAATTGAGAGATATTTTATTGCAGACTGCAATCATTGCTACTGGTCTGTTCATGCTAGAGAATTTTATTAATGGCTGGCTGGTGAAAAATCAGCTTGCACATCCATGATGCTACTGAGCACACCATCAGCTAACCAATTCAATAACGGCAACAACTATCAAAAAGACCCCAACACCAAAACTACCCCAAAACTCTCTCCAAATTCTCTATGCAATACTTAAAAGCATTGTTGTTTTAGCCCAGGGAAGATTGATGCATGAAAGACAGTGATATAAGAGCATATGTCGTAAACACAAGAGCAAAAGAGAATCCTTTTCCTAGTACATCTCTTTTAATATAAATTGTTTCATTCCCCTCCCAAGTTAACCTAATATAAAATATTAAGGAAAAACTGGATTGATGCAGGGATTTAAATTCTGTTTGCTATACAGCTTTACACAAAGAAATTATGTATTTATGAGAGAAAAAATGATAAGAAAATCTGACACTAAATATTTTTGGGGAGTTTATGGTGTTTTTTAGAAGTATAAGAAGTTTACAGAACTCATTTTACATATATAGAGCATGCATAGAAGGTCTCAAAAGAGTGATTATTAAGCATCATGTAATCATGTAATGCTCAGTCATTTGGGTTGAAAAGCAGTTTCTCAAGAATGCCTTTTAGTCAATATCCCAACTGAATTACTCATATAAAATAAATAAATAGCTGTTTATTTCCAGCAGGTAGGGGGAAGACTAAAACAAAACAAAACAACAAAACATGGACATTTTTAGTGCATTGACAGAAAAAGACTGTGGTAGTTTATGTAAAGCTAATGAATATCAAGGTATATATGCAGTCCTATATATTAAATTAAATAGCAAAAATCCCCTAAATTTCAATGCGCTTTATACCTTCCACATACACCCTACTGAGAAAAACAAACAACTAGTTTCTTAAAAATGCATGTGAGATATTTAAAATTGTATACGTGTCCTGGAATCAGGCAATGACTTTACTTATGTTGGTTCAATTTCCTCTTTCTCCTTTCACAGATACACAGAATATTCTGAGTTGGAAGGGACCCACAAGGATCACCAGCAAATATTCCTTACTTAATGGAGCTCTTGCCTTTTTCAGCTCTTGAGTCATCTACCTCACTGTTTTGGCACTCCCACTTCCCAGCAATTACCATCCCCAATGGCTTTTGCTCTCATGTATGTTTTATTAGTAGTTTCTCCCAGATGATTTCTCACCCTTATCATGGACTACATCATCTTTAGTAAAGTCTGGTAACCAGCTATGAACTGGGATTTTTTTGTTATGTTTTGTTTGCTTGCTTATTTTCCCTCTCTTTTTCTTCATATCAAAATATAGTTTGAGGCAGTATCATGATGGGGATCTGATATTTTTGCGTGGTGAGGATTTCACCCTGAAGACTCAGAGCACTTCTTCTTCCAGTGTACCTTTCCAGTTCAGCTGGATACTAGGCACGTGACAGTAGGCTTGGGTCTGGCATGCACACTGTCATGATCCATACTCCTTGCAACCAGGAAGAACTCGGAATCAGAATCTTCAGATTCTGTAGGTAAGAATGTTGAGTGTTTGAGCGTGACATACCCTACTTGTTGAACACAGCCCTAACAACATTAGTCAGAATTCATACTTTAAAACATAAATTCAATAGTGAAAAAGTTGTGGGTTTTTTTCCATGAGTGTTGTTTTTATTTATGTTTATATCCCTTCTCATCTGCTCTAAAGCAACAGCCATGACAAGGAATTTATAGATGTTTTTCCAATTTGTAATAAATCCCCTGGACTAAATTCTGATTTGGTTAAATCTTTGAGATTATTTTCATTTTGCCCAATTTTGCAGAGATCCAAACCTGCTTGTGTGGACAAAAACCGTTTATTGCAATTCTAGTATTACAATTTAAGAATCTACTTAACTGCAATGTTAAATCACATAAATACCCAAGGGAATGGTTATAGATTTATTTTTAAATGTACACATAAGACAAACATCTTGAAAATTTGGATGTGTTTTTACTCTATTTTGATACAGCGTGTATTTATCTGCCTGCTCAACAGTGCATCTTACCAATTTCACCAGGTGCAGAGCAGAAAACTAACAGTGAAAGATTAGAAGCATCTCTAGAGTAAAAATAAAACCAAAATAGCTTCTTAGATTATCTTTCATTCTTTTCACTGTTACTGGAAAATAATGATACTTGTGTAATTACTGCTTTTATCACCTAAATAAATAAATAAATAAATAAATGATGTTTCATAATCCCTTGCAACTTCCTCAGATTTCTACCATAAGAAAATGCTTAGGAAATCTACATGCAAATAGATGTTTTTTGCAATAATTTAGTTAAATTCTTTCTGATTGTATTCTGAAATAACCAGCGATATCTCTGAAAACGTGTAATGACTACCTATATTTGAAATATTTGTTCGTGTGAACGGTATTGTTGTCTCTACTTTTCTAAGTACTCCAGTGAGGTAAGTCTGCCTGTGCTCTTCAGTTTAGGTTTTCTTTGCACCAAATGTATAAAGGCTTATTTTGCATGCTTTATTTTACAAAGTATGTGCATATGTTTTAGCACAAACAGATCTTGTGGGTTTTGGTTAGTGTTGTGTCAGGTTGTTTTTTGTGTGGTGGGTTTTAGTTGTTGTTGTTTTTTTAAATTACCCCACAGGCTACACATACTAAAGCTTCAGGGGACCGTTTTTCACCAGTTTTTATTGAAAGTGTCAAACACTTAAGAGATATGTAATTTCATGTGATGTATCTAATTTACTTTTACTTGTACAGAATAATGTTTTTTCCAGTACTTGAAACTTTGGTTATAAATTTTCTCCTTCAGTTCTTAAAAGTAAATCAAAATTCTGCTGCCAAATAAACCCAGTTAATGGAAGAAACCAGATGTTTCATCACTGCTAATTGATAGCAAAATCTTTCTGGAATCTTTCATGTAGTTCCTATTGGCAAGAAAAATAAGTTTACATAATCAGGCATAACTCCTGCTCTGCAGGAGGTCTGGCTTTCAGATCCAGCTGGCAAAATCTTTGTGATATTATTAGCAGTGAAATGCTGTTTTAAAAAGCTCCAAAAATACAGGATTCTTTTGAGTGGTTCAGGTAAGTAGTTACCACAAGTTTAAAATAAGAAAATTTATGGTATTATTTGAAGGAGACAGAGGAGACAATGTTGTAAATGAATGTGCCATTTTGAAAACATCCCTTTGGGAATAATAGCACTGAAGATCATGTGCATTTGAAACATGCCAATTCAAGTACTTCTGATATGCAGAAATACACATACCCAATGTAGTTGTGTAATTACTGCTGTCTCGGCAGCAGTGGCAGATTTGACTTGTCCTTTCAATTTTTTTTTTTTAATTTTTATTTTTTTCTGGGAGGGCTTCTAAGTCAGTGATTTTAACGAGCTTGTGAATTCAACCTGGTGTATAAATCTGTGGCCTTGGACCAATTTTGTATTAAGATACCAGGCTTTCTGTTTTGGAGCTAAAATCCGTATTGTAACATACTTGTTTTGTCAGTCCATCACACATCTATAAATGCTTATGAAACTGGAGATCTTTAAGTATCTTAGTAGATTCACAGAAGAAACACTTCTTTCACAGACTAGAAGGACACATTAATCTGGTAACAAAAATGTTCTCAAAATTATTTTTCAGAAATATAACACACAATATATGTTTAATCAGTTTTTATTATACATTTAGATAATAGGCCGTGATTAAGATGGAGCTATTGAATTTATGGTGTTAATTCTCCTGTATCTTCCATTAATACTAATTGTGCTTTTTCACACTCTCTAAAACCCTGCTTTCAAATGGTACTTAATAGTTGTTTCATGGAAATCAATAAAAATTTTCCCACTCTCTGTGTCCTAGGATTTAATTTTAAATAGCCACATAAAAACTCTCCTTATGATGTTGATTTACAAAGAATGAACCTAAATAACATGCAAATGGCAAAGACATTGGCTCTGGAGGAGCTGAGTACTCTCATACTTGAAGTCCCACTTTGAAGTTGAGTCATCATGACTTTGTATGACCAAACCTGAAATCTAGAAATCTTCACATCTACATTTAAAGCTAATGATATGTAATCAGCTCTTGTTGATGCAAAATGAAGAATTCTGGAATTGTATCTGCTAAACATACTCCATGAAGCAGTTGAGTCACTTAGATTTCTCGTGAGACATCTGCAGAAAATGCTTTACTGTTGAAACATCAAATGCTATCTTCTGTTTCTTTAACACATACAGACTTCTAAATTTATGTTTTGATGAGTTTCACCTTAAATAATCCAGGTATATTTTTCCACACATCTAAGATATGTTTTAGTATATCATTCCTGTGGCTTTGATGGCTATCTCCCATACATATATATGGAGAAGAAAAAGAGCCCTCTTTGCTTCTTCTTCTGTAACTTTGAGACAGAAGAGTAAAAGAATGGACTGTCATGGTCATCAGAATGTTTTTTATGTGATTTGCAAATCACATATTATTCACCTGTCTCTGGAACAGTCAGTTTCAGGATAAAACATAAGAGAGCTCTGCCATTGAAAGCAGATAATTCATCAAGAAGTTTACTTTTTAAAAAAGTTCCTATAGTTTTTATGCTTTTTTTTTTCTGTTAGCCTGAGTAAGATATGGCCATTTTTTTATATGGCTAGTAAAGAGTCAGGAAGGGGATTTTTCCCATGAAAAGATAATATTCTTCTCTTGTCATATTGTGATTTTGTATTTCATCCTTTTTCTAAATAGTTCCCTAAGACTCTGGGTATTCCCATAGTTTTTACATTCTGGTATTTTCTGTTATTTCAAAGAGCAAACTAAAACCCAAAGTATCCTTGTAAGCAATTTAATCTTTGTTTAGTGCATTTAAATTGTACCCAGAGAACTGCTAAACTGGTAATATAAATTTAGATGTGAATTTTAGATGAACGCAAGCCAAATTCCTTTCCAAGTTCTAATTCTTCTTAAAATATACTTTTCCTTCAATGCCATGTCCCATGACCTTTTAACAACTTGTCTCCGTAGCCTCTGATATTAAATTACTTTGGACTTTATTCATCCTCACAGTGTGATAGCATGTCTTCTATCTAGTTAAATTGCCAAAAACTGTAATACCTGATAAAATACAAACCAGAAAACTAAAATAAAAACTAGCGCTTTTGTAGGGGAGCTACAAATATTTCTGCCTCCTTCTGAAACCAAAGCGAGCAGAGGTCTCTAAAAGACACTTCCAGAAACAAGTGTGTTACAGACTCAGAGAATCAGGGAATCAACTGTGTTGGAAAATACCTCTGAGATCATCAAGTCCAACATATGAACAGTACCTTGTCAACTGGACCAGGGCACTGAGTGCCATGCCCAGTCTTTTCTTAAACACTGCCAGGGACGGTGACTCTTCCACCTCCCTGGGCAGCCCATTCCAATGTCTAATCACCCTTTCTGTGAAGAAATTCTTCTGAATGTCCAACCTAAACCTCTCCTGGCACACTTATGCTGTGTCTTCCTGTCCTACTGCTAGTTGCCTGGGAGAAGAGACCTACCCTCACCTGGCTACAGCCTCCTTTCAGGCAGTTGTAGAGAGTGACAATGCCTGAGCCTCCTCTTCTCCAGACCAAACAACTCCAGCTCCCTCAGCTGCTCCTCACAGAACTCGTGTTCCAAATCCTTTATCAGCTTTGTTGCCCTTCTCTGGACACACTCCAGAATCTCAACGTCCTTCCTAAATTGAGGGGCCCAGAACTGGACACAGCACTCAAAGCGTGGCCACACCAGTGTCAAGTACAGGGGAAGAATGACTTCCCTGATCCTGCTGGCCACACTACTCCTGATATGGGCCAGGATGCCATTGGCTTTCTTGGGCACATGAGTGCACCCATGTGGCCATGTTTTGTGAGTGTTTTAAAGGTAAGGGGTAGAAAAAACAAGTGTAAAAGTCATGTTTAAAATCTTAGAGCTTCAGAAAAATATTTGTTCAGATCCCTCATGGTCTTCTTCAATGATGTAAAAATTTACATCAACTGCCCTCAGTCCCAACCATAATGCATTTTTCAGACACAATTAAAAATAACTTTGTCCTTTAGATTTTTAAAATAAAATTTAAGATATTTATATATCTTTTATTTTTTAAACCAGAAAAAAAATGCATTCAAGTAGAAAATGCTTGACAGGAAATTATTATTTGCACTGTGCTGACTACAAGAGAGATGTCTGTGTGTGGGATGCAAGTGAAGACAGTTTAAAAAGGAGTGCTACAAATAGAAATAAAACCAATGTAGTATCACAGAAGTAAAAGGTTACTGTCTCTTAATGGTGTAAAGGAACTGGGATGACTAAGAAAATAAGAGCTTACAGACAAAATGAGAGAATGAAGGACAAGGACAAAGCAAATGCACTGGGCTGTGAAGCAGTTTGCCCAGAGGAAAGATATATACTGGCTCCTGTCCTTCCTGGATCCCCCAGGAGAAGAACATATCATATGGAAGTACAAGAGGTACTCTCTGAAGAGGGGAAGTACTCTGTTACTGTGAGTGACGTGTGTGACATTATAAAAGGACAAGATACAGTATTGTAAAGCTGTGACAAGTCCTGCAGACTGTTCAACTGTTTGTTCAGAGACTGCAAGATGTCTCCTTATCCTGTTTCCTCACAAGTAGCCATAGCTGTCTGCCGTCTGATAATTTCTTCTGGGAAGGGAGGCACGGAGGCCTGTCTGCTCCAGAGAGCGCCAGTACCATTAAAACTGCCTTGGCATACATATCACATACCCAGTATGGTGTGAGAGACTGCAAAGACTGATCTCTGGAGACATTTTGGGGTGCATGTATGTGGGGGAAGGGGCAGGTTGGGCCTTAGCCTGGCAAGGTTGTGCACTTCCCCTCACACCTCACCTCCCTGGAGCCAGTATTCCTGCCCAGCAGTGACTGTCAATCCCTGGCATACTGGCGCTCCACATCTGTCCCTGGAGCCTTTAATTCAGCTCCTACTTGGCCAAATGACCAGAAGTTCCACCTGGGGGAAAAACCTAGGAAGGCCAAAAAGTATTTAAAGCTGAATATGAGGAAAACACATCTTAATCCTACCTCCTTTTGGAATTTCTATCAGCTGAACACTGCTGCATCCTGGGAGTTTTTAGCTATATCTGCTCTTTTCTATATCTTTTCTGTCTTTCTTGCTTTATCTTTCTTCTATTTTCCTCTTCTCAGAATTTTTGAGTAACTTAAAATCAAAGGGGCTTAGAGTTTGCTAAATTGAATGGGTTAAGTTAATTCTTTGTGGAAGTGTTTCATGTGGATTGAATGTTGCTCTAAACCTTTTTCCAAAGTTCTCTGATTTTCAAAAGTTGCCAGTAAAGTCTTTTTTGTTGTTTTGACTTCTTGAGAATATCTTGTCGATATTTCTCTCATGTGTCTAACTCAGAGTATGTGAACAACCATAAGCCCTTTTAAAAGCCTTGTCGAATGAGTTGTTTGGGCCTTACTCATGGAAAGAGCTTACATAATTCCACAAAGATGTGCTGCAAAATTCAAACAAGAAAAGTAAGTGAATGATAGCTGCAGTAAATACCACACAATGCATACTGTACCATTCTTGAATGGAAACCGTCGAAAATGCAAAATGCTGAAAGCTAGGAAATTCAAACTTAACATGCTCAGCCTATCCTTAAGTTACTTGCTGCTTAAGTAATCACAGCAACACTACCACTAGGAGTGCCATGGGCAAATTCAATCAATCAAAGTCATAGAAAAGCTTTGAAACAATCTAATCAGTCCAAGGCTTCCACTGTAACATTTCCACTACATGGCTTCAAATGTAAATTATTTCCTTTCTATAGAGTAATATTCACTCCTGCTTTTGTCTTATAAAGCCTAAGGGGAAGGACAAAAGAAAAAACGGTATTATTTAAAATACAGAATAATAAAGTATGTGGCTCTATCATCTTGATGGCCTAAGTCACAATATAGGCAGAGGAGAAGGAGAACAAAACAGATGATGATGTATAGGAGACCTGCCTGTTATATATGCATTATGGAATAAGTGGAGTAAAGTTAAAGAAAATAGAAATCAAATTTCTGTTAGAGGTGGCTGGTGAATTCAAATCATATTTCTCCAAAGAGGAATTTTTTAAAAATATTTTTACTTTGAATTTTATGTATCTTTGTTTCTTAGCTGAAATTCAGTTTCTAAGCAATAGCTATGAAAATTGGAGTGTTATGAGAAAAGCCAATTTTAGGTATTTTTACTCAAAAACATATTTAAATACATCACTGTGTTTCCTCATAGAAATCTAAGTCTTGTCAAGAAGTTTAACTGATCACATAAAATGAAAAAAAATTGCTTGCAGGTAGGTCTGCTGAATAAGAACGAAGGACAGAATCACCATTTTATTTGTAACAAAGAAAACTTAAAGTTTTGTTCAGGATTTAATTATCACTAGACTTGATCTACTCTCTGAAGGAAAAAACAGATGAAGCTTGTATGAGTCTGATAAATTGTCCCCGAAGACAACAGGCAGGGTACAGAGGGTTGGTTAATCCACAGAGTGGTTTGCTTTGCTGCCTATCTCCAAGACCATTCTTCTCCAAAAACACTGACCTCTGAACTCATGGCCTTCTCAAAAGCTTTCCTTCAAATTTAACTTTTCTTATGGCACAAACTAGTTATTTCTGGATTGGTGGCAGTGTGACTGTGTTAATAATCTTTCCTGCTCCTGAAGTGTTTTTCTCCAATAGCCATTAACCCACTTATTTGTAATTAAAATAATGAGACCCAATTCACCACCAAATAACATTTAGTGTTGTTTAAAATGAAGATGAAATCTAGGAATTGGGAGACATAGAACAATGTGGGTGAGAAAACCGAGAGATTAAAGCTGTATGAAATAGAGGTAAGCAAATGTGTATGTTTCAAACAGCTGGAGTTTTTTTCCACTGTCTGAGGAAAAAGATGACAAAAATATAATTTTTATGAGTTTGGTTTCCTTTTCTTCTGTGAACATTGCCAGATAGGTAGTAGAATTATGCATTCAAAATTCATTAACAGAGGAAAATATGTTTTACATTGTCCAAGAGTCACATCCAGGACTGCTGCATATCAGATGTTGTGTCCCAGTGAACTGTCAACAGCAATAGCTGCAATAAGCTGTTGTCTGTTTCATGTGAGTATGAGCTTATATTCACACCCAAATCAAAACTCCCTGTAGTGGTTTTAGTTCACCTCTGTATCTTTTGTGAGATAGGAGATTTGGAGGAATGCAAAACAGGCTCAAACTTATCAAGAAAATGAAAAGTTTATTAACAGAATTAAAAGAGAAAAGAAAATAATAAGAAAATCAAAGCAAAATCCCTCTTTCCACTCACACCCCCCTCCTCCTTTCTTCTTCCCTAAATCAGCACAAAGGATAACATCACATAATT